>JARYHS010009186.1:17467884-17626927 GCA_031002005.1 Vandiemenella viatica | reverse complement strand
CAATATATGACAACACTCTCAGGTGGCCAAAGAAACTGCTGGACAACTAATTATGCACAAAAATATAATGATAATAACAAAATCGCCGGATAGTACATATCCAGAAAAAGCCAAACCATCTTCATATTGACGACCAATAACATAAACTGGAAGAGATGCGCTACAGCGGAAAGACTTCCCCTCAACCTGGGACTAAGGTTTTCCCAGTAAAGCGTGACACGTCGTCGTCGTCACGCACAGTCGGTGTCTTGCTACCGTAAACTTCTGCCTTTTCGCCTGATGAAGACAACAGAAGCTGTTGTCGAAACGTCGCAAATGGAAGAACTGATCCGGCAGAACAACCGAGAAGAATTTCTGTTATCTTAAAAAAGGTCAATGACACCAATGTTTTTACCGTCCGACTCACACTCTTGTTCATTGTTGTTAGGTGCTACTATATGTCAGCACGTTCAGAGCGGGCTTTAATTTAGGGACGGTAATAAGCGACGGCCTTTCATTCCGCACTGTGCCGTATCGGTCGAGATGCGGCAGACCAGTGGGATGAGCGCCTCTAATGATGGCGGTGCCTTTCATGTCGGCCCACCGGTTTTTTAATATCTCCGGCGGGCAAACCGAGCACTGTGGCGCGAGCGAAGCTCGGAGGAACACGATCACCTGCGGCGCGGTGTTGCTGGAACAACAAAGTGAAACCTACGCGGCCAGCTCGGAATACCAGCGATACTCAAACACCAAACACTAGTTAACAGAAAAACTATGAGCTTTACTTAGTAATATTAATTTATATTATTTAAATTAATGGCGACTTAGGAAAGGCGGCAGTACCAACATCCTCACATACCTATTTTCCGTTTTTTTTTTTAATCAATTTTTACTTTAAATTGTATGACCTAATCAGCTAGATATCCTGCCTAGGTCTCTCTCAAGCGGTTCACAGTCTTCTCCCATTTTGACATTAATGTAATCTCCAACAACATGAGTTCTGAATGTAAATCATTAACACAATCATTTATTATCGTAAAGAATAGCAACGACCCAATACAGTATCTTCATTTCTTACTATAACGCTTTGCTTTCCACCTTTTAAGAATTCCTTTAGTCAGCCAGTTACTTTTTCATCCACTCCAGTATTTTTCATCTTATTTAATACTATTTTATGGGTCACTCTGTCAAATACCTTCTACTGATCTAGTACTGTACTACCAAGTTGGCTTCCCTTGTCCATTACATCCGAAATACGTTGCATGTGAGATTCAAATAAATATGTTGGTCTGAAGACATATACCGATTTCCAAACGAATTTTTTCCCTCGCATTATTTTCTGGTCATAATTTTCCAGTAAGCATCATCTCCGTTTCAAGGTAAGGTACGAGAGGGTATCACTCTACGTTTAACACATTTTTTGTAATATTACCTCGTACACTAGCAACTTTACACTTCTATAGCTTTCTCAGTTCCTTCATAATTTCCTCAGAACCTATTCAAAAACTTATAGTCTGCTGATATGGAAAATCTACTCCTTTGATTTACACCCACACATCCCTAGTAGTCTCAGTAAAGCGGCTACTAGTTTCTGCGCTTTTCCCAAATATTCAGCAACTTCTTATTTCTTACTTTCCCTTACTTTTCCAACATACATACATATCGAAGTTTCTCGCTGCTGCTCTCTATGCTGTAGTTAACTACTTGTTTAGTTGTTTCAACTGTTCTCTAATGATTTTCTGATCAAAATGGCATTAAATAAGACAAGACAAATAAGTATAAACGCCAAGTGGAACATCGAGATCTATAATCTATTTGGAGGGTCTAGATGTCCAACATACGAAATTTTAAATCAATCCTTGGAAGGCTCAGCTGGTGCTCTGTATATTACCCTACGTCCACAGGCTGGCGGATAGAATCGGCCGTCTTTTAAAGAAGAAAAATATCCGTCCAATATACAGAGCGCATAGAAAGATTTCTGATGTGCCTTTAAAAGTTAAAGACAAGAGGGAGAAGTTGCAGACAGTGGGCGTATACCATATACCCTGTAGCTGTGGCCAAGTGTATATCGGCGAAACTGGACGGACAGTCAAGGAAAGGCTGTGTGAACACATGAGACGTCTTAAAAATAATGACGTCAGCAAATCAGCTGTAGCTAAGGATTGCAATCCCGCAGTGTTTTCAATCCCGCGGGATCCGCGCGGGATTTGCGCCAATCCCGCGGGATCCGTGCGGGATTGGCGCAAACAGTTTTTTAACGCTTATATTTAAAACATAGTTACTTAAAACGTTAATAAATTAAGTAATAATTAAATTAATAAATCAATTTTAATGTTAGATGATAAAAATTAGTAGTTAACAATATTTGAATTGGCAAAATGATATTAAAACGTTTTAGCATGTCTTAAGTACATTTCGAGGTTTTACATTTTTGTTTCTTAATCTAAACCAGTTTTTAAATAAATAATAAAAATGGAAAATATTCATATTATGTGCCTTACAATACATCACATGAATTTAAAACATGGTTTGCTTAGTGGCCAAGTTACCAGAGTTTTTTTTAAAATTCTAAATAAACGTTCCATAACACCGAGAGAAAGCATTCAATTTCACAAAGTGAAGTGAATATACTCTGTAAAGTGTAGACTTGGCTCAGAACAAGATCTCATAACTTTTTGTCACTGCACAAGCACGAGACTTGGCTTTTTTTTTTCTTTTTTTTTTTTTACAAAAATTGTTTTTGTGAGGTTCATTATTATATATCCTGATTCCTTGATTGATCTTACAGTTGATTCAATGTTATTAAAGGAAACTACTCACCAACACTTAAACTGTCTTGTATTTCAATTTTACGTATGTGGTTTAACGACGTTTTAAGAGTGGAAATTATTACTTTTTAGTAAGAAAGGAGACTTTCTCGGCGAATGATTGCAGTAAAGTTTTCATGGGTTGTATCTCCAGATTTCATTGTAAAAATACGAGATTTCACACGTGAGGGAGACGGCGGAGGCAGCCGTCGAAGTATGGTGTTCCTATAACACAATTCGCCGATACACCCGTGAAAACTTCATTATAACTTTTTTTGCCTTTAGTCGAAATAATAACAAGGAGAAGAGGTATTAATCTATAGCTTGAGCGGCACATGTAAACAGGCGGCTTTCGTCAAAGAAACGCATTGAGGCAGGGGCCAAGACAGCAATAAGTCAATGGATATACAATTGACTTTTGATAGCTGCTAAATAAATAGGTATACGATTAAAAATTACGATAACATTAGTTTCCTATCAACGAATAACCAAATTTTCAGCCGCAAAAAAGGAAATTGTCACAATAACTTTATCTGTAAATACAGAAAATGGGAATAATTGAAACCATGAATAAAAAGCTGTAACTTTGTAGTTCAGATAACGTTTGAAACACACAAAAAATAATTATATAGTTACAAAATCGTACTAAATACGCAACATAACTCAAATTACAGAAATTTATACTCGAAAATGAATACGTAAGAGTGTATCTATTTACTTACTAATGACGAAGGTTGACAAAAACAACGTTTGTTCACACGCGCGAAATGCCAACTGGAAGGGTATAGGCAAACAGTGCAAAACATCCGATAGAGACCGAGTGGGGCAGCGAGTCACGCACTGACACGCGTTTTATCCGCATTTTGCGGATTGCGGATCCGCTTAATTTTGTGCGGGATCCGCCAGACTGTCTAATGATGCAGGAACCCTCGGGATTGCGGGATCCCGCTTTGCTGGATTGAAATCCCTAGCTGTAGCACAACATTCTGCTGACAGTGGGCACGCAATTTTATTCAGTGACACTAGTGTATTGGTTCAAGAAAGCAGATGGTGGCCCCGGCGTGTCAGAGAAGCGTTGGAAATAAAAAAAAGACCAGATAATATGAACGCGGACGGCGGGCTACAACTTGACCAAATATGGTCATGCTTGATCAGGAAAACGAGGGACGCAGGCCCCAATCGGACCGGCCACGCTGGCGGCGGCAACTTGAGTGACGTCACTCCAAACGGTTAGAAGGGCAAGGGCAAGGGCATATCATGTCGCAGTCTGTAGAGCTGCATTGTCATCCTTAGTGCCAGGAGAATATATCCTATTACTAATGTCTGTATTGTATTTTGGGGCTGACTTTCTGTCTTTGTCTTAAGTTGCTATCCTATCTTTATCATGTTTTATTTGATCTAGTTAAAAGTTAAGAGAGTTTTTTTATTTTTTTATATAAAGGGACCTATCCTACATTCTTATGCTAATGGAGGTTAGTTTTATATACATACAAGGGACCTAACTAAGTGGGAATCCTACTTATACTAAAGGTGGGTAGTTTAATTTATTTTCTATTGTTTACAAGGGGACCTAACTTATGATGATTTGGGCCTACTTCTACTTATAACTACTGGGGGGTTGGAAGGTAGGTGGAGGGAATTTAGAATGAGAATGTCCTAGTTAGGATCCTTGCGTTCTTCGGGTGCTATATATAGGCGGCAGCAGTACCAGCCGAGACAGTACTCTGAAGAATACCACAAAATGATAGCCGAAACGTTAGGTTTCGACAAACTGACGCGGTTCAACCAAGATTACATGATTATCATAAGTTTTAGGGACATGAAAAGCATAGTATGTATGGTTTGTTCCAAGACTTGCCGAACCCGAAAGACGCAACAGGGTAATCTTTGCTTTTATATGTTTGTGAGATAAACATATAAAGTTTCTTTTTTTTCCAGCCATCTCTGGACTACGATTACTCAACTTCATTTCCTCTTTTGAGTTTCCTCCCTCCGTCGCCAGCACTCTTTCACTCTCTGGCTCACTCTTGATTCTCTTCCTCTGAGAATGCCCTCCTTTTCCTGATTGGTTTTTCTTCAACCATATATTTTACCCCCGCAACTTTTCCTCTGAATAATTCCCTGTCTTGGATGTCTTCCATGCTGATCCCACATCTTTTCAGATCCTGATGGACCTCCTTCACCCATGGAACTTGAATCTTCCTGTACTTTTGAAAGTTGAGTATTTTCTTTACCATTATTTCTGGTTCCATTCTCTTGACGCATCCATAGAAAGCTAATTGTGTTCAATACCTTTTCAAACTCGTCGTATAATTTTTGGTTCCTTCTCAAACGGAAATTAAATTCGCTTCCTGCCACTTTTTTTGGTCCCAAGATTTTCCATAGGAACTTTCATTTCTGTTTCTGTCAATCCCTTTCTGGCTAGTGTTTCTGCTGCGTATAAATATTCTCGCTTCACTACCCTGCTATAGTGCTTGTATTTCGCCTGATGGGAGAGTAAATTCGATTTGTATGTCTTTTGACAAATCCTGAAAGCTGTTTCTCTCTTTTTCGCCCTATCTTTAACTGCAGCCGTTTCTTTAACATTGGGAGTCAAAATTTCTGCAACTTAATTGAACTTCTGACGTTTTAATATTATATTTAGTCTTTATTGCCTGGTCTTTTGCGTCTATGTTTTCTCAAATGATATTTGTAGTCCTGCTTTCTCAGCTATTTCCTTCTTCTATCTGTTACATTGCAGTGTCCAGATCTCTTACAAAAAACACAATGTCATTTGCAAACGCTAGGTATTCAAATGTAAATCCATTCTTCTAATTTCTTACTATAATTCCGTTTAGGATGTTTGACTGACACATCACTTTCCGCCATTCCCTGGTGACCATTTCCAAAACGCAGTTGAAGAAAGCGGGGATAGTCCGTCAACTTGCCTTAATCCAGTTTTGATCTCAAAGGGATCTGATACTTCTCCCAAAAACTTGGGATCAGGCGTTCTTTAAAGTTTCCTGTATTAGTGTTATCGTATATTTTGAATTCTTTCAAAACCTTTATCAGGACATCTCGGTCTACGGAATCATACGCTTTTCCTGAAATCCACAAAAGTCATGAACACCTTTTTATCCCCTGCCAATGTCTTCGTTTCCATAAATGTCTTGATAGTGAAGATCTATTCCACGCACGACAGTCCTTTCCTAAATCCTGCCTGGTATTCTCCTAGCTGTCGATCTATGTGTTTCTCTATTCTCTGCTGCAGTTTTTTGGGTAGTATTTTGTATGCCTCAGATAGTAGTGATATACCTCTGTAGTTATTCACATTTGATTTGACTCCTTTTTTGTGTAACGGGTGAATGACACCGACCCTCCACTCGTCTGGTATCTCTTCTTTAAGCCGGATTTCTTGGAAGAGTTTATCAAGTTAGTCTATTACGTTCTCTCCAGCATACTTAATATGCTTGGCAACAATGGAGTCTTTTCCAGATGTCTTGTTGTTCTTAAGGCTCTTTATAATTTCCCTTATTTCTTTCTTATCTGGCGGAGCTGAGTCTGGAAGTTTAGTGCTTGTTTCATAAAATATCATTAAAGCTTTTAGCCAGATGTTCGCAATTTTCTTTATTCTTTAGAATTAGTTTACCATGATCATTTCTGAAGCGGAGAGTACCCTTACATTTTGGACTTAAATGTTTGATAGAAATCTCTCTTGTTGTTTCTATTATTATTATTATTATTTGCGGATAAGCCCATTAGGACTACGCAAAGTACTCAGAAGCGTTTGTTCGCTTTCATTTGTGTCCATATTTCCTTCATACGCTTGCTGTGGGCTTCTTTTCTCTCATCTGACCATGTTGTTCCTGGTCTTAAATCTTTCCTCCCGGTCAACTTGCCACTTGTGAATTTTCGATTTAAATATGTCTCTGTTTTCAATATATTTTGGAACAATTCCTGCTAATTTGAGGTCTTTCTTGATTTCTCCTACCCATTTGATTGTATCCGATATTAATTTACTTCGGTTTTCACAGAATTCAACTATTTGTCTTGTCAGTTTCTTAGGGTTCATTCTATTGATGTGTCCATAAAATTTTAGTCGGCGTTTTCTAATATCACTGTGAATGTCTGCATATTGTAGTATTTCCTGATTACTTTTGACTCTGTACTGGTCTCCTATGAGTCTTGGGCCCAAAATTTTCCTTATAATTTTGCGTTCTTTTTTCACAATGTTTTCTATATCTTTTTTTCTGTTCAAAATAAGTGTTTCTGATCCATAAAGACATTTTGTTTCTATTAATGTTTTCTTCTATCTCTTTCTGTTGCTTCTTATCAAATTTGAGTTTAACTTTTCTGATCACCTTAGCTGTACTTTTCCTTTCGACATCAAAATTTAGTTTTGTAGAGTTCCATCTGTTCCAAGGTACAGAACCCCTTTGTAGAACATATTTACATTCATCGTTCCATCAAGTGTGTTACTTCTTCTTGGCCAAAATAATAGTTTGTTTACCACTTCCTGTACTAGGGGCTATTTTGTTCCATTCATAAGAATTCAACGTATTTAGTTCCTTCTGGTACATTTCACTTATTTCTTTGTTGATTTTCAATTATTCTAGTCTCTATTTCTGAATCCTGGTTCTCTTAGAGATATTTAAAGTAATTATTTACATAGAAACTTTTTTGTCTAGTTTTCTAAAACATGGAGTGCATAATAACCAAGCCATCTGATCAGCTGATATTTTTTTTCAATCAACGATCCATACTATTGAGAGAAAATAAAGTGAAGCAATTACACCCTGTATAGTGAAGACTTGCCTCAGAGCAATATCTCATAACTTTTTGTCTCTAAACAACCACGACACTTGGCTGTGAGATCTCATTGTTGATCACTTGTTCTGATCAGTTGTTAATCAGCGGATAAGCACATCTCAGAGCGCAAGTCTCATTGTTATACGTGTCCGATGCCCACAATACCCACGCTCCATGCGAACAACGGATGTGCGTCATGGGCTAGCAATGAAGTTTGCCGTAGATTTGACTGCTCCCGAAAATAAATTTCCAAGTAACTTCCAGACGATACGTAGAAACAAAGTAAAATTTGATGGGTTAGTTAATCTTGCTGATCTCTATGCAGAATAGAAATTCCAGTCATATAGTCTCGATTAGAAAAAAGCAATTAACCTGCAAATATTTGCCTAAATGATTGATATTTGGGATTGACGTTGAATAAATACGGGTAAAATCAAACTGCTGGACATTTCTTATGATTTAAGTCTTTAAGAGAGTAACAAATTACTTCCATGGATCGCGGGAAGTACGGTGGAAGTATAATGACTGAGTGTTGTTGGTGGCTAAACATTTTGAATTGCCGGAAATAAAGAAAATTGAAATGTGGTCCTACAGAAGAATGCTGAAAATTAAGTGGACAGACAAAGTAAGAAATGAACGAGTCTTGGAAATGATGAGTGAGAAAAGAAGTTTATGGAAGAAGCTTACAGAAAGAAGAGACAGGCTGGTAGCTCATATTTTGAGACATGGTGGATTAGTTAATTTGTTAGTGGAGGGAACAGTCAAAGGTAAGAACTGTAGAAGAAGACAGAGGTTAGAATATATGAAGCAGATAGTTGCGGACGTGGGCTGTAAGGGGTATATAGAAATTAAGAGGTTAGCACAGGATAGGAAAGGATGGAGGATTGCATCAAATCAGTCGAAAGACTGACGACAGCAAAAAAAAAAAAAAAAAAAAAAAAAAAAAATAAATAAATAAATAAATAAATAAATAAATAAATAAAAAAAGTTCCAAAGTACAGAAAGGAACAACGTAAAATTTAACACATTAGCTGATGTCCAGATGGGAAGCATTTACCACATCTAAAAATCGGTGCGTTCGTGGCAAAATCGAGAACAGGTTTAGCGGTGCGTATGTGACGCAAAGACGTTGCAGCGAGGTGGTGAATTCCTGACGTTGTGCTCTGGCCGTTCCTGTGCGTAGTTGCGTCTTGCGTGAAATAAGGAGTGCCTTCAGTTTACTGAAATGACAGTACGACCAGTGGTTGGCTGCATATCGCAAACTGCTGTATCACAAAACAAATCGAGGAGGAGGGGCGTGATGCAGACCCCAGCCAGTGACGAGCCTCGTGTTGAAAGATGGCGGTGACACTATCCAACCGTTCGCAACAGTCGCCTCGGGTTCTGTGGAGGGCTCTCAGGGTAGGCATGTTCATTTCGGTTCACCAACAAACGAATGTCTTCTCAGATGGAAGTGCTTGATCTCTGGTGATCCCGGACAATGGCATATCCTGTAGGAGACGGAAACGCTCCTGTGTCGTTACAGGGTCTAGTATCCCCTGTAGCGGGTCAAGGTTCTGTGTTAATTGCTATTCTGATTTTATGAAATTAATTTTCATTACGTTAACCATTCGGTAATTTACGGATTTGTCCAATATTTATATTAAAAGCGTAGGTATATATATATATATATATATATATATATATAATGCCGTAACCTGGCCGTTTATTACACAAAAAAACATGACCTACAGATGGTAGGCACATTTACTTTTCAAATGTACCGGTACGTAAACAATCAAACCGTGACTGGTTGCTGTTTTTTTAATATAAAGAAAAAAAGAAAACCTCGACCGCCGCATAGTGAGCCGGAATTGGAATATAGTGGACATTCGAATCCAAAAAAAAAAAAAAAAAAAAAAAAAATGCTTTAGATAGCATTTGCTATGCTGATCAAAATTTGTTATGTTCAATTTTTGATAAAAATGGGTCCTTCACATTAAAAAAAAAAAAAAATAGGAATGGGTGGAAATCTATTTTTTTTCACGGTCCTATATCAAAATGTCAAAGTCAAACCTTATGCAATCATAAGTAATTATCCTACTTAATATTACAACATAAACATTTCTTGCGTATCCTTGCCGCTTTGACAACAGGTCGCAAGTGAATTTCGGGGATAAAATAAAACGAACATTCGAATAATATCAATACAAAAAAATTTCTTTTGGTAGTATTTGCTGTGCTGATCAAAAATTACTGTGTTCAGTTTTGTTGGATCCATATTATGAGTTATGTAAGAATGTCCACTATTTTTTAACCATGAAATTCACTTGAGCCCTGTAGTCAAAGGGGCAAGGATACGCAAGAAACTTTTATGTTGTATATTAAGTAGTATAGGTCTTCATGATTGCATAAGGTTTGACTTTGACACTTTGAAATAGGGCCGTGAAAACAAAATGATTTCCACCCATACATTTTTTTTATTTTAAGATCGTAAGCACTCATTTCTATCAAAAATTGAACATAACAATTTTTTATCAGCATAGCAAATGCTATCTAAAGCATTTTTTTTAATTCGGAAGTCCACTATAATCTAATTCCGGACCACTGTGCGCCGTCCTACATAAACGGTCATCAAATTATGTAAACAATATTTTTAAATTGAATGGTATGCATATGGCAACCAGGTTGATTAGGATTACCACAACTTAATAACATTATAAAATGTACAAAAAAAGGAACACTCACATACACGTAACAGAATGTTAAACTTAAAGTTTCTTTTGGGATTGCTACCTCTTGAGTTTAAGTTCGTAATAACAAGACGCGACTTTGCTCAGATGGTAGATTCTTATCGCTACACCCAGGCCGTTATTTGGGTTTCTGAGAGTACATGTCAGTGCAAACAGTTTATAAACAGATACGATCAGTTACTTTGCCACGATAGTAACATCGTGCCCTCGTCGAGACAGCCATATTATCTCCGACACATATTACTGAGAATCTATCATTCCAGCTACTGCTGGGCAAAACCTATGTTCATCACTTCAAATCAAACTTAAAACACTCGTCACTACTCGAGCTGCCAGTTCGTTTCTGATCCTCCACCTCCACACATAGAGGGGATTCCGGGAATGATCATCCCGTTGGACGCGACTTCTCCACGGTCCACACTTTGCCGGTTGGGAACTTTCCCCACACAAGCTGCAAATCCAACTCGCTAAATACGGCGCATTGCATTCTATAGCACTAACCATCTCAGTCATTAACCTTTATTAACAAAAAGTATCTATGCTAATGGTTACCAGTAGACCCCTTCCACACCTTCAATTTGGATTAGACAAATATCTGAAAAAAGTCCACGTTTGGCCACTCATTCAAACACACAGGCGTGCTACCATTCAAACCGATCTCACATGCAGAGATGGAGGATGTATCTTCCCGCTCAGCCATTAAAAATGAGCGTCCATTTTAGCGACACAGCGAGGATATGAAAACGCCAAGTCGCCCGAACAGACATCGCCACATATGTAGCTACTGACTATATAAATATTGTTATATCGCTGATATGCAATGTCCATAAAATATGCCTGTGACCTTCTCATTCTGCGGTAGATATACAAAAATTTAGCATTTTTGGATTTTTCTTTTAATTTGGAGATTAAACTTTACCTGCTTACCAAATTCCAGCTCTTTACGATTATAAAAGTACCGCAGTGTTTTGATGACTATTATTTACTGATTAATTTTAAAAAAATGATGAAATTTGTTTATGAATATCTCCCTAACTAAGAATAGGAACGAAAAAAAAGTGTCTTTGCTGATATCTACGAGTTCTAGTATGTACAATTGAAATGCACGAGTGGATTACAGGAACATTAATAGGCTTCGCTTTACTTTGCTTAATGCACCGTTCAAAGAAACCTGAACGTTTTTTAAAAAAACAGATTCGTAGCAAGTTCATTTACCTTGGAGCAAGCTGCAAAAACAAATTCCACGAGATCATAAGACCACTCAGGCAGATCCAGCATTAGGCCGGTGGAGACAACTGCAATACAGAGCTGCCTTAAATGATTTAGTCTAACCCTAATGATTTGTGGCACAGATGTAGGAAATCAGATCAGCCCAGGAAACCTTAAACTAAAGCAAATAACGCCATTAATCGTCAAACCATAGTTGGCACTCCAACGGACATTCAGCTTCATTTCAACCTGTATTATTCGGTTTAATAATCAGTACACTTGCGGATAAGGCAGTAACGTTTCGTTTTGACTGTTATTTTATCCAAAAGTAAAACACCAAATTGGTTTTAATTTCCTCAGTTGTAACGCAAACTAAATGAAAGTAGCCTCACATTTCAATTTACCAGTCTGCCAGTGAAAAACAATGAGACCTTGAAATCCTCGAATAAACGAATTAAGTTTTGACTAATTCATCCAGCAATGGAGGAACATCTCTTGATTTTATCTGAGATGTAACTAGGACGAATATCAGTAGTAAATTGCAGCTGCGTCTTGAAACCGAAGTGGTGGAATATGAGGCTTAATATTTCATACCGTACGCACAGAACAATGACGTCATTGCCAGTCTCATATCTGATATTTCGATTATTATTTATATTTTGCTTATGGTTTTACGCCTCGTCGACGTCGAGGGCATTAGAGGCGGGAGAGGATAGGGGGCAAGGAACAGGAAGGAACTCTTCCGTGGTCTTTTGTAGGAACCATGTCTCATTTCGGCAGGAGTGTTTGGGGAAACCACGGGAAATGCAAATCAGAGAGATTCAAACAGATACAAACAGAATCCGAGGCCAGAGCTTGACTGCTAACCCACCACGCGTTATCGAAGTCATGTTACAACCTGCATCATCTCTAGCGCCACCCACTGTATAGTACATTCTGATAAAAAAAATTATATGTAATGTAATTATTGGGTTACCAGCGCTTCTCAACCATTTTCTTGTGAACCTGACGTACTAGTAAAATGACAAAAACAGTTCTGTGGACCACTAATTTAGGTGTGTATATTAGTAATATCTTGAGCATTTCTCCCATTCTAACATAATAAATTTAAAAACATCTTTTGATTCCTACGGAAACACTTATGAAAATGGAAGTATACTATTTAAAATTAATTACATGTTGACCAGACTCTTCATATTTAATTACAAAAATTAATAATAATGTTACTGTAGGCTGGATGCTACACTATACCACCAACTTACATGTGCAAAATAAAAGAAACCAGACATGGCAGCTTATATTGTTGTGTACTTCATCGCTCCGCGGTCCATCATACCTACAAG
The DNA here is from genome assembly GCA_031002005.1 of Vandiemenella viatica. Lineage (NCBI taxonomy): Eukaryota > Metazoa > Arthropoda > Insecta > Orthoptera > Morabidae > Vandiemenella > Vandiemenella viatica. Next base: position 17,614,069 of record JARYHS010009186.1, on the reverse strand, counting down.
ATGTCACTAAAATAATCATCAAACGAACGGATGCTGTCTAGGAACGTATTTAGTGAATAGGTTATTGTAGGAGCATTGCTGTCCTATCCGCATATCTTGGAAATGCTCCTGGTCATAGCAATAATTATCTATGCCATCATCCTGGCATTTACAGTATAATGCAAAATGATTACCCCGAACTATCGGTTTCCCAACATGAATTATTAATTTCAACTTACCCCAACCCTATTTCCAGAATTCATTCTTAATAATTTCCTGCAATTATTTTCCATAATGGCGAAAAAAGGAAAGACGCCGATAGGCAACGCAGCTACAACATAGTCCAAAAACCAACACAGTGAACCACTTGCTTACAACTAGACATTTTACAGTGTGTCTGATGTACATTAAATGCATAACCAACAACACAATTCCACTCGAAGCGGTACTAGAATTGAAACAACCCATGCAATGCACATGATACATGAACTCACTAACATCTACGCTAAACCAATTAGAAATGATATCCCCGCTCTTTTTAAAGAAATTGTTTTAATTTTCTTCTTAGCTGTGGGCTTCCACAACTTCTAAAATCTAAGACATACTACCCTACACCGACCCTTAGAACATGACTTTTAATTGTTAATTATTGAAATATTTATTTACAATTTTAGAACATGTAACATATTTTTCTCAATTTCATTTTCTTAACAGTTTGGATACTGTAAAAATTTCAGTTTGCAATTGAACTGGCCTTAGTAATAGTAAATGTTTAACAATTTCTTAAAAAAAAGAATAATCTTCGGTTTATTTATTAAGTTTTATCTTTGTAAATTACTAATTGATTAAACTGACTATCCAAAACTAGCGATATTTCGTCTTTCTGTTTACCTGGGTGTTGATCTTGCGTCCCCAAAGAAGTATCTGCCAACTGCATTTCCCTAATCTTAAAGATCATAGGTCCGCCACTGCTGCATTAGAAGCTCAGGACGCTCAAGATGGTATGTTACCATAATTAACCCTGAAGTAGGGTCGCCAAATGTAAGCTACCAATTATCCTGGAAAACGTCAGCCAATTGCGATATAACCACTCCGTTAGTGGATGATGTATTATTTAGAAGTTAATTACCGAATTCTCCTCTACCACATGGAATCCATTATCTCGGATAGTTTTAATTACGATTTTCTGGCAGGTAACCCCCGAAAAAATTGTGATGTATTACGATAACATCTGGAAATGAAAACCTTACTATTCTGTTCGAAGTACTACTGATTTTAATTAATACCACTCTTTGGAACCACTGTTGCATTCTAAATTGTTTCTAGTACATTTCACATGCTATTTTAGGTGGTGTAAAAAGAGCATGAACTCGCGCCGTACAACCATCTCCAAGCGGCACAACACACACACTGCGCAGCGCCCTCCTCTGCTCTGCTCTGTTACAATGCCCAATCAACAGTCACTGATGGCACAGCTGTGCCGGCCTGCGTCAAAGATTAAATATAACAGCACTGTGCTATCATGCAGGAAGGAATATATGGAGACTACGCAAGGGACCTTCACCACGCACTGGAGTGAAGCCGGGTAGAGAGAAATGGGATGGGGACGTCGCCATATTGGTCGGCCGTAGAAACACGGAGAATAGGCACAAAAAACACAAGGGAATCATACGACAACCGTGGCACCGCAATTTGATGATGGATTATTATGTAACTCGACGAGACAAACCAAAAATGAAGAATAATTTTTTTGTTATCCAGCTTAGTTCTCGAGGTATACTGTCTCAAAAGTGAGGTGTTTTGGGTTGAAATTCGGAAGAAACATTTCCCCAAGGTCAAATTTGATGTTAGATTCTTATGTAAACGACAAATCGAAAATAAAGAATAAAATTTTTCGAAATCTTGCTTAGTTCTGAGATATACTGTCTCAAAAGTTAGGTGTTTTAGGTTCAAATTCACAAGAAAAATATCAAAAATGTCAAATTTGATAATAGATTCTTATGTAACTCGACGAGAGTAATTTAAAGCAAAATTTTTCGATATCTCGTTTAGTTCTCGAGATATGCGGTCCCCAAAAGTCAGAAGCTTAAATGGGAGTAGTATACATTGCGATACGTGATATACGTTGTGTCAATGGTATTTATGAAATTACTAACAGATAATAATAATTTTTTTGTCCCTTCTGGTACAGACTGCATTTCAACCTACCCACATATCCATCAATATTGTCGCTATGCAGGCACATAAACACATGAAATGCATCGCGAACTAAATTTCGGGCAACAATAACGTTTGCTTCATCATGTTTCATAGTTCGCACAGTACAAATTATCACAATTAATTTCATCGTACACTCTCAGTGTAAACCGAACTGGAATAAAGAATGCAGAATACCATCTTAATTGTATCGCGATGTAAACTTGACCGGCTTAAATTAGACTTCCAACACTTGTTTACAATAAGGGTAGCCTTTTATGTGCAAAGTAGTAACATATGCTGATTATCTGCAATACACCAACAAATATTTGAGAACGACATTATCCTGTTGAGAGCAATGAATAGATTTATAACGATAGGCCCTAATGTTGCAGTTACCTATCAGGCACTTCAAGAACAATAATTACAATGTGACTTAATTATGAAACGATATTCCAGATTGTTTCCTACCTTATCTGTTTGTGCAACCGTATGCAACACAGCTTGGCGTTATAGAAAACTTTAGAATATTAGAAAATGAAATATTCTCAGCAGCAGACACAGTGCAAACAGCCCAATGTTTTGGGGTTATTCCTATGGCCGCCGCGCATGCGCAGTAGGAGACGAGTTTTTATATGAGGTTTCACAGATTTAGCATTATTTCGTCTCCATATATTCCCTCCTCTATGTGTGCTACCTCGGTTACCGAACAAACTACAGTGTGTGGAAACGCAATATTAATACAGATCAAGTAACAAACATTAATAAAATCATTCAGGATATTTATAATTAATAAATCCAATATAATTCAATATTACTGTTAATAGTAAGTTAATGATAAAAATGTTACAGTTGGTGACAGAAGATTTTCCAGTGTAGTAAGCTATTGTATGGATTTTAACCTTGCTGTGCTAGTATGCCGTAATTAATGTTTTAATATTGTCAATGTGATCAGAACTAATATGGTGGAATAGTAACTTCATGGTTACCAACAACAGACTTAATCGTAAACATTCCACTCTTGAATACAAGAGTACTAATACTGAAGCACAAACAGATGCCTCTAGGGTGGTGTGGGGAGACACCTACCATTTTAGAATTCTCGCCGCCGAGCAACTGCTAACTAACTTCTTAATGATCTCCGCGGCGAACAGTTGACGAGCGGCTGGTAACACGTTGTTTCAGGGCAGAGCAAAGTTTTTACTGCCCGTTTACCGGTCGAGGGTTGGGGGAGCAACGCACGGAGGTGGCCACTGACGAAGAACAGTCACCTCAAATAAATTTTGAGGTAATTGAGACTGATTATCATTTTTTTTAATAATTTGCTGAAGCGACACATTTTAAAAGGTAACTCACCAATTAGCTTTGTCTGCGCAGTGAATACACGTAACAGTTAGGTATGAAGTATTACGTGACATTGCAAACTGAATCTATGTTTGGAGATGCCAAATTCCAGGTAAGAACATACTGACAGCCGTAATATTGATTTTATCATATCGGGTGTTTTGTTTTAAATACATTGGCGCATGATACATTTAACTACACCAGCAAATATCACCTAGGAAAACAATTATGAAAATGAACTTATTTAGTATAATGTTACACAGCTACAAAACATTAGTGTCACATTGAAAATTTGTTGAACGATTGTTATTTAGAATCACAAGTTAGCTTGCATGGACTAAAGACAGATGTCAAGAATATGATTTTGCTGAAGGGGAGAAAGGCACTGAAAATAAATATCTCCTTTTTTTTTTTAGCAATAAACTAACCCTTATAAAGAACAATATATCGGTGATTGGTAAATGTTTTACAGTCCTATATGTGTTACAGGACAGTTAGAAATCGTAGTTTATATGTCCGGACAGAATACCATGGAATTGTTTTTAGACATAGTGATATGGTATGAGACCCAAATCATTGTTATCAGATATGCGTGTAACCAATTAAAACTTGTTTATTTGCTTGTTAAAAATAACAATCCCCCCTCCCCCCCCCCCCCAAAAAAAACAATTCTTGTAAAAATAGACAAAGTCCTGTTCTTCTGTAGTGACAAAAAGTTATGAGATCTTGTTTTATGACTTTGCAAACCTGGGAAATCTTGGCTTTTATGTATTTGTAAGTTTGATAAAGCAACACGTTTAAGGTATTTATATAGGTTGACTAAAACATTACATACATAATGGCCAAATCATCAGAATTATTTTTATTCTAAGTAAATGATCTGAAACACCAAGAAATACCTTCATGTTTCAGAAAGTGAAGTTAATATGCACTACAGAGCATAGATTTGGTTCAGAACATGATCTCATAAATGTTTGTCACTATACAAGCACAAGACTTGGTCTATTTTTACAATAATTATCTTTGTGGGATCTCATTTCTTTTTGTAAGTTGATCGCTTGTTCTGCTTCGTCACTCAAGTGTAATGATTCCAATTGAAAATCGGTGAATAAGAGCAGTTCAGAATTGAGGACATCAACATACCTTACCAACAATACACCACTCTCTGTAAAAATTGGGTGTGTCCCTTAGCCTAGCAATGCAGATTGCCGCTGGTGTAATTACCACCATAACGAGTAACGACCAAACCAGAGTAGAAATAAAGTAAAATTTAATATGCTATTTAAACTTGCTGTTCTCCATCCATTAAACAAATCTCTGGCATATATATTCATCCAGCTCACAAATATGCGCTAAAATTTTTCAAATTTTGGATTGTTATTAAACAAATGCGGGGAAAAACACCAATAATAGATTCTTCTTATGATTAGGCATGAAACTATATATGTGTACCAAATTACTTTTTTCTATGAATTTTTTAAATTTAATTTAATTCGAATGAATCGTCCGCTCCGATGGCAATCAATCTTTCCCCTTTCCTGCTCCAACGTATATTTGCCCTCTACAATTTTTTAAATTCTTTCATCCGCTTTGGTAAATTATTTATCATTCTCTTGGTAACTTATTCCAATTCCTGATACTTTTACCTAAAAAACACATTCTTCCTACACCCTTGTGCCTGAAATCTAGTGCCAGCTTGTGGTTCTGGTCATCTTTTCCCTTCCATGCATTACTTTTAATTCTTACACCAGTATCTTTCCATGCCTCATCGCCAGTATACGCCTTGTACACTTCCATGATCCTCTTCACCCTCCTCCTGTCTTGCAATGAATCCCATTCCAGCTCTTTTATCATATCTGTTACTGACTGCGTTCTGCGGTAATTTCCAGAAACAAAACTAGCATCCCTTTTTTGCACCCTTTGCAACATCTGTATTTGATATTCAAAATGTGGGTCCCATACTACACTAACATATTCAAGCAATGGTCTGACCTAAGTTTTGTAACCCAATTCCTTTACTTCTCTCGTATATCCCCCCCTCGCTCTCTCCAACAGATGAAGAATTTTGAAACCTTTTCCTACCACCTGTACAATGCCAAGATATTTTTTTTCATTTCAAGTCTTAAACAAGCAACTTCTTCCCCTCCTTATAAACATAATCAACATTTGGTTTTTATCTGTGTATCTAATTAGTTGACCCTTATTTTCATTTATCTTCATCCCATGTTTACCAACCAAATTAGATATTGTCCAGATCACCCTGCAGCTGTTTACAGTCCTTTACCGTTTTGGTCCTTTTATACAGCATTATGTCATCTGAAAACAATCTAAATTCTGATAGTAAACCACCAACACAATTAATCATTAGAATAATGAATGCAATGGTCCAAATACGCTACCCGGTGGTGCTACCATTTTTACTTCCATCTTTCTGATACTGCACTTCCTATCCTAATTTATTGTTTTCAACCTTTTAAAAATTCTTCTACCCAGCAAATCACTTTCTCATCCACTCCAGTAGTTTTTACCTTATTTACCACCATTTTGTGTCACTCTCAGTCAAAAGCCTTTGGAAGATCTATTGCTACACTATCAATTTGGCCTCCGTAGTCCCCCAAATATTTTGCATATATCCCGCCAACTGAGATTCGCATGAATATCCCTGCCTAAATCCATGTTGCTGACTTGAAAAGCTCTTACGCACCTCACAACTATTTCTGATGTGGTTGCATGTCAATCTCTCCATTAATTTACGTATCACTGATGTCTAATTGATTGGACTATAATTTTCGACTCTATTTCTTACCGGCGCTACTATCACACTGTTCCAGTCATGTGGTAAGCAACAAGTTTTCAGACTCAATAATATTTCAAGATAATGTACAATGTCACATTCTGCTAACATCTGTAGTAATATTATCTACACCAGATCCTTTACGATTTTTCAGTTGTCTTATCTCCTTCATGATATCCTCAGGATTGATTTTAATTTTTTTTGCCTTGCTCATTCCTAATTGTGTTGTTGAAGCTCATTATCTGATTTAGATCTTCCCTTTTGTGATTCACAGTCCCTAATGCTCTCACTATGCCAGGTACTTGAAATCTCTGCCTTTTTCAAATCCTCAGTAACTTCTTCCCCATCCTTATCTATAAGCGTTCTAACACCCTCCATACTCCTCAGTTTCCTAACATAGCCATAGAAATTTCTGGAATCATCAGTCAATATTCCCCTCTGCACTGACAATAATTTTTATAAACCTATCTTTAGCCACGTTCTTTGCTATTATTAAGTTTTTGTTTACTTGTTTTTATATATTCACTATTACCCTGCTGTTTCTTAACTCTGATGTATTCTCTTCTTACCAACATCTTTAACCTCCTCTCTTTTCCCCCTTTCTTATTATCTCCTTGAACTCTTCCCACCTTGACTCTACCGTACTTGTGCCTTCCTTCCATTTGCTGAATTGAAGAGGAAAAAAGGTACACTTATAAAAAGGCACAGATTTCGAAATTGAAGAGGTATTTCAGAGAATACCTCTTCAATTTCGAAATCTGTGCCTTTTTATAAGTATACCTTTTTTCCTCTTCAATTTTGACTGCTGGTTCACTGAATCCTTTTATATCCATCAGAACTGCGTCATGATCACTTATTCCTTCCGTTACTTGACACCCCACAATGCTATCATGGGATTTTTTTAGGAAAAAACAAAACAAAAAAAAATTTGTCCCCTAGTGTTCTGCTCTACCACTTGTGTAAAACCTCCTTCCCTTATTAAGAGATTTGCAAATCTCTGTTCCCTTGTGTTATTAATCTTATTTTCTAACCAGTTTACACCTGGTAAATTTAAATCCCCACCAATAATGACCTTTTTTTTTTCTCACCTCTGAAATCTGAGTATGAATTTAATTTCTCCCCAAGAGCCTCATATTCATCTGTCATTCTTCCACTGCAGTAAGCAACCAACTCACTGAGTTTTTCTTTTTGATTACCCCAGAAATCCAACCCAAGTAGCTCATGGTCATGATTTATGAACACCAGTGAACTGTGGTAGTTTTTGTTAACTAATATGAAAACTCTTCCACCAATTACAGGAGGTACAGTGGATTTTTGATTTCGGCGTGTCGTGGTGCAAATGAAATTTTGAATGTCTCTTAATTGAAAAGTAAGGGAAGAAAGGAACTAAAAGACAATAATTAAACATAGTGAGCTGTGTCTACAATGATAGGTATATAAAGTTATTATGGTAGAAAGCGATTTCACCTTAGAGTTAGGTAAAGGTAAATATATTGAAATTCACGAGTTTCTAACTTTTCTTATAATGAGGGGATAAAATTTTATCTGTGTATCAAATTTCATCTTTATAGGAGAAGAAATACCTTAGAGTTTAGATAATCATCAGTCAGTGAGTGACAGAATCGCTAAAATATGGATATGAATAACATCCGATCCAAGGACAGTACCGTAACAAAATAGAATTTGCTATGTTTGTTACGATCGGTAATATTTATGCATAACTGATGTTTGAGACATGTTGTATCAATTCGACCGAAGAAATTTAGTTGCAAAAATGTATCGAATCTCTTCGAGAAAAGGGTAGGCAGTGCCGCCGTTGACTCGACTGCCGTGCATCCAGACTAAACAATCAGTAAGTAGTACGATAAAGAAAATACAACATCCTGGGTTTCGTGGCTCTGAAAAACAGAAGCTACTTTAGGAGAATATGTTCTACTAGTTTTTGATGGATATTGGATGAAGTATCAGTATTAGTATGCAAAATTGATTGTCTAGTATCAGAAATTAGACTGTTTGCAGATGACATAATGCTATATAAAAGGATCAAAACGGTAGAGGACTGCAGGGTGATTTGGACAGGATATTTACTTTGGTTGGTAAACATGGGATGAAGATAAATGAAAAGAATTGCTTGTTCAAGGCTTGAAATGTATGTTGGCATTACATTTTTTAACAAGCTTAACACATTCGACAGGTGGTAGGAAACGGTTTCAAAATTCTGCACTTGAGGGGATTGCGTTATTAAGATATTTGCGATAATATCCAGAAACAAATCTAGCAGCCCTTTTTTGCACTCCAACTCCTGTAGTTGATACTCAAAATGTAGGTCCCACACTACACTACCATATTCAAGCAACGGTCTGACCAAAGTTTTGTATCCCAATGCCTTTACTTCTTTCGTACATATTTGTTCGTTGAAACAATTTAATGTTGAAATTTGTAGAGGGCAAATGTAGGTGGGAGCAGGAAAGGGGGATGGTGGATGTCTAGGGAAATTGCCACCGGATCGTGCGCTCCATTGCAATTTAATTAAATATTATCTAGCTACACTTTTTTGCTTTAAAATTAAACAGTAATCATTAACTGATAAAACTCTTTACTAAAACTGATTGCATTGACGATTTAGATCGTTGAGTAACTAAGTGATTTACAGTAATAACTATCATTGTAGCGTCTTCTAATGATCTCCGCAGTTTAGTCTTCCAAAATCTTTTCGGTACACACATAACAATGTTCATTAATAATCGTTCCTACATTTTAGAGCCACCTTCAACACAACAACCTAACACAACAGCAGTTATAAGGGAGGGTCCATAAACTAGGTGCTCAGTCTAGGGGGGGGGGGATGAATTGGGCTGATAGCTACGCTAGGATACGTGGGGGGTGGAGGGGGGTTTCCGAGCCAGGTCACGTAGCTTTCCATTTAATTATTTGTCACAGTTAAAATTAAGTACAGAACTCACAACAGCATACGAATATCTATTTCGGTCATTTAATTATCTCTGTATGTAATTTACTATAGTATGACAAGAGAAAACAGTACAAAATGTCTTTTCGAATCAATAGAGAATAAAGCTACTTGCTACGTGGGGGTAGGGGTATGGAGCCGTTCGTCTAGCAACTCACTGTTCGTCCTTCACGTTCGTCAGGCACTGTTCGCCTCAAAACTCAACAGCCACATGGGGAAAAAGCGGCGACCATCACCGACAGGGACTTCTACTCCCATATGTCACCAGGACGTACCAGTTCCGCCGCGCCAGCTCCTGTCTTCTCGTGTAGGAGATAGCGTAACCTCACTCACCCTAGGAGGTCGAGATGCAGACATCCGACAGTCACCCACGCAGGTTCCTCCAGAGAACTCTTCGTGGATTACGTGGTCATCGCCAAGATCACTAGTTGAAGAAACTAGCGACTACGAAGATGCAATTAAACTATTTCTCGCCAACAAAGTTACGATCACTATCTCCCCACCCGGATCTCAATCACGAGGATTGAAAAATACCATTGCGAGAAGGAAGGACCATGGGACTCAAGGTGCACAACCTAACATTCGCCTGGGATCTCCCAGTGCAGAGCTTCAAGATCTTGCGCCGAACCCTGAGCAATCGAGAGTTCTCCAATCTCGCCAGACCAGTCATTGAAGATGGGAAGGACCGGTCAAAACACGTTCCTTTCCCGAGCGCCTTCTCTGAAGACTTAAATGAGGATGAATACCTAGTGAACATCCATGGAACCCTGTTTCCCATTCAAGAGACTAAGAACCAAGCTGCAATCAGAAAGAGAACGTGACTGAAGAGACCTCACCCCCGCCGAGATTTGAGGAAGAGCTGCAGGCCAAGAACACTGGACAGCTAACTACTCTTCGGGAAGTCTTGGGCCAACTAACTACTGTGACTTCACAGGAGCTCCATGGAAAAATCATGGAGGTGCTGCGCCTAGCTGCAGCCCTCCCTGATAAACCTCAGTCGATCCTGACAAGACTTCTCCAAGTGTGCACCAGCCAGTCGGACTTCGAGGCAGCCATGGATGTTTCAGAAGCAAGCAGCCCTACGCCACCATTTCACACACAGAAGTTCCTGATGAGCCTACGGCCTTGCATCTGGATACAATACCAGCTCCTTATGCAAGCTGTCTCTTGACGGATCTACCTGTGAAACAGCCACTGCCAGCAGGAACTACGCCAAACAGACAAAGATCCAGGAAGCGAATTGACCTGGCCCCCAAGGAAGCTACAAGAACGAAGAAGAAGACAGACACGCAGTATTACCGCTTCCAAGGTTTCCGACACCTACCACAGGACTGCAGATGCTGCCGCTGGGGAGAGGGGCACAGCTTTCTAGCCTGCTCGCGTTCACGTCAGCATACTCCGACCTGTGCCAACTGCAGCGGTGACCACGCCACATGATACGGTGCCTGCCCCGTTAGAAAGATGATCCAGTCTGCCTCCAACAGGCGCCATCCTCCTAAAAGAAACAATTGCCCAGCAGAAGAAACGAAGCACCAATGGAAACGAACAATGGATTTTCCATGCCACCTAGTTATGACGAAACATCAGGCATCTATAGCCGAAGATTATCCAAGAAACCTCAGGATAGGTTTATCAGCAAAACGACTATCAACTCGACGTTGCTGCAGACATGACTGTCGAGAGGAGCTGCACTGTGGAGATCAGTTGAGTAACATCGCCCAACTACTGACGCAGCTGATCTCGAAGTTGACATCTTGCAGCTAATTCGAGTATCATCATAAACTTGATTCAGTCGCCTGCGGACAAGCGGTGTCAGACTCCATCCCTTGAAGATACCAGAAGAACAGTCAAATTGATGACACACTTTCAGAAAAGATATGCCACTTGTTCTGTTCAGTGGAGCAGATACTTGGCTGTGGCTGCTGGTTGGGGGAGGGGGGGGGTTCATAGGAGGCCAAAATGGAGCAACGTGGTTTATGGACGCTCCCCAATCAACGAAAAATTCAGTTCTGTGAGATGTCCAGATATCAAATAAAAGAAAATTGATGTATTTATTTTAGAAGTATAATTTCAATAGCCCAAAGTGCATCATCTTTGGCTCCATATTTGTACCAGGTTTGAAATCGTCTCGCAACCCCTTGCTTTCTCTTACTATGAATCACAACTTCTTCATCAACATAAACAAAAACTCATTTCTGGGCCATCCATCGGAAAATCCGTGCATCTCGCTCGCTCCGGGGTCTGCCAAAGCTTTTCTTCCCAACTGCTGTTATGTTCTTTCATGTTCTCCAACAAATATAACCTCACGTTCATTATTTTTATTACCCTACATGTTTTTGTATCTACTGTCGGTCACTTTAGATATTCCAGTAATACTAATTAAAAACATTTCTTAAATTAACTATTCGTTTCGTTTTTATTCCATACCTTCAAGCAAGGGATAGTGAACAATGACTGAAAACAGAATCTTTGCCCCGCGTGTAACATTATTCCGGAAAGTCAAGTTAGTAGTTTATATCCCAGTTATTTCTTAATTATTATTTTAAACTAAATTACTGTCTTTCACACTACACAGAAAATAATATTTAATAATCAACTCTTAGTATTATATTAAGTCATAGATACCAAAATGTTAGTACATTTATATTGATGTACGTCGTACCCTCAAAATAATCATTCTTCACGAGAAAAATTCGTTGTCGTACACTAAGCATGTCGTATATAATAACAAAATTTCCTTTTACAACAAATTTACTTGCAAATACAGTTACAACTTAAACAATTTATCCCTCGAACAACTTCATTGCTGCTAACAAATGCGACCACAGGATAGGGAGAGAAATTGACAATTCGCATATTTATAACCAACTTAATGTTGTTAATTTTGCTCATCTGAGCAGTCAACAATCTCATTAGATGCCTAGATCTAAAAATACCAGTTTTAGTACAAATTCAGCTTCGTATAACCTGAAATAGAATATTTGCCATTCCATTTATGTGGTTTTGCCTTCTTTATCTCTCAATATTGATATAGTCTGCATTGTACAGTAAACAGCGTATATATTCTTCCACTGCCTAAAACTTACAAACTTCAATATAATTCACTTTAGAATATAAACATGATACAACCGTTGTCACAATCTTAATTATTTTACCACTCACAACTCCTTATCTGTTGTGCCCTTCATATTCTGTTCAGTTTCTCTCAACACGAAAACTTCTCTCTCTTCCATCTTGTCTCTCCATGAATTAATCATCCTCATCTCTTTATTCCATGGATTCGGTTTATCTGTATTTATCTATGTATGTTCCATAGAGTAGTGACTTATATCAAATATATATTAATATTAATAATCAATATTATTTATACAGTTATATTACCAAAATAGGCTTATTTTATCCATTCAACATTTACACCAATTATCAACCTCAGCCGCCAATGACTGGAAGTTTTGTCTATGCAGATGTCTTAGCACAAAACGTACAAGCCAAAGATTTTGAAACAGTGGAGGAGCATTTAAGTAATGGTGTACAATCTTTCACCACCTACTATGAAGACAATCAGTTGAAACCGAATTCATCCAAAACTCAACTATGCGCCTTCCATTTACGGAACAGACATGCTAACAGGAAACTGAAAGTCAGATGGGAGTGTGTAGAACTATATCACTGTTTCAATCCAAAATATCTCGGAGTTACACTAGATCACTCCCTCACTTACAAAAAGCACTGCTTAAACACAAAAGGCAAAGATTCAGCCCGCAACAATATCCTGCGGAAACTCAGTGGAAAAGTATGGGGTGCACATCCCACAGTGTTCCGAACATCAGCTCTTGCACTGTGTTATTTCGCTGCAGAATGTGTCTCTCCCGTTTGGCACAACTCTGTTTATGCCAAACAAGTAGACGATGCGTTATACGAAACCTGCAGAATTCTAACAGGTTGCCTCAAAGCCACGACGATTGAAAAACTACACGGTCTGGCAGGACTCGCTCCCCCTGATATAAGACGGAACGTAGCTGCAATGTCAGAAAGAAACAAGGCTAATCAAAACTCTGCTCATCCCTTATTCGGGCATCAACTTCCAAGACAAAGGCTGAAATCTAGAAAAAGGTTTCTTAGGACGATAGCTGCTTTAGACGTACCACCGAAAGTTGCAAGGCTCAATCTGTGGCGAGCCATAATGACTCGTGCGAATCAATGGATACCTATTACCTAATACAGAGACACTACCACCAGGTGGCAACCTCAACCAGAAGACCCGGAGAGCGGTAAATCGGCTGAGAAATGGAGTGGGCAGGACCAAAGATAACCTGGCGAGATGGTATTATCTAGAAGATCCTAATACTGCTTGTGAGTGTGTGGCAGAACACACCATTCAGCATTTATGCATTTGCCCGCAGTGCCCATCAACCTGCACTCCGCAAGACCAGTGACAATGCCATACTAGTTGCTGACTTTTGGTCATCCATTATATGAACTCTTTGTTGCTGATTGATATTATTTTATTTATGTTATTGTTATTACTGTTTCTAACAATTTGTAAGCAGCGTTTTTTACATGAAATAAATAAATCCATTGCGAAAAATAGGAGTGTTACAACTCATAAATAATCGAGAATCGCCATGACACTATATTAGCAAACTCGTATGGCGGAAGCACGGAGAGAAATACTTACTTTGAATTTAAAAGTTTTCATAGAGTGACAGCATCGATATCCACCACTGGTGCCATCCATGCCATTCTACCAATAGTCTGGATCTGCAACGACGTATCTTTAATTTAAGTTGTCTGCTGGCTTCCTCTGCTGTATCGTAAAACTAATAAACTGAATAGTGTTGTCAATAAACACCGGGTGCTTAGTTATCGCCTGAAGTATGATGCCACTCTTTTTTATCACCCCGCTTTCTCGTTTCTCGTACCAGGGAATAATGTCAGGCAGGCGTACGTCAAAAGGTAAAACACCCACACTTTCCCGTACGCCAATAGTTCTGGACGGACCAAAACAATTAGTCTGTATTGACCATTTACCTCGCTTCTTGATGGTCATTTTGCTTGTAAGCATGCATTTATTTTTTTAGACGTCTTCACGAAGATGGTCAAGTTACAACCGGTTGCTCACATGAACACAAAGGGTTCACTCCAAAACATTCGGTTTATGGGACCGTTTTTTCAAGTCCTACGTGGAAAGGAGCTTTAAATGAAGCAGGTATCAAAGTCGCCTTTGTTCGATATGTTGCCCAGAGCCCAATCTTCCTGATCGTTACATGCGGTAGCTGAATGTTGATAGGTCCAAAACATGTATCTTGGGTGAAATATTGGTTAAGGTTAAGGAGTTGTTCAATAATTAAAAATTGCTTTAACTATTTTAAAGCTACACATCTGCTGTTAAAATAGTGAAAGCAAACCGCGTTTTGCGAAGATCAGCCGCCATCTTCAGATTATAAAAACAATGTGAGACGGAGGCGCGAATTCTTGCTAGAAAAGGTGTCAAAAAGAGAGCTACTGCAAGACATAAGACGCGCATAAATATAACATAGGACAAAGGATGGTGGTCCTTCTGATGTGGAAAGGAAACTAATTTCAAACTTTTCGTGGTTGTTTAACAGACCATTGACTGGTATATATCCAATAACTCGTACAAAATAAGGACAAAGAAAGGACCTACGGGCCTATAAATGCGAGAAGCATAAAAGCAAATTATTCAGAGCGATCATGTAAAATTTGTAAGAAATTAACTTCTAATTAAAGAAACTTTGAATGGGTAGTCCTAATATGAAATTTGTAATGATGATAACCATTGTTAGCTGAGAATGGTCGCATTGAAGGGAGATGCACCTGAAAGGCTGTGATGTAATTGGCACTTGCACCAGGAACAATTATGTTACGTAGAAATTAGAATTTTGTGGTCAAGCATATTGTCAGGGATTACCAGGTTAATAAGGATGGAGTTCTGAGCATTATAAGTATTTGCTGTGTTGCCATGAGAAGACAGCCGCAAGATGTTATTTATGAAACACAAAACCTCTATTGTTTTGCTCGCTGACTAAATGCAAATATTTTGTGATGTATTATTTTGATGCAAATGATAATATATTAGGTGTCCAATCATACAATTCCAACACGAGTAGGCAAGTTTGGATGTATAAAAGATTAATAAAGATCGTTAATTGGAAGCTAATTTTGACTGAAAGGCTAAAGATTGAAAGGTTAAAATGATACTTAGAAAGGGTTTGAAATCACGGAGGTCCATTAAATCACGGTCCTGTTGTATCCGTGGAAGTCATGGTGACTTTGCATGTTCGATTAATTTGGAGTCCTAAATGTTTGTTACTCCAAGGAACGCGGTACGAATAACATACGAATTAGTTGAAGTCTTTATGAACTTTCGTTGAAGCGAAATTTTTTGTGATCAGTTATATTGAATCCTATGAATATTACTGACAAATAATTGGATATTGTTTTAGTATGACATGTTAGTGAGGATGGGTGTATAATGAGTAAAATATGAAAATCCAAAAGTAACTCAGTGATTAATGTTGGCAAAAAAACAACAATAATTCTTTGATTTGATTTGAATCTGCACCTTATTTGTATCATATCTTTCGTTTGCATCAACTAATCTATGTACCTAGACTTAAGTAAACTTAATTCTTGTCTAGAATTATATTTTTTAGACACGACGTTTTCGGCAGTCACCTCCGCTGCTTTCATCTGGTGAGCTATCATCGCGAAGTAGCTGCCGCGACGGTTCGACACGGAATGTGTGCGCCAAGGGGCAAGGGCAAGGGCATATCATGTCGCAGTCTATAGAGCTGCATTGTCATCCTTAGTGCCAGCGCCTCGTGGTCCCCTTCCGCCATTCACTGCCATTATTTTCTTGGCAGTCTACTATGGAGTTCTTGTCTCTCGACATTTTCTCCTTATTCATTTGATTGTGCAATACGGTCACTTTGGGTGTGTCTTTTTGGTTGGCGTTATCTGATTAAGTTTTTATTTTGTCTTTTCAGGGTTGCCTAATTTTTTTTTTTTTTTTTTTTTTTTTTTTTTTTTCATTCCACCAACTGAAGGTTGGCGGCGGGCTGGTGGAGAGCAGGGGCTCTTTTCAGCCTTGGGTTACATTATAATTTTTATACATTTTTATTGTTTGTTTCATTTTACAAAATTTTTAACATCATTTGTTCATATAATATATTATTTTTTATTACTTATTTAACAATTTCTAAAATTAACTATTTATATTCTACTTTGATATTGTCTAGTTTATTTAAACATAGTTGTTCTTTTTATAATTTGGCATTTCTTTTATTTTTGTAGCTATTTACATCTCAACTTTTTTTTTTTTATGTTTTGTACTGTTTTGTGTTATTTACATTACTTCCTTTTTTTGTGTCCTGTTGTTGCTTGGTCTTCTGTTCTATTTTTATATGTTGTTTTTTTTGGTGTTGTGCAGCTGGACGCGGTCTTACGTCGAGGTGGGGTGGTAGTTGTTCGTCTTGCGTAAAGTTCATTTTTCTTCGTCATCGTCATCTGTCTCTGGGAAGGTATGTTTTGCGTTTAGGGCTATTATTCTTGGTGGGTATAGGTATTTGTATTTTGGTTTGGCAGTTGTTCTTGGTTTAACAGTCATAAGGTTTTCCATGTCTTGTCTATTTTTCTTTATCCTGTATCCGTACTTCCCTCTTTGAATCGCCAGCCTTGTCTGTAGTGGTGTTATTTTTGCTGCTTCATAAACAGCTTCTGAGGGAGTTCTGTAGTGGAGTTTCAGTATGCTTCTCAGTAGTCGTCTTTCAGTCGCGTATAGTCTGTTGGCTGTGGTCTTTGTCATTCCTGCGAGCGGTATCGCTGCATATTCTATGAGTGGTCTTATGTACGTCTTGTAGGTGTGGATTGCCGTCTGGTCGCTGCATCCGAAAAAGCGTCCTTGTACCTGTCGAATCAAGTTTTGTCTTTTCCTTATTTTGTTTAGTATTTCTCTGATGTGCGTTTTCCAGTTGAGGTATTTGTCTATGTTAATTCCTAGGTACTTCGCGCAGTCAGTCAGTCTTAGCTGTTGTCTCCACAGGGTAAGTTGTATGTCTTCTGAATAGTATTGTCTGTGTTTTGTCAGGGTTTGGCTTGATCCGCCATTTACTCATCCAGTCTTGAAGGCGTCCTAAGTATCGAGATGCACGTCTATTGGCAGATTTTGTGTTGGGGGCAGAGCACCAGTATGCAGTATCGTCGGCGAACATTTCTACGTCTTCGTCTTGTGTTTCTACTGGTGGTGGGTCAGAGGCATAGGCTAGGTATAGCAGGGTGGAGGATATCCCTCCCTGCGCTACTCCAGCTTTGGGCGTGAATGCGTCAGAAGTTGCGTCGTCGCAGGAAACTGTACACTGTCTTTTGTCTAGTTGTGTTTTGATGATTCGGATTAGTTTGTCTGGTGTTCCCATTGTATGTAGTTTGTATAGCAGTCCGTCATGCCAGATTTTGTCGAAAGCACGTTCAATGTCTAGGAACACTGCTAAGGTGCAGTGTCCCCTATTGTTGCTTTTTGTTATGTGCGCTGTCAGTTTCAGTAGTGGGTCGTTGGTTGAGTGTAGTCTTCGGAAACCAGATTGTAAGTTTGGAATTTTGGAGTTTTCTTCTAAGTATTTTCGTAGTCTGTCTGTGATAATTCTGTCATAGGTTTTTTCCGATTACATTTAGGAGGGATATGGGTCTGTAGGAGTTGGGGTCGGTGGTTGGTTTGTTTGGTTTGGGGATCATAATTATTTTTGCTTGTTTCCATGAGTCCGGTATCGTTTCGTACGTCATGCAGTAGTTGAATAGTAAGGTCATGGTGGGAATTAGCACATCTAGCGGGCTTTTCCTGAGGTGCATTCTGCTTATTCCATCAGGACCGGGGGCTGAGTTTCTTCCAGAGCAGATTGCTGTTAGTATTTCCATGTCTGTAATTTCTTTTGTCAGTTCTGTCTCTTTCTCAGTCGGTACTGTCGCTGTTGTTAGGATTTCCGGTATTTGTTGTTCTACTAACTGTCGGAAGTTTTCGTCGAAAAGGTCGTTTTCTGGGAAGTCGTGTATTGTTTCTAAGGTCTGTCTAAAGGCCTCGGCTTTTTGTCGGTTATTTGTCGTTGGGGAGTGGTTGATGACTAATGTGGTTGGTTTTGGTAGTCTTTGTCCTGTAAGTGTCTTAAATTTGTTCCAAAATTTGCGGCCTTCTCTGTAGTTTAGTTGTCGGCATGTGTTGTCCCATTCTGTCTGTTTGTGTTCAGATATTATGCGTCTTGCTTGGATATTCAGTCTGTTCCATAGTGGTCTGAGGTCATTGTTTCCTGTTCTTTTAATTTCTCTGTAAATCCTTCTTTTTTGTTTTATTATTTCTCGGGCTTCTTGCGGAATAGTCGGTTTCCAGTTTTGTATGGTTTTGTGGGGATGGTCTGGTCTATTGCAGTTTGTATCGTTTGTTGTAGTAGTGAATTTATATTTTCCATTTCCGTGGCGTCAGTTATAGTCATTGGGGTTTTCAGTTTTTCTGTGATTATTTCCTTGTATTTATCCCAGTACGCGTTTTTTGTAAGTTTGATGGTTCTGGTTTGGGGGAGGGGGGGAGAGCCTGGAATTGATGCTGTGGAAAATATAATCGGAACGTGGTCGCTCGTTATGCTGTCTTCTAGTCTGTCAAAATGTACTTTGTCTGTTAGGTTGCTGCTATGTAGTACGTGGTCCGGGGTTGAGTATCCCTGCTGTCCTATAAAGGTCGGTCCGCCTGTTTGTAGTCTGCATATATTTTCAGTTGTGAGTAGCTGGAATAATTGCTGTCCGTTTTGGTTTTCCTGTTCGTCATCTAAGTAGTGGTGTCTGGCGTTGAAGTCTCCCATCACTATAAAATCTTTGAATGAGATTATATACCGGAGGAAGTTTGTAGGTAGTCTATTGTTCGGTGGATTGTAGATGCAGGCTACCAGTAAGTCTGTGTCGTTATGTCTCGGTATGGTTGCCATAACTGCCTCAGTATTGTCGTATTGTGGGGGGAGTGGTGCTCGTCGGGCGGGTATGTCATTGCGTATGTACAGTGCCACGCCCCCTCTGCCGTCATGTCTGTGTTTGCTGAAAGAGGAGTAGCCTTGTAGTCTAGCTTCTTCGTCCGTTTTCGTCCATGTCTCGGCTACTCCTACTATGTGGATATTGTTTTTTCGGATGCAGCAGGTGAGTAGTGTCTTTCGTTTTTTGAGTCCAGCTGCGTTGATAAACAGTAAATTATTTCTATCTATTTGGGCCATTGTAGCGGTTTATGCATGGCTGTGTTTGAATTGTTTTCCTTAGCTTTTGATTATTTGTTTGTGAGGCCATTGCCTGGTTTTGGTGGTTGTGACTGATATGAAGGGCCCAGATTGGTTTATTTGTATGTCTTTGTGGAAGAGTTGTCTGAATACTGGTTTCAGAATCGACATTACTTCTTTTCTTCTGTTCTGGAAGAGATTTAGGAGGATGGTGGTTGTTGCCCTGATGAAGTCGTCCTGCGGGGTGTGCTGTTCAAAGAGGTCTTCCACTGTTATTGGGGAGGGGGTGGGATCGTTGACTACCTGTAGGTTCCTGACTGGCATGTTCTGCTTCACTTCTTTTGGCCTCATTGGGCACTTGTGTGAGAGGGCGGAGTGTTCCCCGTTACAGTTTGTACATTTAGGGTTTTCAGTCGGTGCTTTGCATTTGCTGAGGTGGTGTTCTTCTCCGCACTGGGGGCATTTCCTGTTCTGGGTGCACGCTTCATTTGTGTGCTGGAATGAATGGCATTTGGTGCACTGTCCGGGTATTGGTGGTGGTGGTCTGGACTCCTCTACCGTGTGCCATTTGCCAAATAGGCTTAGGCCGTTTCTGTGTAGGAAGTCGAGCGTTGCTTGGTCGTGAGTTAGTATTCTCATTAGCTTTGTTTCCCTTTGTAAAGCTTTGGACGAAATCCGCCATACTAAGTAGGGTTTAAGGCCTGCTTCAGTCATTTGTTTTTTAACGTCTTCGGGGGTGATGTCAAGGTCAACCCCTTTGGCTACTACGCTGAAAGCGGGCTGTTTTTTTGGAAGAAAGGGGTTGGTGGTGATTCTGTCTTTCAGTCTGTGAATGATTACTGTCTTGCTGTAGGCTGTTTGGAAGAAGCGGATCAGTGTTGATTCGGGGTCTTCCATTGTGGTTTTCATGATGAGGTCATTGTTTTTTGTTTTATACATGTTTGCTATTGTTGGAGGAATTGATGGTTTTAGCCTCTGGAGGTCTGTGTATATTTGTTTCTGGGTGGGGTCTTTAGGGAGGTTTTTGATTAGCAGTGTTAGTGTCTGCTTGAAAGAGATTTCGTCATCGGAGTCTGATTGTTCGAGGGATGGTGACCATACACTGTAGGTGGGGGATGTTTCCTCCGGTTCGTTCATGTTGTTTTGTCTGGTTCCTATGATGTTCGGTATATAACGTCACGGTGCGGGTCCACTAAACCGCTAACTTCCGCGGGGAATTGCGCAACTGCTTTACGTTAACACCGCTTGGTTTCGGCAGTTAGCACAATGGCCTACACGCCCGCGGGTATCCGAATGTAATTCGGGCCCTGGAGCGGATATTTCCCTATGGAGGAACGGAGAGGATGCTCCGTGCGGAAGTCGGCGGTCCTGTTTTGCAGTGGGAGTAGTCTCCTCTCTTCTTCTCCTGGTGATAGATGCTCTGTCACTCCAAGCTGAGCTTGGTCTCAGACGGAGTAAGTGAAGCGGTGTGGTCCTGTCCCGTGTAGCTTCGAGTGTTGTATCCCGACGCGCTCGCGGCTTCTCGCTGTAGCTCTTCTTTAGTGCTGTCTCTGGTTTTTGCAAGTCACATGAAGTCTGACTTTGCTTTTTCTGAACACATAACTTGCGTCAACCAGAGACTTTGTCTGTATTTGCTTTTTTTTTTTTTTTTTTTTTTTTTTTCGCTGCCTCAACGGCTTTATGTAGCCCCGCTACTGTCTGTAGCTTTATCTACTGTAACAAATGGTTGGTTTTGGGAAACATGATATACACTTTAGGGAAAAACCCGGCTTTGGCCATTATGTAATGACCTTAGAGGGAAACCCTTGCTTATTCTTATCGCCTGGTGGGGATGAGCGTAGTTAACAACTGCGTGAGCAGTTGTACGACCATCCCTAGCTGATTTTCTTGTTGCTGGCATTGACAACGGTTGTTGTGTAGATGCTCCTCGTGTCTGGTTTGGTGGTTATGCTTGGTCACATGGCCGTGGGTGGTCTTATCCTTCTGCGCTCTGGGTGGCGTCGTGGTCTTCTCTGTGCTGGTTTGGGGGCGGCTCCTGTTGATAGCCGCTTGCAGCTTCCTCCTCAGTGGGCAGCCCCCGTAGCTAGCCGCGTGGTCCATGGCGCAGTTGGCGCAAGTTGGTGTCGCTTCGCGTGGTCTGGTGCACACCAACACGCTGTGATTTTCCCCGCAGCGAACGCACCGAACTTGGTTCCGGCAATCCTTCGATCGATGCCAGAATCCCTGGCACCTGAAGCATTGGTCAACAGTTGACAATGATGATTTCTTCCTGCGGGGATTCTTCTTGGTGCTCCGGCCGTTTTGCTTCTTAACTTGATTATTGGCTGCCTCAACATCATTGATTTCCGATGGCGTTGACTGCTTGGGTTCTGTAGATGGTGGGAGGTTTTCATCTGGGGTGACCTCCGTTCCTCGGTTGGTTGCTTCCTCTGGCGAAGCAGTGTTTGGGATGCTATCACTTTTCGGAAGCCCTGCGCCTCCATACTGGACGAGCTGGAATTGAATGCTATGGATCTCGAGGAAATCCTTAACCGCCGCTAACTCTGATGGGCTCGCACATGTTACGAGCAGGTTGTCCGGTGTCAACCCTGTCGGCGCTTGCGATGCCACTACTTGGTGGTCTGGACTAGGCGTGGCGTCGAGGTGCATGGGCAAGGACGGTGTTCTTGGAGATTCCGGTGCTTTAAGGCCGGCGGTAGTTCCGTCTTTTCTTGAGGTTTGAGACTCATCTTCCTGGCTAGACGAAGATGATAGTTGGTGTGGTTTGCAATATAGCACCCGATGTAGGTCTTCAAAATAGTCATCCTCTCTGAAATCCTTGCTGAGGATGACAGGAAGGCTGACAAACCGTGACCAGTCATTCTTCTTGTCAGTGATTGGCGTGGCGAAGTGACCGAACTTCTCGTCGCTGAGGATGCACAGGAGCATGTTACTTGGTATTTCCCATGCATACTCTTTACTCCCGGACTTGACTCGGAGTTGGATTATACATGGTTGAACCTGGGCGTCTAAGTATTTCTTCCACCAGCTTCGGGATGTGTGCTGTCCTTTTGCCATGAAGATTTCGCTGTACTTGCCGGATGTACAACGGATATAGATCAGGGTCTCCGCCTCCTCGAAGTCGGGGTCGTCAAATCCATCTTCAATTCTTGGTGACGACCATGTTGTCCAGGATGAGTTTGCGGTGTCTGATCCCTGGGATCGACTTGAGCGGGTTCCAACATAGCTGCCCGCGTTAGCTGTCGTAGGAGTGACGCACTTGGGAGACCGCACGTCGGCAGTGGCTGCGCAGGGAGTAGACTGAGCCTCCCTGTGCTCATGTGCTGTGGTCCCATGTTGCGCCGTAGCAACTTCGCCTGATGTCGACTCAGCTTGGCGTGACGGTGTCTGCAGCGGTGAGACAGGACGCCGCTTCTTCACCATACTGCACGTTGTCTATACGAGTCACTGTGTCGTCCCTTATTTGAAGATGGCTCTATATGAAGCCCGGAGCGGCGACGGGGTCGGTAGCTGTACAGGCAAATGATGGCATGGTATGGGGGCCCACTGAACCCACCATCTTTCAAAGAAGATATATGCCAGATGTACTTGACATCGCAATAACCAAAGGACTCAATCACACAATTGCAATAGCCACAAAAAACGCACTCTCCTCTGATCACATACCAGTCATTTTTTACCTAGCTGAGGGCGCAAGGCTGAAAAACCCTAGCCGCCACAGAAACATCAAAAACATAAACTGGGATTTATACAAACAGCACCTCACCCAAAGACTTCAAAACGCTGCACCACCTGATATCATAGGGTCCAACGCTGCTACCCTCGCCATCACTCAATGGATCAACGAAGCAGCAGATGCTGCTTCCCCACAGCAAAAACCCATGCTGCAAAATCATTCAAAACCTCTTCCTCCCAATATCAGAGAGGCCATAACCACTAAAAACCGACTGACCAGGGAATGGCAGATTACACGTGACCCATTCACCAAACAACTCATCAATCGTATGCGGCACGAAATCAGGTCAGAAGTGCAGCAACACAAAAATAAAGAATGGGAAGGCCTACTCAACACTTTAAGCACAGAAGACGGATCGGCTTGGAGACTAACCAGGCGAATGTTGCGAAAGGGAGGAAAGTTACCGCCTCTCCTGGTAGGCAATAGATTCGTCAGTGAACCAGAAGAAAAGGCTGAGGCAATAGCAGTAGCCTTTGAAGCCAACTTCCGACCAGTGCAGGACCATCTCGACATGCAACATATTCAGATGGTAGAAGAGCGACTGCAAAGATTTTTAAATACTAACATTCCTGAAGAGGATTCAATCGACCCAGTTACCGAGGATGAAGTCATCGGCATGTTACAACATGCAAAACCCAATAAAGCACCGGGTCATGATGGCATTGGGGCGCCACTACTAAAACAACTACCAAGGGCAGCTATAAACTATATAACAGCCATTTTCAATCATATTATCAAAACCGGTGACTACCCTGAAACTTGGAAGCATGCAGACATTGTGGCAATTCCCAAACCAGGGAAAGACAGAAGATCCCCGAAATCCTACAGGCCTATAAGCCTATTACCAACCATGTCAAAAATTTTCGAAAAGATCTACCTGAGGAGGCTGCGACACCACATTGACCAAGAGCATCTACTACCGAATGAACAATTTGGATTCAGAGAGCATCATTCTACATCCCAACAGCTGCTTAGACTTGTCGAACATGCGCTAAGTGCATTCGAGAAGAAAGAGTTTTTCGCGACAGTTCTTCTGGATGTCTCGAAAGCTTTTGACTCTGTTTGGCATCAAGGACTCCTATACAAACTCCTTGTACTAGGCATCCCTTTGTCGCACGTGAGGCTGCTGAAAAACTACCTGACCGGCAGAACCTTCAAGGTAATTTTAGACGAGGCCGTGTCATCTACTAAAAGCATTGAGGCTGGAGTACCGCAAGGTTCAGTCATCGGGCCAGTCCTCTACAATCTATATACAGCCGACCTGCCAAAAACTGATCGTGTGCATACTGGTCTTTATGCTGACGACACAGCGCAGTTCACAAAGAGCATTAAAGCGCAAAATGCAAGGAACTTGCTTCAGAGAGCCTGCTCAAATATTGAAGGCTGGGCCAAAAGATGGCGACTCGCCTTCAACGCAGGAAAAAGTCAGGCCACACTTATCACCAGGAGAAAAGTTCCTCAGGATCTTCAACCCATCCAACTATTTGGCGAGCCGATACCATGGACCCAAACTGCAATCTACCTTGGTGTAACCCTCGACAGGCGCCTCACCTGGAAACAACACATCAGGAAAGTCAGAACAAAGGCAGAAGGCAGAATGAGGACTTTATATCCCATTCTCAACCCGACGTCTAAACTAAAACCTGACCAGGCCATAAGACTGTACACTGCTCTGGTACGCCCGGTTCTCGAATATGCAGCGGTTGTGTGGGGAAACGCTGCTACCTCACACATCCAGAAGCTGCAAACGATTCAAAATAGAGCAATACGCTATGCGTATAAACTGCCCAAAGAGACCCCGACCACAGTGCTACACGAAGTCAGTGGTATGGAAAAATTAAAGGACAGAATTAAAAAATTGGCTGCTAAGTTCTACACTAACAGCACCAATTCATCAAATCCACTCATTGCTCAACTAGGCAACATACTTCATTTCAATGACAATATCAGGTGGCCAGTCCACCTCATTCAGTAACCATCTCCGGAGATGACAATCCAAATAAGCCACACCGACAAAGTCAACCAAAACAAAAATCTGGAAGGAGATGCACCAAGTGTAAGAACTTCCCCACACTCCAGGAGAAAAGCCACCTGGGTAATGATAGTCGTCGTCGTCGTCTGACGCGGATGGCTCAATTGACGCCCGCAACCAATGTCTCTCTCCTGGTTGGCTGTTGTCGTTCTTGGTGTCCTGCCGGGTTCGGGGCTTGTCGTGTCCAGTGGTCGTCAGTGGGGTTGCCTAAGCAATGCTAGCGGTCTTCTGTGCCAGCCGGTGGGAACTTCATATCGACCGAGCACGCTGACCAGTGGGTTGTTGCTCGTCTCTGCTTTCCAATAAAACGCCGTAGCGAGTGCTCGGAAGCGGTCTTTAATGGTAGGAACGCCTGCCGCCTCGTGCAGCGCCGCAGTCGGGAAGCGCGATGGCAGGTGTAGGGCGCGCTTCAGCGCCCTGTTCTGGATGACTTGAAGCCGGTTGACATGCTTGTCCGCCGCGTAGCCCCACACTGGGCAGGCATACTCGAGAAGTGGCCTGACCAGTGTGAGGTAGATCTTCACGCCCAGTGCAGGTGGAAGCGCACTGTTTCTGTTCAGGAGGGGGTAAAGATCATGCAGTCTTCCGCTGGCCCTCCAGCGTACTTCATTTATGTGTGATTGCCACGTGAGTTTGGAGTCGAGTGTGACTCCAAGGTATTTTAGGGTTGTCTTCCATGGAATGTCTACTCCGTGGAGTTTCAGTACTGGATCCGCGTGGTTCCTGTTCCTCGGACCGTATTTCCTTGTGATGACAATCGCCTGGGTCTTCGCGGCGTTTACTTCAATACGCCATCTGCGCGCCCAGGCCTCCATCTGCTGGAGTATATCTTGTAGCCTTCTGGTGGCGATGGCTCTGCTACGGCTGCTGGTGACATAGGCTGTGTCATCAGCGTAGGTAGCCGTCTCCACTCGGTCCGCCGTGGGAACGTCGGCCGTGTATAGGGAGTAGAGTGTTGGACCCAGTAAGGACCCCTGAGGGACTCCTGCCACGATGCGCCTTCTCGTTGAAGTTTTCCCGTCGACTCTGACATGAAAGGTTCTTCCAAGTAGGTACGAACGGATCATCTTCACTAACGGCCCCGGGAAGCCTTGTTGGTACAGTTTAAGTAAGAGCCCTGTGTGCCACACCGAATCAAACGCTTATGCGATGTCGAGCGACACGAGGGCACAGTATTCCTTGTGCAGGAAAGCTCGGGTCGCGGACTCCACGATGCGTAGCACCTGTTGTGACGTGGAGTGGCCACGCCGGAAGCCGAACTGATGAGCGGGTAGGATGTTATTCGCCTTGATGTAGGAGTTAATCCTTTTCAGGAGAAGCCGCTCGAAGATCTTACTGACGGACGGCAAGAGGCTGATCGGCCGATAGTGCTGTGGGAAGATGGGATCTTTCCCGCTCTTGTGTACCGCCACGACTTCGGCGTGTTTCCACCGACGTGGGTATCTCTTCGTTAGCAGGATTCTGTTGAATAAGTTCGCTAGGTACACCGAGGCCTCGGGCGGCAGGTTCCACAAGCACCGATTTGCAATCCCATCGTGGCCGGGTGCTTTGTCCAGCTGTAGCTTCGTCAAGCAACTGGCCACCTCCGCTGGGGAGATCGGTTCTATCTGCTCTTCACCATCATCAGCGTCGAGATATACTCGTAGACGGCGTCGAGCAGCACGCAGTTCCCGGTCATTTACGTTTGCTTCAGATGGGCGGAAGTTCCATTCGAAGCTGTCAGCCAGGGCATTCGCCTTGGCCGCTGGCTTGTAGACGAGCCCGTTCACGCCGTGCAATGGTGGGATGCGCTGTCTTCTCTTAGTGAATTTGCGGGTCTGGTCCCACATGGTTCCATCGTCAGGCTTGAGCGAGGATACGCGGGCATCCCACTCCCGGTTCCGGTGCTCAACCAGTGCCGCATTCAGTTCCTTCTGTAGCCTGTTAAGGAGTCTCCTAGTGACAGGATTTCTGGTGATCTTCCACTCCTTGCTGACACGGTTCTTGTGCCGGATAGCCGCAATTAGGTGTGGTGGAAGCCGTTGCGTAGGGACTGGTCTTCGGTTGCGCAGAGGTGTGGATGCTGACGTGGCGTCCTTGACTATTTCTTCGAAGGCGCGCAGTGCCGTATCCACGTCTTCGACTCGCTGGTTGGCTAGAGCAGTAGAGACGAGTTGTCGGTAGCTTGCCCAGTCAGTGTTGCGGAAATCCAGGTGGTTTTCTTCTGTTTCCTGCCACGGTCCAACATCCACTGCGACTATCACCGGCGAATGGTCAGACGACATCCGGTTGATAGTGGTCGCGTCGATGAATCCAGTAAGGCCTTTGGTCACCGCTTTGTCTATGACATCAGGCCGGTAGCCGCTGGCTGGGAAGTGTGTAGGCTCTTCTGGGCCCCACGCATACATGTTGTGCCTGAGGGCCAGACGTCTCAGTAAGTTGCCAGCTGGGTTCTTGATTCGACTGTTCCAATCGGGGTGTTTCGCATTGAAATCACCACCGATCAGAACCTTGCCCCTGATTGTCGCCAGCGCGGTGAGGTCGGCTTCCACCATCTGCCTGGTGGGAGGCCGGTAGATTGCCACGACCGTAAGTTTACCGGTAACAGTGGTCACCTCCACTCCGACGGCTTCTATTTGCTGCATTGGCGGTAGAATCACTTGGCAGTGCGGTATTCTGCGTTTGATGAAGACTGCAACCACCGAGCGTGGCGGTGTAACGGATAGCGTTCTCGCCTCGCATTCGGGAGGACGGCGGTTCGATCCCCGTCCGGGCATCCAGATTTGGGTTTTCCATGGTTTCCCAAATCACTCCAGGCAAATGCCGGGATGCTTCCTTCAAAAGGCCATGGCCGAATTCCTTACCATTCCTTGCCCCCATCCTTGCCCCCATCCTTTCCCGTCTCTAAAGACCTCGCTGTTGAGAGACGCAAATAAATTTAAAAAAGAGACTGCAACTCCTCTCCCGGCGGTGAGGCGGTCTCGTCTGTAGCAGCAGTAGTTAGCTGCTGAAACACGGAGTCCCGGCTTGAGGTGGGATTCGCTGATGAGGCAGACATCTATATCCTGCTCCCTCAGAAACTGCCGGAACTCAATCATCTGTGAATACATGCCATTGGCGTTCCATATGCAGGATTTGAGATTCCGTATGTGGGGTCCTCTATCCATTGTGGTTGTGGCAATTGCATATGAGAGAGGCCGAAGCCGACGTCGCTGAGGCATGCATGTTGCTTGTCATGGTGTCGATTCTCTGCATCAGGGTGACCATCATATTCATTATGGTATTCATCGAGGTGATGAGATGCTCCATGGTGTCTGCAGGTGCTTGTGCGGCCAGCTGCATCCTTCGCTGGATGGGATTTGGTCTGGCTGCAGGTTGCCGTGGTTCTTGTATAGCAGTCTCTGTTGGTTCCTGCAACCACCCTGGGCTGTCAGGAGGATTTCCATTTGGTGGGACGCCAGAAGTAGCTGCGGCAAACATACGGTTGTCTCTGCGGTTGTTGTTTATCTTCTTGGCAGGTTGCCTCTTGCCCGTTGCTGCTTGCCCGGGTGTAGCTGCCAGCTGCCGCCCCTGGTCTGCTGACTGTTCGTTCTTCTTTTCGAGGTTCTCTCTTGTGGTGTTCGTCCCACGAAGTCGATCGCGTGCCCTCTTATAAGCGCTGCAGCCCTTATAGCTGGCAACATGGTTGCGGCCACAGTTGTGGCATTTGGCGGTGTCCTTGGTCTTCGCTGCAGTGCAGTTGTTGGAGTCGTGCGGGCCGGCGCATTTTACGCAGACCGACTTCATCCTGCAATGCCGGGCCACGTGCCCGAACAGCTGGCAGTTGTAGTATTGGGGGGGCCCAGCTGAGGAGCGTAACTTCTCTGTGGTAACCTTCAGGTGACATATACTTTCCACCTGGAAGATGCCACGGTTCTCCACAGTATCTGGTACTACTGCCAGAAAGAGCGGCATTTCGACGTTCGTTCCTGGGCGTCTTAGGGTGCGTTTATGTTGGAGCTGCGATAAACGATGAGAGCGACGATAAACGCGGCGACAAGAGCGGCGCTCAATTTCTTTCTTCGTGTAGTGTTTATATTGGAGCTTCGATAATAGCGTAGAATCGTGTTTATATTGCAGACAATTGTCAACCGGCCAGACATGTAGAAGAAATCTAGCTTATTTCTTTCGTATAGGAGTTGTACTGCAACAGTTTTAGAAGTTGTAAGAGAAATAATTATGAAAAATACTTCAACTACTTAATATGACGATTCCCGAGGAACAGGATTTCGTAAAAAAATAGCCGAAGATTGTCACAATATTTCTAATTTTCCGAATTGCGTGGGCGCTGTCGACGGAAAATACTTCAGAGTTACTTGTTCTGGCTTCATGTTCCACAATTACAAGATTTTTTCCTATTGTCAATGCTAATTATAAATTTATAAACATTGAAGCTGGAGGTAATGGTAAACAGAGTGACGGTGGAACAGTTAGATCTGCAGTTCTGTATGTATCTTTAACAGGTGGAAGATAGAATATTCCAAATAGTTCTGCCAAATTCTGAAATCACTGAACCTCGTGTTTTTTTTTTTTTTTTGGTGACGAGGCTTATCCATTTTTAAATAATTTATTAGATCCTTATGGACAATATTTAGATGCAGGTAGATGATACCTCAATGCTAGGTTATCATGAACATGAGGAACCGTCAAATGTGCCTTATTTATTCTAAATGGAGAATTTTAGCCACAACAATAGATACTTCTGTAGTCGTAACTGACAATATAAAGAGGACCATTTGTTTGCTCCATAATATTATTGACTGAAAAGGTATTGAATTTCGAAGAAACTAACACTTAAATTCCTAAGAATTTGACACCAATATTGGAAGGCCAAACCAATCTGCAAAAAATACCGGCAGCTTATATAAAATCTACTTTTGTTACCATTCGAAATAAATTAATACGAATTTCTAAATATTATACATTTACTTTGATATGTATAATTGAAATTACTTTTACTAGAAAAATATTTTTTTTCCGTAAATTATATACCATTTCTCTTTGGGTGTGTTAATATTTTATCTTTCTTTTTTTACTTTAATCTTAAGTATATAATGCAAACACATTAAAATGAGTTTCAATTACGGACATCATAGTAATTAAAAACGTTTATAATTATGTGTTGTATTATATTTAGTGGTCATTTCATCCTACAATATGTCTAGAACGAATCTGTTATGGTTATTTTTGTATTTACAGTACCACAAAAGGGACCTACTAAAAAATTCACCGATCAAACGGTCGCTGCCATCCTCGATAATAGCGAAGAAAATGCTCGCAGCGATTAGCGTCGCTCTCATCGCTGCTCTGCTACTATGCGTTGCTCTGCGCGCTGCTCCAGTATAAACACTTCCATTGTCAACAATGTTTCATTTTTCTTCGCTTTGCTAGTAGCGCCGCTCTCATCGTTTATCGCAGCTCCAACATAAACGCACCCTTAGTTGGGCAACAGCTTGAACGTCGTAGCCCAAGGAAATCAGCTCTTCCTTGAGATCGGCGACTGGAAAAGAACGTGGTATTCCCCTGAACACCACCTTAAGTCGCTTAACTTCGCCAGTAGGGAACGTAAAATACGGAGTCTGCATCTGGTCCAGTTGCTTCGTCACGGCGGAGTAGTCTTCCACGGTGGTAAACGTAAATTTAATTTTATCTCCGCCCGCTGTTTTAGCAGAGAATGGGTCTTTTACAATTTTCTTCACCCATTCATGGAGCTTCTTATAACTCTCTTGGAATTCCACCACGATGGGCGGAATGTGTGGACTTCTGTTTCTGGGAGGCTCTTCTTCTTGTAGCGGTGCGAACTGATTGGAGGTTTCCATCCGCTCGGGCTCAGGCGACGGCAGCGGCTTGCTCGTGCGGCGAGCCAACACGAACCCCTCGCTGTCGGGTAGATCTTATGCTATACTGCATCCAGGCGTTGCAGTCTGGCAGCTGTTAGCGGCTATTTCTTCTTCGGTAGTCTTCCTGTAATTTTTCTTCATAGCACCTCCGAGCCGAGCCATGGTACTTGGCTCAGGGAAGCTGAAAGCCCCCTCAAGCTTCTTCTTAGCTGGTTTCTTGCCTTTACTAGACGCCGAGAGCTGTGAAACCGGCACGCTGATTTTAGAGTTGACACCCCTCTCTTCATTCTTGGAAATCTTCGTCTTGCCAGATGTAGGCGGAGAGGTACTCCGTTTCGTAGCTCGGTTGTCTACAGGTCCGTGGGCTATCCCAGTCGTCAGCTGCGAGTGATAAGCGTTCCGATCAGAATCCATTACCAAGTCCATTGTGGTAAGCTGGGTCGTCATAGGCAGTGGCCACAACATAGCCGTCACTACCAAAACTGCGCTGTCTTCCGATCACGTCCCTGTCCTCTTCTACATGGCTGCGGACGTATCATCGCGAAAAGACAGGAACTACAGGAACCTTCTTGATGTCAACTGGGACATCTTCAAAGAGATCCTCACACGGAGTCTAGAGACTGCAGCACCACCCTCAGCTGTCGGCCCCTCTGCCGCCGCTGTCAGCCTGGCCGACTCGATAAACAATGCAGTGAATGCGGCCACTAGACCGCGCCGCACTCTCCCATCAAAGTCAAAACGACTGCCCCCTCACATAAAAGAAGCTATCACTGTGAAGAACCAGCTCACCAGAGAGTGGCACGTCACGAGAGACGCGGCAGTGAAAAGGGTGATCAACCGTATGCAAACGGAGATAAAGGCGGAGGTGGAAAAACACCGAAACACCGATTCGAACAATTTTGTCTCCACCCTGGATACGCAAGATGGGTCGGCGTGGCGCACCACAAAAGCCCTTCTCCGGAGGCGACATAAGATTCCGCCACTGGTTATCGGAAACGACTACGTCTGCGATCCAGAAGAGAAGGCGGAAGCCTTAGCAGAAGCCTTCAGAGAAAACTTTCAGCCTGTTGACATCCGGAGGGATGCACAACACATTCAAATGGTAGAAGATCGCCTCCGGCTTTTCCTAGAAGCGGGTCCCCCAGAGGATGACCGCATTCCAGAAACCACCACTGAAGAGGTCGCCACCACTCTTTCAAACCTTAACACTAAAAAAGCTGCAGGCCATGACGGCATTGGAGGAGGAATTCTACGCCAATTGCCTCACCTGGCAGTCCAATACATCACAGACATGTTTAATGAAATATTGCGCTCGGGTAAATTTCCGCAGACTTGGAAACATGCTGAAATTATACCAATTCCTAAGTCGGGAAAGGACAAGAGGTCGCCAAAATCCTACCGACCTATTAGTTTGCTACCAACCCTATCCAAGGTTTTTGAACGAGTTTATCTGAAAAGGCTTCGTACAATTATTGATAGAGACGGACTACTTCCAGATGAGCAATTTGGCTTCAGGAGATACCACTCCACCCCGCATCAACTGCTCCGCCTAGCAGAAGACGCCTTATCGGCTTTTGAACGGCGAGAGTACTTCGGCGCCGTCCTGATTGATGTCAGCCGCGCCTTCGACTCGGTCTGGGACGTCCATACGACATTGCTACGTTCAGTTAATCGGAAGCTACCTGGAAAACAGAATGTTCTTCGTGTCAGTGGAAGGGCAAAACTCCTCAACACATGCGATACCCGCCGGAATACCGCAAGGCTCTGTTTTGGCCCCAATACTTTTCTCAATTGGCGTTAACGACATACCGACACCACCGCATGTTAACATCGCGCAATTTGCGGACGATACAACGGCATACGCTACGGGTAGGAGACACGATCTGAACATCAACCACCTGCAACATGGACTGGACCAACTAGAGAAATGGTGTCGCATAAATAAGGTCAAGATAAACCCAACAAAGTGTGCGGCCGTCTATTTCACACGGAAGAGACCAGAAATCAATACGAAACTGACTATCATGGGACAAGAAGTCGACTGGTCCCCAGACACAAAATACTTAGGAGTCACCATAGACAAAAAACTACTGTTCAGGAAACATATCCTAAATAGAAGAAGACAGGGCACCGCGATACTAAACAATCTGTTCCCTATCCTCTACAGCCAACAACTAGCCACCAAAACAAAAATCAGAACATACAAGTCAGTCATCCTTCCCTACATCCTCTATGGATGCCAGGTGTGGGGAACGGCTTCCAAAACAAACATCGACCAACTCCAAAGACTCCAAAACCGATGCCTGCGGGTCATTCTGCGCGCATCAAGGTACACACCGACAGACGCCCTACACGACCAAGCCGGCGTAAACCGGATCTACGTCGAGATCTACCGGCAAACAGAAAAATTCTACCAGCGAGTTGAACAAAACAGAGAACAGGATGAAAGGCTCCATACCCTTGGCACAACCAAACCAAGGCACTGGCACAAATACAAAGTACCACTAAGCATCATATATCAGCCTGAATAGAACTGATATGACTGTAAGAAAACTGTAGGGGTTTTTCACATAAGGTCGTCTCTGACGAACCGTAGTCATGTTTTCCTCTCAATGAGTAATAAAAAGTGTCCCCAAAATAACCTATCCTATACAGAGAGACACATTAAGTAGTGTTGCCCCGGCAACGGAACTTTTTACACAAACAAGCCGTTGAGGCACAGACACATAAAAAAAAAAAAAAAATAAAAAAAATCGGTCTGGCATAAAGGACTCTTATACAAGTTGTTGGTGCAAGGAATCCCTCTTTCACATGTAAAACTACTAAGGAGTTACCTAAAGGAGCGAACTTTTCGAGTAGTGATGGAGGGTAGCCACTCGGCGGTTAAAAACATCTGCGCTGGTGTACCGCAGGGTTCAGTGATTGGCCCAGTCCTATACAACCTTTACACGGTAGACACACCATCAACTGCAAGAGTTCAAAAGGCTCTCTACGCAGATGATACCGCACTCTTCGCCAAGAGTCTAAACGTCGAAATTTTACGATCTCGACTGCAGCAGGCGTGCAATAATGTACAAGAATGGGCTACCAAATGGCGCCTTGGCTTCAACGCCCCCAAGAGCCAAGCTATCATTATTTCCAGAAGGAAGGTCCCACGACGGCTCCAACCTCTAACCCTCTTCGGTGAAAACATTGTTTGGACAAATACGGCAACATATCTTGGCGTAAAACTTGACACGCGGCTGACATGGAAACACCACGTGGCCAACGTTCGCAGCAAGGCAACAGGTAGACTAACTACTCTCTACCCTGTTCTAAATCCGAAAAGCAAACTGAGACCTGATGTAGGCAAACAGCTGTACACTGCCCTCACCAGACCCGTGATGGAGTATGCCTCCGCAGTCTGGGGCAACACTGCGGAATGCCACCTCCAGCGACTCCAGACCATACGGAATAAGGCTATCAGATTCGCGTACCACCTACCCAGGGAGACGCATACAGAAGATCTACACCGAATAAGCGGACTTTCCAAACTTAGAACCGGCTTTCAAAAGCTGGCAGCGCAGTTCTATGAAAAGAGCCAGCACTCGGCCAACCCCCTGATTAACTCACTGGGTGGTGGACCAACTTATGATCACAGACTAAGGTGGCCAAGGAAACTCCTTGATCACCAGCAATAGAAATTCATCGGAACCGACAATTCCAACAATGTCAAACAAGTAAGGCCAGCCAAAACTAAAATGGAAGGTGATGCGTTATCACGCAAAAACTTCCCCGCACTCTGGGGACCTATGTCTTCCCCAGCAATTTGTTGTCATAACATGTCTCTTCTGGGACGAATGTTATTCTGCTGCTGCTTCAGGTCATGGAGGATTGGCTTCCAAGCTTCACTCAAGAAGAGACCGCCATCTCGGTTGATGTTGTTGGTGCTAAGGCGAATTTCCAGCGATTTTCTAATTACGGAATCCCAGAAAAACTGTGTCTGAGCCAATACTTCAGTCTTACTGAAGTTTATGTTGTGGAAATTTTCCACAGCGTGTTCAGCTAATGCGGATTTGTCCAATTGCATCAACCGCAGATGTCGCTGGTGTTCGGTGCGGCGTTCCTCGATGGTTCTAATGGTCTGGCCAATGTATATTTTGCCACATTCGCATGGGATCGAGTAAACACCCGGAACTCGCAGTCCGAGGTCGTCCTTCACCGAGCGCAACATGTCTCTTATCTTCGCAGGTGGACGGAAGATGCTCCTTATGCCAAATCGAGCTAGAATCCTTCCGATTTTTCCAGAAGTATTTCCAGCGTAAGGTAAAACTGCGACGGATTTTGGAGCCTCATCCTGTTCAGATGATAATTTCGGTTTTCGAGGGCGAAATGCTAGTTCAATTTGCTCCTTTGAGTATCCATTTTCTCTGAAGACCTGCCGTAGGTGCCTTAGTTCCTCTTGTAGGCTATCACTGTCCGAGATGGCTCGGGCACGATGGACCAGTGTTGACAAAACGGTTTTTCGCTGGGCTGGGTGATGGTAGCTGGTAGCCCCCAGACAGCGGTCCGTGTGCGTTGGTTTCCTGTAAACACTGTGTGCCAGAGTGCCATCTGGTTTGCGTTTAATCATTATATCCAGGAGCGGTAGCATGCCTTCTTTCTCTATCTCCATGGTGAATAGTATGTTTGGATGGACTGAATTCAGATGTTCAAGGAATTCTTCAAGTGCTGCGGAACCATGTGGCCAGACTACAAACGTGTCGTCCACGTAGCGGAAAAAACATTTAGGTTTAAGTGGAGCTGATTCCAGAGCCCTTTCTTCGAAGTTCTCCATGTATAAGTCCGCTACCACTGGAGAAAGTGGCGACCCCATGGCTACGTCGTCAGTTTGTTTGTAGAACTGCCCACCATACACGAAGTACGTAGATGTGAGCACATGCCGGAACAGGTCTGCCATCCCCTGGTTGAAATGTCGTATTAGTTCTAGAGTCTCCTTGATAGGCACTCGTGTGAACAGAGAGACGACATCGAAGCTCACCATCAGGTCGGAATCCGACATAGTCAGACCCTGGATCGACTTTACAAATTCGGCAGAGTTCCTTACGTGGTGTATGCAGTGGCCCACCAGTGGTCTAAGCTGGCGTGTGAGGTATTTTGCCAGTTTATACGTGGGAGCACCAATTGCACTCACAATAGGTCGTAAGGGAACATTATCTTTGTGGATTTTCGGTAGGCCGTATAACCTTGGCGGCCTGGCTGCCCGAGGACGTAAGTTCTTGATGGTCTCTTCTGGCAAACCGGATTTCTTCAGCAGTGCTTTCGTTTTGGTGACTACTTTGGCAGTAGGATCAGCTTCCAAGGACCTGTAAGAAGCGTCGTCCAATAAGCTCCTGATCTTCGTGTCGTACTCTTCAGTTGGCATTAGCACTGTTGCGTTTCCCTTGTCTGCAGGGATGACGACAATGTCTTTATTACTGCGTAGTTCACGCAATGCTACCTGTTCTATCCACGTGATGTTGGCCTTGGGTGGTTTGGCCTTCTTCAGAACGCGGCAAGCTTCATGGCGAATCTCTTCCGCTGCATCTGCTGGTAGTGTCCGGACAGCTTTTTCTACTGCACATAGAATGTCCTTCGTCGGCCGTGCGCTGTGGCTGAATGAAGCCTTCTTCATCGATTATTCTTTTCCCTTGGCGACGATGTGTCATGGGAGTCTTACTCTTCAAACAAGCTGCATTGTTGAAAAGCTTTGATGGGCCAGCTTTCACTGCAACAGTAGTGGCACGCTTTTTCAGAAACTCCTCCTTCTCAGCAGAGGAAGCAGCAGTTCTCTTCCTCGAAGAAGGGAGTAGCAGAAGTGTCCATCTCTTGGTATTCGTCAGGTCGTGCATCAGATGATGCATAGGTGTTCTGATCATCTTGGTCAGGAACGTGGTCACAACGTTGGCCGCGGGAAGCACAGCCGTGATGGTCTCAGGATGCTCGATCGGTGAGGGAGATCGCGGAGAGTCTTGATAGATGTCAGGCGCCGACATCCTTCTTCTTCTTGAGTCACTCATGATGCCTAAGAAGACAGGAGTGTTGCTCTGACCCTGAGTTGTCACCGTAAGGTATCCGGGCCAGAGACAACCCTACGCTGACGCTCGGGGGTTCCACTCCCTCAGGAGTGGGCCGTGGAGCGGTAATACCCTAAAGCCTCGGGAAGGGAGGGCAGGAGGGATCCCCAAAGAAGAAGAAGCAGGCTAAAAGCCTCTCTTACTTCACAGAAAGTGCGAGATAGTGCTCGCATACGCGAGCAGAATAAACAGCTAAGCAGTCGACAGTACACGCGTATACGAATACAGCTAGCCAGTGGGAAAAACAGTTCAGGGCGGAGCCCGGTTGACGCGCCGACCAATGGCAGCGCAGCAGGCAGCCGCTCCGGCTAGCGGGCCGCCGGCCGCAGGGTAAGCTGCCACGGGGTCCAGGAGAGCCCAGCAGGAGACCAGCTCCAGCAAGCCACCCCACACCGACAGACAGGCGACAACGCGCAGTCTCCATACGCGGCCCGCACCGCGTCCCCAAGACCGGCCCACGACGGCAGCCAGCCGGTCAACTGGAAGGTCGGCTGGAGGGGACGTGCCACACCTGCCGTACCGGATCCGACAACCAGATGACGACGGTGGTGACGCTGCTCACCCAGCTAATAACCGTCCTCATCCCCAGATTGTCTACAAATTAGACACCAGATTCAACCTCATGACATTAACAGTAAACCCATTCAAAAAAGCAAATCAGATACGTGACATAGGGTATCCTGGCTCACGAAACATATTATGAGCTTTAAGCTCAGACAGTTGACGATGATGATGATGGCGCCCCGATTATTTCGTGGACCTTTAACTTTTGTTACACAAAGGTGCGATATTACTGTTTTATTACCATGTCAACAATATAAATTTAAGTTGTTATCGATGCCAAAGGAGAACAAGGATGTCACTTAATTGTAATATAAGTTTAAGCCTTATTTAATCCATTGTATTATATATCTGTACCGATCTGAGACATGTACAGTGGGATTAAGAAATGTGCAGGTCATGGTAAGAGGAAGACTGACCGAGGGCCTTGAGGTATATTGTGTTAAAAGAGGTCAGATGTGACGTAACGACAATCATAATGGACCTAAAAATTATTTATTTATTAATAAAAATCTTTGTTTACAGTGAGAGTTTATTATTTATTGGTAATCAAATCATACATGCATTTTATTGAAAGAGTGGTATGGGCAGTGTTGTAATATTAGCAGTCAGCGTGTGCCGAAATATTCTCTTCCCCGCGTCTGAAGAGGAGATGAGGGTATAGAGCCTTCATCATGAACAGATACAACACTAAGTAGAACAGACCCGTGTTAACGATCGGCGGTCACCACTAAAATTTCTATCGTCTAAAGCTGTCGATTATGGAGAGTTATGGGGAGCCTTTTCCCCACAAAAGTAACAAGACAGAGACAAAAACCAAAATGCAGAACTACAAAGCAATTGTCCGACCATCGCTACTGCATGGGTCGAAAATCCAAATTGCTCAAAACAAATATCTCAGAACCATAAATGACGCCTCTTGGTACATGACAAACGCACAAATACATCACGATTTAGGCATACAAAAAATGACATACTATACAAGTCCATAAAATACTATAACCAGGCACAAGCTTCGTCCCATCAGCTAATAAATGACCTAGGACAAGAAACTTACGACGCCAACTACAACAGACAAAAACTGACGCTGACAAGAAACTACAGATACTGACGAAAAAAAGAAAAAACAACCGATAGTAACAATGATATGACTAAGACAGCCAACTCGCAAAACCCTAAATAGAAAAAAGTCAGAGGACACCAGCGTCCTGGAAGTTTTAGACTCAAAATTGGCTCAGGCCAACAAAGATGACGGTCGTCGGACGGATAAGTTTTAGTAAGACGACCTAAGCCAGACGATTCTATCCGCAGGTCACATCGAACATTGGGACACTTCGGAACACCTGTGAGAGAGCGTATGAGTTAGCCAATGGAATATTTTTTTTTTTAATGTTACTATTAATACACCTGTTGAAGCATATCCCGTGCTCTGCCAAACGAAGTTACCCCTTGATTCGCGGAACTGGAAGATGCAGGACAAGTGCGGAGGGAGCGGAAGTCGGCTTACGTCGTAAGAACAGCAGGAAGGAGGTCTTCAGGCCTGAACAGGTGGAGGTGACTGTTCTGACGGCTTGTAATAAGCGTCCAGTACTTAAGTTCTTGGAGTGGTAAGTGACATTATGAGCCTGAAGGGGCTGGAATCAATCATTTTCTCAGGCGATGCTGTGCCCGTCGTTTGCTGGTGAGTACAGCTACTGCAACAGCACCCTGACACATTGCCTCTGATTCTGAAGTATTTGAACTTACGCTGTACAACCTTACTAGCACCTTGAGTGGTTCACACGATTAAGAACTAATACTGAGCAAAGTTGCGTGCTTTTACCACGAACTTCAAACTTAGCTAACAGTCCCAATCCAAAAGGTACATTGGATGTAGAAGATTCCATTACGTGTCTTCGAGTTATTTATGCATATATTTTGTAATTTTGTTAAAACATACTAATTTCAATCATCAAGTTGTCATATGATTTTCATTCAACTTTGTGATACTCCATGACATAGTAAAACGGTCGTTAATGTAGGACGTAAGTCTAAAGCTGCATTACCACGGCGCGCGGTGTCGCAGTCGACGCCTTCATCTTACCGCGCGCCGTCCGTGCTAGCACATGTGGCAAAGATGAAAGGCGTCCCCAACCACGCGCGCCTTCCGTGCTAGCACATGCGGCAAAGATGAAAGGCGTCCCCAACCACGCGCGCCGTCCGTGCTAGCACATGCGGCAAAGATGAAAGGCGTCCCCAACCACGCGCGCCGTCCGTGCTAGCACATGCGGCAAAGATGAAAGGCGTCCCCAACCCCGCGCCGAGGGCCGCGCCGTGGGAACTCACCTTAACTTTTCTATTTTTTATTGTTTATGTATTTTATAAGAGCGTTCTGGTAGCTCAGTGGCTAAGGCACTTGCTTTCAAAACGTTCGCTACTCCTCCCTCGGGCACGAATCCTGGCAGGCGCAGGAATTTTGAGAGTTGTGTTTAATCATATGAGCTATGCCAGGACGCTCCGTGGTTCGGATTCCACGTTAAACTGTACATCCCAAAGAAAAGGAACTGGCCGTCCTACCTCTGACACAATGGCTTAGTATGCCTCCTTCGGGAGGATCCAATCAACCTTCGGGTTGTGGACTAAGTTAAGTATGTATTTTATAAGCGAATGTACTGTACCTATTTATCTTGTGTGAATCAGGGGTTTTTGTATAATAAATGGTGAGAATATGATATTTTTATAGAGTTGCCTGTGATTATAAAATCAATTCAAATACCTCTTTCATTCATAAATTGGTCTAATAATTGATGGGATGAGAATTTATAAAAATATAATAAAAAATTTATTATCTTAGGAAACGACTGGTACTCGTTTCAAAATGAAAGAATTAAAACTACTTTGCATGAAACAACTTACTCCTGACAATTGAAGTGTTATTTTTTAATCTCTTAAATATTCAGATATGTAAACCACTTGCACAGTGCCTTATACTAGAAAGTCTTCAGTATGCAGTTCGTTTAAAATTACTTCAGAATTTAGCTATCGAAGTGATTGCCTTTTCGTTCATGTTGTTTACAATGCTGTAAATGGAGAGAAGAACTATTTTGTTTAGTAAATCTGTAGTATATTCACTTTAGAAATGATTTAAGCTTGTATGGTTGTAGTTTCCGCACAGATTAAATCGTTCTAAAATGAATATAATGAGGTGAATCAATGAATACGTCCTTTATGAGTAACTACATTTGGTTATGATGTTAAAACATCAGTACAATCTCACTTGATTTACTTCCTGTCCACGCAGTTATGCGACAGATGCTCTTCCTTTTCGAGGGCCTCACAGGAAAGTAGTAATTGTTGCGTCTACATGTCCCCCGCTGAGTGCAATCATGGAGGAAGGAAATATATGGAGGAGAAGTGACGTTAAATCAGTGAAGCAGGCTCTAAACTCTCGCGCATGCGCAGTGGTGGCAGCGGCGATATTGCGACCCCCAACAAATGCGATGTTCACATTGTGTTAGATGCTGTGATTATTTCATTTTGTAATGTGTATAAGTGTTTTATAATGCCATCTTGTATTGCATACGGTTGCACAAATAGGCAAGAGAGGAAAGAACCTGGAATATCATTTCATAAGTAAGTTGAATTCAAATTATCGTTGTTGAAGTGGGCGGTAAGAATTACAAATTCGGTGCCTGTCTATAAATATTTAGTCATAGCTCTCAATTGGAGGACTTTGTTCTTAAATTTTTGTTGGTATAGTGTAGAAAATCAGCATACCTTACTATTTTGCACATAATAGACTAGCATTACTTTTTAACGAGTGTTGAAAATTAGATATAAAGGGGTGTGTTTTACATCGCGATTCAGTGAATTTAGTATTGCGCTTTCTTTCGTCACGTTGCAGTTCATACGGACAGTGTATGATGAAATTAAATGTGTTAAATTATGCTATGCAATCTAGGAATCTTGATGAAGCAAACGATGTTGTTACCGCAAATACAGTTTGCAATTCAAATACGCGTCTGTGGGTATGTCTACATAGTTTGTACATAGTCTGTAGCGGCAATTTAATGGAGATTGTGGTTAGATCTAAATGCAGTCTGAACCAGAATGGTGTTGTTGTTCCATAAGGGACAAAGAATTTATCTATTACTGTAAGTAATTTCATGAGAACACAGTTAGTGAGAAAACGTGTATCGCGATGGAAACTGCTTCCACTTCCAGCTATTCCCAATTAAGCTTACGATGTGTGGTAAAAAGATAACTATTTTTATTCTGGTACAGGCCGCATTTCAACCTAACCACAAGTGGTAGTAAAAAAACTGAAATATCCATTCTGC
Source organism: Vandiemenella viatica (assembly GCA_031002005.1). NCBI lineage: Eukaryota > Metazoa > Arthropoda > Insecta > Orthoptera > Morabidae > Vandiemenella > Vandiemenella viatica. The sequence goes on along the minus strand of JARYHS010009186.1, from coordinate 17,571,922 downwards.
ATGTCCCCCATGTAATTCATTGTGGCTTTGGAGGAATTAATTTTTAGTCCAGGCTGCTTATCAACCCAATCCCAGTATATCCCGAAAACTAAGCAAGATATCGAAAGATTTTATTCTTTATTTTCGATTTGTCTCGTCGTGTTACATAAGAATTGATCATTAAATTTGACTTTTGCGAAATTTCTCTTCTGCATTTCAACTCAAGACACCTCACTTTTGATACAGTATATCTCGAGAACTAGGCGAGATATCGAAAAATTTTATTCTTTATTTTTTATTTGCCTCGTCTTTTTAAATAAGAATACATCATCAAATTTGACTTTGACCAATTATTTCTTCTGAATTTCAACCAAAAACATTTCACGTTTGAGACAGAATATCTCGAAAACTAAGTATGATATCAAAAAATTTTATTCAACATTTTTTATTTGTCTCATCGAGTTACATAATAATCTATCACTAGATTGCGGCGTTACATTTATCCTAGAGTCCCCTTGAGTTTTTTGTCCATACACCCCGTGTCTGTATGGGTTCGGCCTAGCCCCCTACTCCTCCTCCGCCCGGCTTCACTTCAATGCGTGGTGAAGGTCTCTTGCGTCGTCTCCATATATTTCCTTCCTCCATGAGTGCGATAGACACGCGTGCCGATATTCCATGTCGATTTCGAAAGCCGCCGGAAATAGAGGTGCGGGATCGCTTTCCGATCGTCGGTGCTCGTTTCCGCCGCGAGCGGCGCTGGCGGCGCCCGACAGAGCGACGCGCGGCGTAATTGAGTGCGGGCCGCCTGAGGCAGAGGTCACGCGGAGCTAAACAATCAGTTATTACAGTCGCACGCTGCTCTCTGGTGAGGAGCGTCCATAAACCACGTAGCCCCACGTGGCCTCCTGTGAATCTCGGCTTTATGTATTTGTAAGTTTGATAAGCAACACATTTTAGCTAAAATATGGCGCGTATTGTGGCCAAGTACCAGATTTTTTTTAAAATTCTAAATAAAAGATCTATGACACCGAGAGAAACCATTCTGTTTCACAAAGTGAATGCACACTGTGAAGTGTAGACGGTGCATGACATTTACCGAAGAAAATAAATACTGTAAATAAAAGCAAAATAAATGTTTTACTAGTCTCAGTTTAGAACAGTTTCAAGTGTTAGATTCGTGAAAGTGTTTAACACTAAACATAATTGAGGTACTAATTCATTGAGGAGGGGCGTAAAATATGATTGGAAATAACACCCCGATTAGTTTATCACCAGTGATAGGCAAAACGATGGAGAATAAAATGAAATCACATCACAAATGTCTGAGGTGAAAGAAACTGGTTTACAAATCGACTGCATGATGAATGAAAGAATTAAAACTACTTTGAATGATGCTCATTCAGTAGGCTGTATACTACACTTAAAATGAAATGGACAAGGGATACTGAACTATTAGTATATTTCTAGATCCTTCCACTGAACGAACATAAAAATAAAATTCGTAAATGGCAAAAGTAGGTGTACCAATTATCTCACTGTATTCCTAAGCGTAATCGATAAATGAGGTATCATTTTAAAGATTAAAATCTCCACTTTGGTGACATCATCTATTAAGAAAGGAATTTTTCGTAATTGAACCCTTAAAAGGCAAAAGCATAAATATTTTTTGTGTCACGAACCATTTATCTCCCTTTATATCTAACCGATATAGATAAATGAGGTATCATTTTAAAGATTCATGACTACACTGTGGCCACAACGTATTTTAAGAAACGAATTTTTCGGAATTTGTTCCTTAAAGAGCAAAAGTATCATTGTTTCCATAACGCATTTTTTTTTTTTGGTCACGAGCCATTTATCTTCCTTGATAACTAATCGAAATAGATAAATGAGGTATCATTTTAAAGATCAATGTCTTTGCTTTGGCCACGCCATATCTGAAGACAGGAATTTTGTTACATAGGCTACGTATTACAATACACAAATAAAAAATTGATACAAATGTCGCAATTCTTCTTACGTCCACCACTCTTACTATTCATAGTATTCGCGAAATTTTCGCACTAGTCACCTAGTAAAAAAACAATAAGAAATGTGTAATGAGATGAGAAAATTCTACCGGAACACACTCTCCACAGTATTTAAGTTCCCTTCAACCCAATTTTACAAAGTGAAGCAAAAAATGGTATTAAATTAAGTGAAAGGTGTTGGAGTGGATGAAAAAGTGAGTTGTTGGCTGCAGGAATTCTTAAAATGTAAAGAGCAAGGCGTTAGAGTAGGAAATGCAATACTAAATTTGGATGAAGTGAATATGGGAGTGCCACAAGTCACTGTATTGTCATCGTTGTTATTCATTTTTCTAATTAATGATTGTGTCGATGGAACAGGTTGTTTCCAGATGAGATATTGATTTATAATAGGAGTAAACTGGGAGTAGCCTTGGACAGTCGCAGGCTGACCTGGACAGAATATATAACTGATTAGGTCAACATGGAATGAATATAAATGCTGAGAAAGGTAAAATTATTAGATACACAGATAAAATATTAACGTTGTCCAATACTTTTAGGGTCGAATCTGTTATCTATTAAAATAATCTATTAATATAAAACGCTAGAGCTGTCACGCTATGACGTCAGTCTATGACGTCGCGCAATGACGTCACGCTTTCCGTCCGATTTACGATCAGATATGTTGTTCTAGGTTATAAATAGACGTTATTTAGTAACAGTTCTATTTAGCTACGCATCAGTAACTAAATTAACTGTCAGAACATTGAAAGAATAGTACGTATTTAATTTAAATTGTCATAATAATTATTAGTTGCTTATATTTATTTAATACTAGCGGAGTTCCCGGCGTTGCCCGGTATAGTTGGCGTAGATTTAACCGTAACCTATTTTTATTCCCGCAAAACATTTGTACAAAGTTTCATAAAATACGCGCCAACTTTTTCGGAATTAAAGCAAACTTACATTCACCCGCCCCTACCAAGAAACTGGTGGGCTGAAGTTTATTTGCACGTATACTATTTTCATTCGTCAGAAAAGATTCATATATATCAAGCTTCAATAATTTGGTTATGTAATTTCATTACTACATAACTGAATAACCCTAGATTATATTAAAAACTCACATTTGATTCAATTACGAAGTGAATGGATATACTTGTGGCTCGAAACGCCAGATCCTTTAACTCTGCAGATAAAATATCTATTTAATTTAATTTAATTTAATTTAATTTAATTGCAATGGAGCACAGGCTCTGGTGGCAATTTCCCTACACACCCATCTTCCCCCTATCCTGCACCCACCTACATTTGCCGTCTACAAATTTTATCTTTAAATTCTTTCAAAGTTTTCGGTAAATTATTCATCATTTCTCTTGGTAACTCATTCCAATCCCTGACAATCAAAAGTGAATCCGGAATAATATTATCGTAAACAGAAGACTAATGCTGAAGGCCAGAGATATTGTCCAGAGATCGTGCTTAAAGAAAATCTCTGTTGTTTTTACGGCTATCAATGTCGTTTAAAAATTTATATCCCGAATTATTGGAAAGAATACTTCAAGCTGTGGCTTTTAAAAATTGAATATATCGAATTAAAAGAAAGAATACTTAAAGTTTTGTTTAGTGTGCAAAATAGTTATTACTATAAGTTATCTTATTGCTTTAATTAAAGGCTATGGTCAGAGACATTGTGTTGTGTGTTTAGTGCGAAGTATGCGGCATCTATTGATTCCTCCTGTGGAATTTCTCACCATACGTTCAGAATTTTATTTAATGCTCCTACATTATTTAACGTTGAAACATAAGACATGCCAGATAAGTGAATTAAGATTCTAAGCTTTAAAACGGTGAAAACTCCATTGACATCTGCCCCATAGTTTCCGAGTTTTTATACGACCAATATGTCCGGTTTTCGTCTTATAGATATAGATTTGTTTGATGTGAAAGTATTTGTGATAATCTTTGGCAATAGATATGCTAGATAAAACCTTTGACTTTAAAGAGATAATAAGTACATTTTAAAAAAATATTTTATTTAGTGTCCTGTTAGTTAAATCATTACTTCGTTTGAACGAAAGCTGTTCCACATTGCTCGCAATCTATACAACCTAGACTACAATTAAATATAATATTGCCTGGCAAGACGTAAGCTGAGATTTTTTTAATTTCCTTTGCTTTTAATGATGACATGTTTCAGCCGTATGTAACTGCATTAGAAATTCGACCGTTGTAATATCGTTCTGAATCACGGATAACGTGAAAGGCAGATGTAAACACCATTGAAGATTTTTCGCGAATATCGCAATGCATTAATGCCACTAAAAAGTGATAAGTTCATATATTAATATGCGTGTAACTGAAGTATTGTTTGTCTGGCAGCGTGTTTAGCGTAGTATGTGATTAGGGTATTCTACGATAACCGTGGCGCCGCAATTCGTTGATGGATTCTTTTGTAAAAAATTGAAAGTAACGAATAAAATTTTTTGACAACTCACTTAGTTCTCGAGATATTGTGTCTGAAAATTGACGTGGCTAGGTTGAAATGCGGACTGGATCAGAAAGAAAATTTCGCCATTGCCAATTTTGATGAAGAAATCATACGTAACTCGAAGAGACAAATTGAAAATAAAGAATACATTTTTTTTTTCATATCTCGCTTAGTTCTCGAAATATTGTATCTCGAAAGTGAGGAGGTTAGTGTGAGATCTAGCCTGGACCAGAAAAAAAAAATCACCAAACCCACTATTTCTACACGGTGGAAATGCGCTACAGGTTTTTTATTTTCTTCCTGGTGGTTGTTGTTAGGTTGAAATACGGCCTGGCCTGGACCAGACGAAACGTCACAAAAAGCAGAAGGAACTATACATATATCTGATTTTTAACATGCTATATCTCGAAAACCAAGAGAGATAACAAAAAATGTTATTCTTTATTTTCGATTTGTTTCGTCGAGTTCTACAAAAATTCATTTTCATATTGTGGCCCCATGATAACGGTTGAACTGCCTGTGGTTAGATTAAAATGCAACCTGGACCAGGATAGCAACAGAAACATTTTGTTACAGTGCAAGACAATAGGAAAAGCTTTGATTTTGTGGTCGCAGTATTAGCCGAGATTGTGGTTAGGTTGAAATTCACACTGGGCCAGAATAATAAATGAACCTTATCACAGCAAAAGTACATTGAATTTAGCTATTATAAGTTATTTAAGCAGCTTTAATAAGCACTATGTCACGTTTTGACGTCATGTATCACGATGTAAACTACTCCCGTATGTGGTTAGATTTAAAATGCAACCTGGACCAGAATAGTTAACGAAACCTTTTGTTACAGAGCAAGATCTCATTACTAATCCAAAAAAGTTCTGGTCGCATATCAAAGTAATAAGAGGCTCTCGTCAGGTTATGCCGTCGCTGATTAAAGAAAATGGTGAATTATCAGAAACAAGCGTAGAGAAAGCAGAAATTTTGAATGATATATTTAAAAAGGCTTCCACGATAGAAAACTCAGAGGAGATACCGATATTTAACAATCGTACCGACAAAATTATGAATGATCTCGCTCTTGATGTCGAGGGAATAACTAAACTGCTTATGAATGTAAAAACCAATAAGGCTCCCGGACCAGACGGTATTCCTACAAGATTCTACTCAAGATACGCAAAGGAAATTGCACCGTATTTGATGAAATTGTATACCGTCTCTCTGGATCAAGGAAAAATACCAGCCGAATGGAAGACCGCTATCGTAACTCCAGTGTTTAAAAATGGGAATGTTAATGATCCTCAGAATTATAGGCCGATCTCGTTAACTTCAATATTTTGCAGGATTTTAGAACATATCATCTATTCAAATGTCATGCGGTTCTTGGATGAAGGTGAGCTTTTAAATCCAAATCAACATGGATTCAGAAAAGGCCGATGCTGCGAAACACAACTTGCACTTCTAATTCACGACTTAGGGTGCGTTTACGTTGGAGCTGCGATAAACGATGAGAGCGACGATAAACGCGGCGACAATAGCGGCGCTCAATTTCTTTCTTCGTGTAGTGTTTATATTGGAGCTTCGATAATACCTAGCGTAGAATCGTGTTTATATTGCACACAATTGTCAACCGGCCAGACATGTAGAAGAAATCTAGCTTATTTCTTTCGTATAGGAGTTATATTGCAACAGTTTTAGAAGTTGTAAGAGAAATAATTATGAAAAATACTACAACTACTTCATATGACGATTCCGGAGGAACAGGATTTCGTAAAAAAATAGCCGAAGATTGTTACAATATTTATAATTTTCCGAATTACGTGGGCGCTGTCGACGGAAAATACTTCAGAGTTACTTGTCTTGCCCACTCTGATTTCATGTTCCAGAATTACAAGATTTTTTTCTATTGTTCTGCAAGTATTGGTCAATGCTAATTATAAATTCATAAACATTGAAGCTGGAGGTTATGGTAAACAGAGTGACGGTGGAACAGTTAGATCTGCTGCTCTGTATGTCTCTTTAATAGATGGAAGACAGAATATCCCAAATCGTTCTGCCAAATTCTGAAATCACTGAACCTCGTGTTTTTATAGGTGACGAGGCTTATCCATTTTTAAATAATTTATTAGATCCTTATGGACAATATTTATATGCAGGCAGATGACACCTCAATGCTAGGTTATCGTGAACATGCCTTATTTATTCTAAATGGAGATTTTTAGCCACAACAATAGATACTTCTGCAGTCGTAACTGACAATATTAATAAGACCATTTGTTTGCTCCATAATGTTATTGACTGAAAAGGTATTGAATTTCGAAGAAACTAACACTTAAAATCCTAAGAATTTGACACCAATATTAGAAAGCCCAACCAATCTGCAAAAAATAACGGCATCTTATATAAAATCTACTTTTGTTACAATTTGAAATAAATTTATACGAATTTGATATTTATAATGTAAATTACTTTTAATAGAAAAATATTTTTTCAGTAAATTATGTACAATTTCTCTTTGGCTGTATTAATATTTTAGTATTTTTTTACTTAAATCTTCAGTTTGTAGTGTTCACACATTAAAATGAGTTTAAATTACGGAAATCGCACTAATTAAAAACGTTTAGAATTGTTTATTTTATTATATTTAGTGGCCATTTCCTCCTACAATTTGTCTAGAACGAATCTGTTATGGTGATTTTTGTATTTACATTACCACAAAAGGGACCTACTAAAAACTTCGCCGATCAAACGGTCGCAGCCACCCTCGATAATAGCGAAGAAAATGCTCGCAGCGATTAGCGCCGCTCTCATCGCTGCTCTGCTACTATGCGTCGCTCTGCGCGCTGCTCCAGTATAAACACCTCCATTGTCGACAATGTTTCACTTTTCTTCGCTTCGCTAGTATCGTCGCTGTCATCGTTTATCGCAGCTCCAACAGAAACGCACCCTTATGCCGAATAATAGATGAGCAATCCCAGGTTGATTTGGTTCTATTAGACTTTAAAAAAGCTTTCGACACTGTGCCTCACACTAGGTTACTTAGGAAAATTCGCGGTTACGGCATATCTAGACAAATATGCGACTGGGTTGCAGACTTTCTGAAGGGCAGAAAACAGTGTGTAGTTCTCGACGGTGAGCGTTCATCTCTTATTGAAGTGGGGTCTGGAGTTCCCCAGGGAAGCGTGTTAGGGCCACTGTTGTTTCTCATATACATCAATGATCTATGCGACGTAATAGGGGGGATGAAAAGATTATTTGCCGATGATGCTATAATTTATCGCGAATTCAAAACCCAGGACGACTGCGCTTTGTTACAAGACGATATTATGAAAATAATTGCGTGGTGTAAAGATTGGTAGTTGGAGTTAAACGCTAAAAAGTGCCAAGTCATGCGTGTAAGTAAAAAGGTGACAACAATTAGCTCTGAATGTACAATTAATGGTTCTGTCCTTAGAACCGTAGATTCCGCTAATTACCTAGGGGTAACAATTCGTAATAATTTGTCGTGGAATGACCATACCGAGAATGTAATTGGGCAAGCAAATCGTATTCTTCGATTTCTAGGTCGTAATTTAAAACAATGCACTGCGGAAGTTAAATCGATTGTATACAAGTCACTAGTACGTCCTCACTTAGAGTATTGTTGTTCTGTATGGGGTCCCCATCAAAAGGGGTTAATGGAGGCATTAGAGAAGGTCCAAAGGAGAGCCGCCCGATTCGTGACAGGTATATATAGTTGGAGGGAAAGCGTAAGTGCGATGTTGAAGGAGTTAGGGTGGGAAGACCTGGAACACCGAAGGCGTTGCTCTCGACGGAAGCTAATTGAAAAATTCACGTCAGATGTATTTCGGAATGACAGTCAGCAAATATTGCTACCAGCAACATTCATATCTCGAAATGACCGTGAAAATAAGATAAGAGAAATCAGAGCGGGAACCGATTCATTTCTGTACTCATTTTTCCCACGAGCGATTAGGGAATGGAATAGAAAGGATTTACCGGGCGAGTAAACTTAAAATCCGACAGGAGTAGCTTTCGATAAAGCACTCCAGCCATCCTGAAGTGGGTTTTTCATGGTTTTCCCAGATCGCTCCACGCGAATGCGGGGATGGTTCCTCACAATAGCCCATGGGCGCCTCCTGCCATATCCCTTATAACCCTTCCAAACCATAACCCTTTTCGATAGGTGCAATGCACCCTCCGCCACACACTTTTAGTGAATCGCGGAGTAATAATAATAATAATAATAATAAAAGGCACTAGGAATTGCATTTATTTTATAACAGTTCAATTTATTTAAACAATTTCTAAGAAATGAATTCCTACAATACTCAAAGAAAAGTATTGATTTTGTTTAAAGACGCATATTAATTATCAGTTGCTTTTTATTTTTACTGAAGTTATTATTTAGTTTGAATGAAAGAAGTTACAAATTGATTTCGTTCTATGCGGGCTAAATTGCAATTTAAACTAATATTACGTGGCATAACGTAAGTTGTTAGGGGTCATCCACTTGAGAACTGAATCCTTTTTTCTACGTCACAAGGGACGAGAAATTACACGAAATTGATCATTATTTTATAACAATTCTATTTGGGTAAGCAACTAAGAACAAATTAATTGCAAGAACACTCCGATAAACCCGTCATTTTTGACGGGCTTTGTGGCTACTTAGAAGTATAAAGTATGTAGTTCATAAATGGAAAATTTTGCTTTATGGTAGTATGGTGTGGATAGCATATGATCAAAGTCTCAGAATATTAATAATAAAAAAACTGACTTTCATTATTGATACAATAAGTTTGAATCAAAGAAAAAGGCGCATTTGAGAATTGTTGTACTTTTCATTGGAACATTGTGGTCCTATGTTGTTTTAATGTTCGTTACAGATTTTGATCTGTCCAGTCTTGCAAAAATAGGGAAGATAAATTAAACGATAAAATAACGCCAATGAAACTTATTTTGTATGCTTTAATGCCGCACGCGATTCACCTCTCATCGAGGCTTCAACAGCCACGAATCTATTTTGAAATTTTACATTGAGTTTACAAACTTATTATATGATGTTTAACATAATTCTAAATTGAAATATTTTCTGATTATTTACAACTTACTATTTACATTGGTGGTTTCCAGGTTCGTAACCACACATCTCTGCTTTTTCTCCAAAGCATGTTACTGCCAGAGCAATTTATTTGCCTTTGCTGCTGCGTACTGGATGTAAACATTGCGTCTATCACTACTAACAAACTGGTAAACATACATTAATCCTACAGAGAGGGAAGTACAATAAGAACCACGCAACTTCAAAACATTTCAAATAGTAAGACTGCATGCAGAAAAATGTTAGTACTTCTGGTCGTGTATGACGGACAGCTGTTGGCTTATAAATGTATTTTTTTTAAAGCACAAAATTTAAATTTAATCTACTGCTGCCACAAAAACATGCTGAGGGTTGAGCGGCGACAAGTTATGTCTCTGGATTAATCGTAAGTATTATTATAATTACGTTTAGTTGTTCTTTATTTGAGCACTACACTACATGTCGCCATTTAACTGAGCGGTGTTCAGAAATAGTCATTACGGCCGCTGATTAATAAAGTAAGCCATGATATGGCTCCGTATGTTGTCTGCAGAAAATAATCCCCCGCTTTTCCTCCCTGTGAAAGCTTTTCGTATTTTCATTTGCTATCTCAAAAGCTTTTTTGTGTGTATAAACACCGCTTATCGTGCAGTCGCACAAAGGTTGAACACACATTAAACGAGAAATCCCCTATGAAAGACTGTCTTTGAAACTAAGCGAGCGTCATACGAGATAGTAATGAAAGCACGTTAAAACCAGAACCGAGATAAGCAACGGCGGGCGGCGGAATTGACTTTATAATGATTCGTTTAAGCTTAATTAGAGTTTTTGCTGGTTGCACGCACGTATTTTAAGCATTCCTTCTATTGCAGTTACGGAGATGCTCCTTAAAAATAAATTAAGGTATTAACGCGCACAAAAGTTCGTGGTAAATTCGTCGCAGCAGTGCTGGATAATGTGGTTGATGGTATACAACAGAAACGTATTCCTACTCCTATCTGAAAACACTGTAAAAGTAAATGAAATCTAGTTATGAAACTTATTTATTAGTTACTAACGAACTTCAGGTTATCCCCGCTACACAAGCAGTTTTTCTTGAAGCTAGTTCGAACTTTAATTCCCTTCACCGTTTACGATAAATTTGTCCCAAACACTCCAGATCATTTATTCCATTGCAAGATTCCTTTAATATATCTATCCATCTCTCTATACCTATAAAACGAAAACCGGATAAATTTGAACTAGAAATACTCAGAAACTACTCAGCAGATATCGATGGGGTTCTCACCGTTTTAAGGTTTAGAATCTCAATTCAGTTATTTGATATATCTCATGCTTCTACGTTACATAACGGTGGAGCATTAAATGAAATTCTTAACGTGAGTTGACAGATACCAAAAATGGAACCACTAGATGTGGCATATACTCCGCGCTTAAAATGCAACTACAATATCTCTGACCATAGCCGTTAATGAAAGCATCGAAAGCAGTTAATAGTAATACCTATGCTGTATATTCCACGCTAAATAAAACTTGAATTATTATTGCCTTTAATTCGGTAGATTTAGTTTTTAAACGCCATAGTTGGCCATACTAAATGCGAGAAACTAACAACGAAAATACAATAGAGATCTTCTTTCACCACGATCTATGGCAGTACAACTACAATGTCTCTGGCCATCAGCATTAGTGTTCTGTTCAAAATAAAATTATTTATTTGCAATAATATTATTCTGGATAAATTTTTGATATTTGTATAAAAGGCTAAATCCACGGAGTTGATACTGTGAAAACTCAGTCAAAGTTGACTCACGAATTTTTAGGCAATGCTAAAACATTCGTAAAATAAATGTGTTGTAACGTCTTAAGACATACGTTAAATTTCAACTTCGACCCCAAGCTTTCAAATTCTCAAAATTCATTCAAACACCTCTGATCAGCGGAACAACACCAAGCAAAGGATGACGGACGCGGAGGAGTACATCTGAAGACTTGTGGGGCGGCAACAGAATATGGACACTAGAATCCCGACGCGACCGCCGAGCGGAGAAACAACAATCAGGTAAAATTAAAATGCAAAACACCGCGGGATATTTCAAAATTCTTATCAATAAAAATAAATTGGAGAGTTTGATAGTAGCCAAAGGGACAACTCCGAAAGCTGGTATTAAAGGAACGTAAGATCTTGAGAAGAAGGAAAATACAGACTCAGGTATGATAAGGAACTATACCAACAACTGGAGAGCATTACAACGGCTATGAGAAACAGGATATTAACGTTCTATGGCCACATATTTCAATCATAGACTCACCTCCAAAATCTTGAACACCATCTCTAGAAAGAAAGCGACTATCGCCAAACGGACAAGGTTAGTCAGAAACGATCACGAGCAACTGGGAGTAGACCCCAATGACATTTACAACAGGGATAAGTACAGAACGTTGATTGAAGCATTCTCTCCAGACAATAACAGCCAAAACACTGCGCCCTGAATTTGGGGTGAAATGGACCCAAGAAAGAAAAGACAAACAACAGTGCAAGGGTGAAAGAATATTGGGCTAAAAAGAAAGCTCACCAGAGTAGAGAACCACGTGGTCCATAGAGGCCAAAACAAAAAAGAAGTAGAAGGAGGAGAAGTTTTGATGAAAATTGATGATATTTTTTCAATTTTGGTGTCACACCTATAATATTCACCCGAGCTTCCATAACAAAACAGCAACAGAAAGTATTCCCTTCTATAAAAGTTTACATTGCGAATGGCAAATATTTAAAGCCGTGATTATTTGGACCCAACATAGTGGAATTTTGAAATCTATTGGTCGTCCTCTTCATATAAATTGATTGTATTATTCGTGTAAGCAATTTTGAGCGATTAGATAAATATTATCGCTGCATGTTTGACATTTAAATCGCTAACCGGAGACAGGCAACATGCCCACATTTCCAAATTTTACAGGAGAGACAAAGAAACTGAATACAGCCTGACATATCGTAGTTTTTGTTTTGTTTATATTTTCTTGTCACGTAACTAGGCAACCTTTAATTATATGTGATTAAAAAAGTTCCAAACGATACATCACAAAGAAGTGTTTTTTGTTTTGTTTTTTTGTGTGTTGTGTACATACCTCTTTTTCGCAATAAACAAAATTTTAAAAAGAAACTTTATGGGAAAAAATTTAAAAAATGCTAATTTAAATAAAAACTCGTTTTATTACTAGATAGTTACAGTAAATATGTAATTTAAAGGTTGAAGTTCTCATTCATTGCCGATTTCGTCCAAAGATGCCATTGTTATAGGCCATGATGGTATCCCAAAACTACATCTTTTTTTTTCTTATGGCTTTACGCCTCGTCGACGTCAGAGTCATTAGAGGCGGGATGGAACTGGGGACAAGGAATGGGAAGGAATTCGGCCTTGGCCTTTTGAAGAAAGCATCCCGGCATTCACCTGGAGTGATTTGGGGAAACCATTGAAAACCTAAATCTTGATGCTCGGACGGGGATTCGAACCGGCGTCCTCCCGTACCGCTCACCCTCCACGCTCAGTGTCTATCTTCTCTTCAGAAATCTAAATCAAAGTTTTCATTATGTCATCCATTCTTTTTATTATTTATGGGCACAACAGTATTATAGGTTTTCTTGTTAGGTAATTCCAATGGCTTTACTGTGTTTCGAAGCTTAAAAGTGTCCGTTGTCAAGCCAGAAATCTACATGTTGCATTGAATCGTTTGCCGAAAAGGTCATCTCCCGGTAGTTGGATATCCTGAAAGATCTCTTTTGATTTCCGGGGACATTTTTGCGACTAATTCCACCATAAGACCGAGCGGGGCGGTGTAACGGTTAGCGTTCTCACCTCGCATTCGGGAGGACGGCGGTTCGAATCCCCGTCCGGGCATCCAGATTTGGGTTTTCCATGGTTTCCCCAAATCACTCCAGGCAAATGCCGGGATGCTTCCTTCAAAAGGCCATGGCCGAATTCCTTCCCATTCCTTGACCCCATCCTTGCCCCCCATCCTTTCCCGTCTCTAAAGGACCTCGATGTTAAAAAGAGACGTAAAGCAGTTAAAAAAAAATCCACCATAAGCTGCAGTCAATGAAATTATGAGTTTTCATTCCAACTATCGATAAGTTGTTAGGGTTGTTTGAGGAATTCTGTATAAGTGTAACAGCTTTACCCACTGTGTAATACCTTTCTTCTTTTCTCCTTCTTCATCTCATCATACCAAAATCCCTATCATTGGGCATAAAAGAGTGCCCTCTAATCAGGAAAATAATTGTACCTCTTTATCTCACCCAGTTTCATCACCATTGCTTTTATTTTGGCCCGAACAGTTATATAAAGATTTTACAGCTGTGTTAACCTATTCTGTGTACTTATTTACTTCATTTCCCCCCTTGCCCCACTCACCTTCATGCCACCGTGCGCCACCAGTAAGACAGTTTACTGCAGGCAGGAAACTTGTCCAGGACTAGTTCTTATCTGCAGTAAACTGAAAATTAAAGGCTTTGCCATGTCTATTCTATTGGGCTGACAAGTTTCCTTTCTGGAGTAAACGATGTATCCTGTTTCTGGGAACAGTTTTAGTGAAAAAGCTATTTTTGAAGAAACATGCACTTGTTGCCTTTCTGCAGTAAGCGATTAATTTATGTATTACAACAGGACACCCGAGCAGCGGTGGCTGCGAGGTGTACTTACTACCAGCAGCCAGCTAGCGCTTACATTTAACTAGTGACGGTGTAACAAATTGTTATTTCGTTTTCAGCAATAAATCAACACCCCAGAGGACTCTCTGCAGCTGAGTCTGCAATTTACGTTGCTTTTCTTGATTTGTTTGTGGAGTGGACTTCACAAAAGTTCACAGCGTTGTATTTCGTCCAGTTGACGAGGTATTATGGTTTTGTTGTTGTTGATTGACCCTTAAGTTGAAATTTTTTAAATCTTGTCCACTTGATTGAGGTTTATGCTTATATCATTTGGTTCTCATGTTGAGGGGTAGCTAACCAAACAGTCTCATAGTTAATATAAGTTTTTATGAATTTTGGTAGGACCTCCTAGCAATAAATACTAATGAGACTAGTATGGAAGGGGTGGCCAAGCAGAAATAAAAGATGAGATTTAAAGAAGTGTTGGCAGTTTTTATGAAATAGGTATACCAAAATTTCAGTTCTCTTAAAGCTGAAATGTCTGAGAAAAATAGTTCGTTCTAAGACATTTTAATTCGTTTCAAAAAAGGTATACGAAGAGAATACTGATCAGCCAGAACATTATGACTACCTATCTAATAGCCGGTATGTCCACCTTTGGCACGGATAACATTGGCGACGCGTCTTGGCACGGAGCAATGAGGCCTTGGCAGGTCGCTGGGTGGAGTTGGCACATCTGCACACACAAGTCACCAAATCCTGGTAAATTCCGGGGAGAGGGTCGATGAGCTCTGACGCCACGTTCAATCACATTACAGATGTGTTCAGTCGGTTTCAGATCTGGCGAGTTGGGGGGCATCACATCAATTGCAACTCGCCACTGTGTTCCTCGAACTACTCCATCACACTCCTGGCTCTGTGACATGGCGCATTATCTTACTGAAAAATTCTACTCCCGTTGGGAAACAAGGGGTGAACGTGGTCTGTAACCAATGTACAATACTTATTGGCCGTCATAGTGCCGAGCACGAGCTCCACTGGATCTAAGGATGCCCTCGTGAATGTTCCCCAGAGCATAATTGAGCCGCCACCAACTTGTCTCTGTACCACCGTACAGGTGTCAAGAAGCTGTTCCCATGGAAAACGTCGGATTCGCACCTCCCCCATCGGTTTGATGAAGAAGGTATCGGGATTCATCAGACAAGCAACGCTCTGCCACTGTGCCAATGTCCGGTGACGAAGGTCACGTGCCCTTATCAGCAGTAGTTGCCGTTGTTGTGGTATTAACATTGGCAAATGCAAGGGTCATCGGCGCGGAGGCCCGTCCTGTGTGTTCAGACACAGTTGTACTCTGCCCAGTATTAAAGTCTGATGTTAGTTCCGCCACAGTTCGCCACCTGTCCTGTCTTACAAGTCTACCCAGCTTACGATGACCGACATCTGTAATGAGGGTTGGCCGTCCAACCCCGCGACGTTTGGACGTGGTTTCACCTTGGTTTCGCCACTTGTTCGAGACACTCAGCACAGCACTCCTGGAACACCCGGCATGTGATGCAGTTTTCCAAATGTTCGTGCCGAGCCTCCGGACCATCGCAATCTGCCCTCGGTCAAACTCAGATAGATCGCGTACCTTCGCCATTCCTAACACGGATAGCACGCTCGATGATACTACATGCACCGTGCGTGTGTCTGACTACCAGTCATTCCTCGTCAGATGACGCTGCTATCACCTGAACGGGTTTATACCTGTAGTAGGTAGGTAGTCACGATATTTTGGTTGATCAGTGTAAATTATTCAGAAAAAATTAAATTCCATTCAAGAAAACGTATTACATCAGAAGAACATTTCCTTTAAAGAAAATTTAAATGCCGTTCAAAATAACCTTAAAGCCTAATTTCTGAGAAGAATAACTTGTTTGAAGAAAACTTTAAGTCTGTTCAAAGAAGTTCAATTCCCTACAAGAGAAGAACGATTTCTTCCAAGAAAATTTACAATCCCTTCATTAAGACATAGGAAGCTGAAAGTGTTCTACAGGTAAATTAGACAAGGGACATGATGCATCCAATAAGGCAAGTTGGAGAAGAAAAGGAAGGCAAGGGAAACAAATTAGGCAAGTAATGAGGAATGAACCTGACCCAACACAACAAAAATAAACGAGGTGTACCCGGTTACATTGAAGTGACTACAGAACTGACTACAAAATAAAGATGAAAAATATCCTGGGTGAAATTGAAATTCCAAACCAAGGTAAATTACAAGGAACGAACATAATAGTGGAAGTGGTGATTTCGAATGAGCAAGGGAAATTGATGTTCGACAGTACAGTAGAGGGCATGTCCACCAAAGTGGAAGCAGAGAGGTTAAGGTTACTGAAAATCAGAATTATGACGAAATAAATGATTATGGCCGGAAGGAGAAAAAGTGGTATTAAAGGACACTTAACAACATTATATTGGGACAGAATCGCAACAGGTTAACAGCAAAAATAAGGATGAAAAATATGAGGTATGGGGTCGGTGGATGATTAGAAGAGTGGTCTGTATGGAAGGGGTAGAAAAGTAATCGATTTGATAGTTTGGGCAGATGGAAGTGAAATCAATGAACGAAGACGGTCTACGCTGAATTCCCTAAGGGTAACGTTTACCCTGAACACCCAGTGACGCCCTCAATGTGTATCGTAGGTGTGAAAACTATCATTTATAAATAAGTCTTCATTAATATGTTGCTGTGCGCTTTTCGTTTTGTTTTGTGTAGACACATAATTGAGTTTCTTATCCGGTAATCATAATTGATGAATCAATGACCCTGTGTCAATCAGTCAGATACGAGTTTATCCTAGTGACGGGAATCTCTGGGTGGTATATACTGGCTGAACCGTAACCAACTGAGTGCTGAGTGAACACCTGATATACTGACACCATGACTTGTGTCTCAGTTTGAGAAGTAGTTACTAGGATTATTGCTGCCCGCCACCGAATATATTAAGTAATAAGCACACAGAGAATTTTATACACATCAAGAATGAGAGAAGTGGCCTGTTGACACCGCAACCTATTTGCAGGTATTATGGATTCTCATTTAAACCAGCGACGGGCACGAGTATCGTTTTGATACATTTGAAACAGTTTTCTGCGAATTTGAGTCACGTGATGGGCGAGTGTGGCTCCCCTCCCTCAACCTGCCAGTGATGCTCCCGACTCCAGCCAGTGTTTTGTTTTCTCTGGAGAAACTTGTTTGTATCAAACTGATTCTTGCGCCATTTAGTGTGATTTTTCGCTAGTCCAAGATTATAACTTCTTTTCGACCCAGCTTTTTACTATTTTATTGGTATGTAGCATATTCTGGAGTATATCAAATTTTCTTCATGTATCCATCTGTAAATACCATTGGTATCAAATTGAAACTTGCGCCCTTCCGTGTAACTGACCATAGGTTTATCCCTTTTTTTCAGTTTCCGATGTCTAGGGGGAAAAGAAAATTTTCAATTTTATCAATCCAGACGACTTGCAAGCCGTGCGTACTCTTTTACTTAACGACAGAAAATATGATGCCCCAGATTCTTCAGTTGTTTAGTTACACTGGTGAGTGTTAACAAATAGAAAAAAGGGAAGGAGATTCTGAAACTGAGTTAAGTGAACAATCTAGTGAGGAAGAGGATGCTAATAACGATTAAAATTTTTACATTTCTCAGAAAATGATTTTGTATATTTTCTTCTTCTTTTAGTTAAATAAAGAAACCACTTTTATGTTGAAATGAAACTTTGTCTTTAATGACCTTTACCGATAGAATTCATATTAATCATTAAAGTACAAAGAAGTTGTGAGTTTCTAATGGCTGTATCATTTTGATACTTGCACCCTGAAGTGTGACTTTTGGAAGCGCGCCTTGATATGTGGAAGGCGTTGCCACGCTACAGTTGGCCACCGATCCCATGATTAAGTTGGTAGTAAGTAATATTGCTAAGATTTAACAGCGTAAGCGCCGATGGCGAGTGAGGTAGTGATTCGACATGGCGATGTTAATTGTATAGAGCATTAATCGCTGTAAAGATACTGGTGTGTGGACATGTGTAACGTGCTGGGTCGCTTCGACCGTCAGCGTTTATCAGAGGAGAATCAGATGTTGTGAGGTCAACTACAACAATGACATTTTCAGTGCAATGTGGCAACTCGTGGTTGGTGTGGCGAACCACTGATTAAACGTCTGCACAGACGTAATGATGCCTGTGTTCCTCACTCAATGGAGCCTTTAATATACTAAACTCCAAGGACATAACTTATTTTCTCCATCCTCCTCCATATCCACATTTCGAAAGCTTCCATCTTCTCTACATCTTCTTTGCGTAGCGTCCATGTTTCCGCTCCATATAGTCCTACACTCCATACAAAACATTTAGCTAGTTTTTTCCTCAACTTTTTATCCAACCTTCCACATAACATTTTTCATTTCTATTGAAAGCTTCCTTTGACATTGCGATTCTAGTTTACACCTCCTTCTTGCAGCTCATATCACCACTCACAATATACCCGAGATATTTGAAGGACTCCACTTGTTCAATATTTTCTTCTTATAGCTTTATCATCATTTATTTTTTTACTCCTTCCCATCATGCATTTAGTTTTCCTCCTATTGATTCTCATTCCGAATTCCTTACACCCTTTGTCTAAAACCTCTAACATTCTTCTGAGTATCTTGACACTTTCCACCAACAAAACTATGTCATCAGCGAACCTTATGCAGCTCATCCTATATCGACCCAAGCATACACCTCCTTTACCGCTTAAACTTCTTTTTATAATTTCCTCCAAACAAATTTTAAATAATATGGGCGAAAAAAAAACATTCCTGTCTTACACATCTTTCAATCTTTCCTTCTTCTGTAAGATCAATGCCCACTCTCCCAAAATAGTTTTTTTGTCGCTTGTAATAATAATTCGTTGATCCGATGTTTGTTTACTGAATTTTCTAATACGTGGCACCTCTCGATGATGGCTTTTGTCGAGGTCGCCTTTCAGTTATGCTCCCTGAAGGATATATTTGTGTTCCATAACTACTGTCGCACTCTCTGCGCTGTGTTTCATTTCCCATATTTCAGACAGAGTAACTTGGAGCGTAACTTTAAATGTACCTTTTCCGAAGTTTGTTGAGTAAAACGTGGCTCTTGGCCAACTCCATCTACTCCCCAATTTAATTAATAAATGTACTGTAAAAGTTAAGCAAGTGTAATCAGGATACAGCATTTGGACTAATTTGTTGGCTGAGCGTCGTTCAAACAAAATCAAACGGCAAGTTGCGCCCTATCAGTGTCTTGCCCCTAAACAACAATCAGAAAATACTAGAAGACCCTTGAGAAAATTTCGCGAATATAATTAATACTAAGGTTAGGTATTTGTAATGGGATGAAAGAAGAATCGCCTCATTTGTTCCAATAGTTTTTTTTGTTTTGTGTATTTGTTTCTTCTTTTTTTTGCTTAAGGCTTTACTCCTTGTCGACGTCGAGGTCATTAGAGACGGGAGGGTGTAAAGAACGGGAATGAGTTCGGCCATGGCCTTTTTGAAGGAAGCTTTTTTTTTTTAACTGCTTAACGTCTCCTATAACAACTAGGTCTTTAGAGACGGGAAAGGATGGGGGGCAAGGAATGGGAAGGAATTTGGCCATGGCCTTTTGAAGGAAGCATCCCGGCATTCACCTGGAGTGATTTGGGGAAACCATGGAAAACCCAAATCTGGATGCCCGGACGGGGATTCGAACCGCCGTCCTCCCGAATGCGAGGCCAGAACGCTATCCGTTACATCACCACGCTCGGTTTGAAGGAAGCATCCCGGCATTCACCTGGAGTGATATGGGGAAACATGGAAAAACCAAATCTGGATAACCGGACGGGGATTCGAATCCGCGTCTTCCCGAATTTGAGGACAGAGCGTTATCACTCACCCACCACACTCGGTGTTTAGAGGAATAGCTATGTAAAAAAATTTGACGCCAGGGAAGCAGTTTGTTAACATCTCTGTGATATATTCTACTGCTATCACGCGGATTGGCTCTGAACTGTCTCCTACGCGCAACATTCACAGTTATTACTTTTGCCCTTTGTTGCTCAAATTCCGAAAAAATTTCGTTCTTAAGACTTGATGTGACCGAAGCATATGACAGCTCATTTATCTATTTCTGTTAGATATCAAAGGACATAAAAGGCTTGTGACACAAAAACGCTAGGTAGAATTATTATTACTTTTGCTCTTTAAGGGACGAATTCTTTTCTTTAAATATGATTTGACCAAAGTGGAGACCTTAATCTTTAAAATAATACCTCATTTCTCGATTTCGGTTAGATATCAAGGGAGATAAATAGCTCGTGACAAAAAATACCTTTTGGAAATAATGATAATTTTACCCTTGAAGGGTCGAATTCTTAAAAATCCTTTCCAAAAAAATGATGTGACCACGGCAATTACATCTCATTTTTCTATGTATACTAGATATCATAGGAGATAAAAATCTCGTGAGACAAAAAGCGTTTTAGAAATATTAATACTTCGCCATTTAAGGGTAGAATTCCGAAAAATTAGTATTTTAATAAATAATGTTACCAAGATCTTAATCTTTAAAATGATACTTCATTTAACGATTTCAGTTAGATATCCACGGTGATAAAATGGCTTGTGATACAAAAAAAAAACAGCACTTTAGAAATATTAATATTTTTGCCAGTTAAGGGTGTAATGTAAAAAAAAATGTCCTTCTTATAATATGATATGATCAAAGGGTTTACCTTAATCCTTAAAATGATACCCCATTTATCTATTTCGGTTAGGTATGAATGGAAAAAAAAACCTTAAATAAATAATATGTATGAATTGGGAAATCTCTAGGAGCAGATTCATAGCAAAATAATAATCCCTTCCTCAGTTGAAAACACGGTGGCCAATGCAAATATGTATTGATTTCTTCTTAATTAACAGCAGTAGTAATTATCTACTGTAATTTATTCCATGTTTAGCTAACTCTAAAACGCCTTTATGCTATTTCCAATACTAATTCACGTTTTTGCATTTTTTTATTAAATTATTTTATCAACTATTAACGTGTATTATTATTGATAGGCAGTATTTAAACTCACATAATAATTAGTTTTGTTTTATATTCTATATGCCGTCACAAAACGTTTCTTATCGAAATGTTTTCATAATATTAAAAAAGTTGTTTACATTTCGCACTGGCCAGGGAAACTGGCTGGTAAGTGCGAACGCGCTGTTGCCGTACTTCAGACCACTCTCGCGTAGCGCTCTGTCTATAACACTAGGAAATGGCAACGCTGAGCGTCCTGTGTTGCCTAGTTCGAGCCATAAACTATGACTACAAGCTAATAGGCGAATTTGACAGTTAAGTGCACCATTTGATAACGTCGCATTCGACGGCCTCAGCTATAGTTAATACCATCACATCCAAGATCGACCAGTTGTGGTATTTCCTCTTCCATAACCATTATTATCATTTCACTTATGTGGCCTATGACGCTTGAATTATTTTTCTGCAATTAATTTTACTATAATATATATGTAGAAGCATTAAGCATCTCGATAGAGAAGAGATCCGTGGATTTCTATGACAAACGCGGAAAATCGCCGAAACATTCCTTTGCAATTTCTCGTGTAACTCTGACCTTGACTGATAATCTTCGTTTCGAGTGTTTTTTTCGGCCCTGGGGACACAAGTTCAGTTTATTCCCTCTCTGAAATCAGAATTTTCGCCAAACTAAAGAAAGAATGTAGACTTATTTTCTTGTTTGAACAGGATTTTTTGAGTTATGACTAAGAATACAAATATAATTGAATATGGAAAATTATTAATCTTATTTTATAAATTTTGCAGACCATTATGCTTTAGCCCTAAACAAGTTAAACATGGTTTTGGAAGAGACAGTGGTAAACTTTGTTTGGACTAAGAATTTATAAGGTAGAACGTGCATTTATTGGAAAATTTTATAAAATCATTTTATGTTTAATATGATCAAAATGTTAACTCAAATCATTGTAATGTACAATAATGCAAACTTCCCGCCATGTCTATGGTGATGTTGCAGCGTGTTATTTGCCCAGGCCAACACATCGGTATTATTAATGTCATCAGCCAAATCAATGCTATTTTACAAGGTTATGAGACCAAACGACAGTCTAACCAATAGTATTTAATATCTATTAAAATAGCAAAAGTGTTTACTAAAGAAATATTCCACTATTGTTAAAAAATGCAACGTATGTTAACTTTATGACCCGTAGTAGTATATGGCCATCACGGTTCCTAAATGCAAATTTACTGATATTAGAATTCAGTTTTTCCCGGCGTGTAAATGAAATAAAATCTGCACGGGTTATCTGCCGGATAATATCTTTATTAAACTTAATTTCTTTAATACAGAACGTTTCGGCAGCAACATTTTAGCTTCGTTGTGACAGCTTACCTGACGAAGGCAGCGGATGTTGCCGCCGAAACGTTGTGTATTAAAGAAATTAAGTTTGATAAAGATATTATCCGGCAGATAACCCGTGCAGATTTTATCGTAAATTTACTGGTTTGATGAACACCCTTCAGACCATCAGATAATTCTTTAAATAATTCATTAACAACAAATAAAAGCCTGACTTCATACTACATTATAGTAAGACATCAGGACAAAATTTACTTAAATCAGCATTATTCTTTTTTTCTAGTCTTAGGTGCTTCGTTTACAGTTATGAGCGTATGAACAACACTGACACCAGGCCTGTATTAGAAAATAACATTTACCTCTGATTAATATGACAACTTTGTTACCTCTTTGAAACACACATAAGTATACCATTAACAATACATTAGTTCGTACACTTCACTGAGTATATTTTGTTTAATGGGTTTGAGGGGGATGACGCTGCACCAGTTTCTGATTTTACAACATTTTGGGGGCTAAGAATTCTCACTGTCCCTACCAATTACTTTATAGAGTTCTTCACATAAAAAATAAAATTTCTTAATCTAGTTGTCTATTACTGAAGATTTCTAATGTGTTTGTACTAGCTGTAAATCTCCAACTTTATATACCGTGAGTTTCGTGTGTGCGTCGTGGTTATTCTGTGTTTTGTCTACATTTCTTCAGTTCCTCACACCCTAACGTATTTTTATTCTGTGGTGGTTGCGAATACAATAAACTCGTATACAATACGAATAGGTTTCTTTCTAAACATGGTATCAAAAGGTGTTACAGACGTAGAGTTGTTAGGGATGGTGTTACTAATGTCTAGCTACAGGACCATTTCTTATGGTTCTCACTGCAACATCCTTTAAACTTTGTTTTGATTCCCTCACCTCACTACTCTTTCTACTGTATTGCTTTCGAGATAGTAGAAAGACGTTTTTAATTAATTCAATACTATAATTCTCAAAACTCCAACTCTATACCTTCTTTAGGAATTAGGTTCTATTGTCTGTCAGTACCTTTTTCGGTTTGCCTACATAAGGAACGTATTCATTGATAATCTTTAAGGAAATCACATTGGCAGTACCTTTCTTTAGAATATATAATTTTATGTATTTACAAAAAACATCTAGGGATACTAGTTCATTAGGTACTAGCCATGGTATTTCTGCATCGTGCTTCACGTTATCGACTTTGGAAGCCAGTGGCATAATCCACAATTGGTAATTACTGTTTGTATCCGCCGAGCCATACTCGAAAGTCCAGGATTTCTGTTATAATCTTATGGCATTTATTTGATCAGAGCTAAAATGATGCTGAAAGTTGAAGTAACTAACATAATTTTCAGGTACCAATGTCTTCCAATCTTCACTGCCCTCTTGGTTTATCTTCAACAAAATTCTATCGATTATTGAGTAACAATTTTTTAATTTGGAGTGTGTATTATCTTCCTTTAGTTTACCCATAAATTCTTTTATTACACTT
Organism: Vandiemenella viatica; assembly: GCA_031002005.1. Classification (NCBI taxonomy): domain Eukaryota; kingdom Metazoa; phylum Arthropoda; class Insecta; order Orthoptera; family Morabidae; genus Vandiemenella; species Vandiemenella viatica. Next base: position 17,547,781 of record JARYHS010009186.1, on the reverse strand, counting down.
TCTGTTTCACTTACTGCATAAATAGCAGAGAGTATTCAACCTCCTTTTCTCCTGTTACAACTTTACAGCAAAATATATGTGGTTGCTTCATTCCTAAATTCCTTATAAATAATGACATAATTATTTTATACTTTTAAAATGATTGTTTTATGGTAGTTCACTCTGCTAAAGGGATGATTATGCATTTTAAACATGTAATAAAAATGATGATAGTGTTTTTAAAAAGATTTTTATGTTGTTTTTTAACGTTTGAAGAAAAAAAGGAACATTGTTTTACATAACTCAAACACCCTTTAGTAAATAAAAAAAACAGTGTTCAAAAAGTCTTAATTTGTAGAAATGGCATATAATAAACTGAACAAAGTCACATGTTTCGAAAAAAATATTAAAATAATCAATATCTCAATAATGGTGAAACTTTTATTAAAATAAAATTTTGTCATATGCTAGGACATGATGTGACCTATCTAAGGTTGCAGGATTATCCTTTACTTGCTGGGCACCCTGTATGTACGCGAGTCCAGGAGAGGTGTTTTGTTAGCAGAGGCACTGGCGTCAGTCTACGAGTGAACCGACGCCAAGTTCGCTGCACTGTCCTCATCGACACGTCTGTCGTACGTCCCACATATCTGAGACAGTGTTGCCTGTCTGTGAACACTGACTCTGGATGCACGCGTTGCTGTTTCTGGCCACACAATAAAGTTAAAGTGGTCCTACACTTCGTTCTCCATGGCGGGAAGTAATGTCGGAAATCATACATTCACAGCACGCTCTTGACACTTTAGATCGAGAAATGTCGAATTCACTAATTTCCCAAATGTCCTACGTATCTAGCGGGAACTGAAATTCTATGTTCATGGGACTTGCATATAACTTCCGTCGTGGCAAATTAATTCTAGTTTACAATTTATAGGTCGAATTTTAAGAAGTTTAATGCTCATACATAGAAAATAGTGTACAAAACAGTAGTGCGTCCCCATTTGATTACTGTGTGGAGTTTAAGATCGATATCGCTAGGAATTGATTGACACGTTAGAAAAAGTACAGAGGAGAGCCGCTCGATTCGTGACTGTTAGTTACAGTCCTTACGAAAGTGTCACTGAATTAATACATAGATTGGGGTGGGATTGTTTGGTAGACAGACGACGTCGTTTTCGTTTGAATTTATTGGAGAATATGCGAAAGTCTTTAATTTACGAGAGCAATGTAATAATTTTCAGCCAAACTATTTAGGTAGCAATGACAGGGGAGATAAGATTAGAGAAATAAGATGCTCTACTGATGTATTTTTTCTTTCCTAGTGTTATTCGGGGTAGGAATATACAGAATTAGGATCGGTGCTTAGCACCGTCTGGCACCACAATATTTGTGAATTCCAGAGTATAGCTGTAGATGTAGAAAGTCTGTTAATTCATATCGTGCGGTTATAATCACTTGAGATAATTCTGCAAACGACTCACGAGAGTGCAATTGAAAGCCCCGACGCTACACAGCACTGACACGTTTCTTCCGCGGTGATACCGTAATGTGGATATTTGCGTCCTTGTATTGTATCACTTTTATCATTTCATTGCGGAATGCGTAGGAAAAATAAAACACTAAATAAACAGGTAGAAGCATTAGTTGACAAGACCAGATTCAGTCCAGTGGAAAGAAATGTGTTGACTGGGCTCACGACCCTGCCATCTGGCGAGAGAGCTGATAAACTGGCAGCCACCCCAGCAGCGCAGAGGAAGGCTGGCTTTAAAGAGATTTCCTGCATGACATCCGCTTATTCAAATTTATCGAGAATGACGATACCAATTTCCATATCCCATTCCGGCATCGAGTACACAAATTTGATTTCACTGTGCGCCGCGCCTGTCTGCCTCTCCCTACCCCGACCCAGCGCCGAGGGGAGGAGTTTTTTCGTGTGCGACTCCGAGGACAGCGAAATTTAATTACAACTCCTCCTGGGGTTCACACAGGAGCGCATTCGTATGGGAACTGGATGCACCAGTGCAATGCTCTGCTAACTCGTCACCTCGTTCCTATCCTAATTCAATTATTTAAGTGAGTTATTCAACTAAACAAGCTAAGATTGTCCTATCTAACAATAGTTTAGAGGCAGTAAATAATGCATTGGTGCCTACAGGAATATTTTTTTGATTAGTATAGGGCTTCCGAATGTGTTCTGACACGAAAACTACTGTTGTTAATCAAATTAAAAAATTAATCTTTTATCGTGTAAATATGAAGAAATAGTATATAATTTTTTTATTCAAATAAATAAATCTTAAACTTGGCTCATACGTAATTTATTATTCTTTTGAAGTGTCAGGTTTTACGCTCTGCGCTTGCTAAGTACTAACAGTTTTACATAGCTTCTGAACTCCATGATGGCTTCCTCTATAGGTCTAAATATTTTTACATACTTTTCAATGTTACCGATTGTCACAATTTTTTTCAGACTCAGGCACAACAGAATTGAGTTTTTAATTTTCATATAATGTTCTGTCACATAAAATGAACTTTTCCACCTGCAAAAAAAAAAAAAAAACAAAAAAAAAACCAATTATTTGAATTAAATAATACTTAAGCCATAGCCGCGCTTTGGATGGTCGTCATGTAGTCTTCCGCCGTGTAGCACTGCGTCGTCCAAAATAGTACCAGATTACAGCGTTGGTGTTAAATTGCTAATCTTTGGTCAATCCGTGTTAATTTCTTCTTCCCATAATGTCAAAAATCAAATGGTAAAATAGAGGTTTGAGAATACGTGGAAGAAGTCTCAGCAACTTAAGATTCGCTGATAATATAGTTTTACTCTCAAACGGTCTGGAAGAGCTCAAAGAACTGATAAATGAACTAGAGGCAGCGTGCAGTGAAGTAGGCCTTAATAAACCCGTCAAAAATCAAAATTATGCAAAACATATGGGTAGAAAAAGACAAAGACAAGGCAGACACGAAAGAAGCTGGTATTGAGTCCGTAGAACAATATATCTATATTGGACAACTGATCAACATGAATGGCGACTCAAAGTGTCAGATCTACAGATGCATAAAGCTCGGCTGGAGAGCATACGGAAGAAATTCTATAGTTTTTTAAATAAAAAATACCAGTATATCTTAAAAAACAGATATTTGATCAATGTGTATTACTGGTCCCCACATGTGCCTGCCAGATTGGGACCCTACACAGTCCCATGAAGCAAAAACTGAGAACTGCCCAGCGAAGTATGGAAAGAACAATGATAGGATTTACAAGAAGACACAGGAAAAGGGCCATCTACTTTGGTTCGATAACGAAAGTGACAGAAATATTAAAAAGAGTCATGACCCAAAAATGGTAATGTGCTGGTCATATTGCTCGCAAAAGAGGCGACAGATGGACTACGGCAGTTCTGGCTTGCACCCCATGGAACTTGAATAGAGCAAGAGGAAGATCCCTGGATCAGACATACATCGAATAACAGGCGTGAACTGGAAGAGAGTTGCTCAAGATAGATCTACCTGGAAGGAATTAGAACAAAATTATGTAGCTTTGAATTGTAAAATACAGCTCATCTGGCTTAAAGAGGCTGCATCATGAAACAAGGATTGATAAAATAAAAATAAAATAAAAATAAAATAAATAATGTCTTTGCGCCAGCTCTGCCTTTCGTCAAATTTTCAATCTCACATGCACTGTCTTTGGTCTTGCTATAATTCCTATTGTCATTTATATTGTTATACGGTTTTCGTATGCCCCACTTCTCACTTTATATTTTGCGATTCTGACGACTTTTTGACTCGTACAGTAACTTTACTGTTATTACAAATCCTGTTTTACAGTCTGCCATGTTAAACTACAATTTATAAGCAGTAATTAAGATTCCACTTCAAATAAAAGTTCAATCATGTAAAACTTTTCACTATTTATTGGATTTCCCAGTGGAATAGGCTATAGGAACTTCGTCTTGAATTAGGTAATATGGCGGCATCGGTTGAATGGTACCACCAAGTACAAATAACAAAATTTCACCTAATAACCAAATGACATAAATGAATTGATTTATTTCCTTGATTAAATACTAGAAAGTACCTATAGACTGCAGCTCCTTTTCAAGTAGGAGATAATGGAACAAATGATCTAATTATTCATAATCAGTCTGTTACAAACATGGCTGTCCTGTGTGTTGCGCCAACACACAGGCGACCTCCATCAGCGAGGAGCCCAAATTTGTGTGATGGCTACAGACCCAGAAACTTGAATCAGCGTTTTATTATTTACCGATACACGCACGCACGTGCACATTGAACTTCTTCCAGCCATACTCTGCTATCTGCGATTCACCACACACAAACCCCTTTATCTCTGACCTGTAATCACCACCACACGCGAGCAATGACTCTGCGAGGATATCTATTTCAGTCCTGTCCCTTCCGTGGCTCGTTAAGTCAAGCAGCTGCGACAAGGCGCGTGCACGCTTTAGGTTACGTCGCGCCTCAGCTTATGAAGAGAGGAGATACGTGTGGCGCGGCGAGATTAAATCTTCTTTCCAATAAGGTGCGCCGTTTAATCTGAGCAGGCTCAGACAATGGAGGCGGTGGTCGTGACCGGGCGCGCAGCCCCCAACACGTTTTTCAATTACGACTCGGCCACTGTGCGGCCGGCTGCCAGCTCGACTCCACTGCGCCGCGGGGCAGCAGACGCTACAGGCGCAAATGTTTTGATACCACTTTTGCCAATAAGGCCACCATCTACGAATCGATCGAAAGCGGCGTAAAATTTAACAAAAAAATTAAAGAATTTCGGCAAGATATTTCATCCATTGAAACGTATCGGAGTAAAACAAATTCAAGATAAGATAAGACGTCAATTTTTCAAATTGAGCGTGACTTATCTCAGTTACTGGGAGGGGGATATTTTGTTGTTATATCTTTCTTTATGAGAAATACTTTGCGTTGTTTTGGTACATTTATTAATTAATTCTATATTAAGCGATTTTATTTAATTTTACGCAACTCACTTTGGAAAATATTCTGCTGTATTACTAAAATCAAACGAATACATGTGATGTATTTCAGTTATTGGCGATTAAAGAAACAATTAAAATTCACAGCGTGTTAATTTAAGGAACTTGATTTAATAATACTTCAGACCATCTGTGACAAGAAAATTATTCAACAGGTTCTAGCTAATCAGACATCTAAATTCATCGTTTTTTTTTTAATAATAATCTGTCTTCTAACAACTGTTGTTATTATTAACTTTCATCTAACAGACGCGTTTCGCCCTTCTGGAGTGGGGCATCGTCAGTGGCTATAAATAACATCATATTATGATTATATTTGTGTATGCGATTAAGTACATTAATTATATACATATATTCATGTTGTAATATTGTAACGTCTTTAGGTTCAGTCTGCTATAATTATTCTATATATTGTTTTCATAGTATATGTGTTCAAACATAAATTCACTTCTTAATACTAAATTATCTGTATGGTTACAAGCTTTATGTACATACACTCTACTTAGTAAAAATTGTGGCGGCTAGCACATGTCAGTCCGGAACAGCACCGTCCGCGTTTCTCTAGGCCGTTGTTTCTTCCTACAGTTTAGCATTATTTCCTTTAATATTGCTCACTTCAATCTATTTATATAATTTGCTGTTAAATTGCACTATTAACTACACCAAACTTGTTATAGTGTCTACAGCGATGTTTCTGTTTTGTATGTACAGTTGTAGCAACCTACTTCTGTTGTTTATTACTTGGTTCACTCTAAGTTAAATTATATCTTTTGTTTTTGTGATTATCTTAACTATTTGTGTGAGACTGTGTTGGATTTCAAGTACTGTGGTGTTTGCTGTTGCTTTGTATAGTTTTTTGTTTGTTAAATATTTACGGAACAACTGCGGAAAATGGCCTACAACAAAGTTACTGAAATTTAGCGTTGTTTCCTTTATCAATAAAATATATACATCTATCGACAGTAATATCCTGCAAGTGGAGTAACGACAACTCAGCAGTATGGAAGGTACAGTACTGGTAGCAAAATACCTGACGATCAAACTGTGAAAGCCGGATCAGCAGAACTCCAGTAATGCCAAATGATGCGTAGGAATGTTTGAACATGAGAGCAGTTTTTCATTTTCTGGAGTAACAGAAACCTGTATCGACACGTCGTGGCTTCTGAACGAATTTCAATCACGGCTATTTTTTTAAATTATTTATCTTATAGCCATAGAGGATAATCAATAATACAATCATATACAATTGTTTCACACTAATACAATGTAACGTTATAGTTAAAATTCAAAATCAACATAGTAAAGATTCATTTGAAAAATCTATGAAGTCTTTCGTTGATCCCCTGAAGGCTCGAAGTGGGCAATCAAAGGTCACTTGACGGATCGTTTGTTCTTCCTCACCACAGTCGCAATTCACTGTATCTCTCATTCCCCACGTGTGAAGAGATGTAGCAGATCTGCCGTGGCCAGACCTGACTCTGTTAAGAGCTGCCCAGGTCTTGCGGGGAAGGTCGAGTCCCTTTAGTGACTGTTGACTATCAAACAGGGAGTGCCATTCTGGCGGGGCTGAGGCTATCCACTCCAATCTCCATGCCTCTCTGCCGTTAAAATTGTTAGATATAATCTGTTTCGCAATTTTTATGATTGGACGTCTGGATTTAACTCTGACAGCCGAGGATTCTGTTGGAAGCCAAAAGTCCAGGAAGGATCTTCAGGCTCTGTTCTGTGAGTACCGCGGAGGAACTCTGCAGGAAAGTGGAGCCGTCCTCGTCGTACCTCTCCAGTGTAATAGTTGAATCAGGAAAGAGGACCTCTACCTCGGTAAATCCTGCGGGAAACGACCTAACCTGTTCCTTTGATACGAGCCTCGTTTTATTCTTACAAGGGACACCTTTAACCTCGAGCGCCCGGAACAGGACGAAAACATGTTTAGAAAAACAAGCGGTCATAAACAAAACAGTGGTGTGTGTCATTTCCATGCAGAACTCCGGAGTCTAGAACTCCGCAAACATGTAACAAATGTGTGGTTTCTGCTCAAATCGTATCCTTCTAGATGCAACTTTTCCAAACAATGACGTTACGCTGAAGATATTGCCACCGATAACAAACAAAATATTTCCAACCCCTTGAAGTTTACTTCTTTCAGCAATATAAGCTCTATATCAGAAGGATTACTGATTTTTTAAGACTAAAATGTGCTAAACCACAAGTGAAGGTACATGATCGTTATTTCATCATGAAACTTCACTCTGTGCAATATGCTTGGCGAAAACCAGGTTATGACTGTGACATACCAACATCATCATTTGAAAATGTAATTGGCGTGGCTTTTGATATTGCACTGCGTGAATGCGAAAGTGATTTGGAATGTGATAACGTGGATTTAGTGAGGTGTGCATATTGTTCTCATCCACTTTGTTTTAACCATTTCATCGAAATCCCGCATCTGCATTTTGAGGACTAATATAAGCACCATCAGGTGTGTGGTGCTGCTGTATATTAGTGTTTTGCGCTATATTAAGTACTTTAAGCGCAGATTTTTGGCACTGTTGATTGGAAATGTAATTATACACTGACCTCATTGCATTACGTGTAGTTTCCTTCATATGATATTGAAATATTGTTACCTTTTTTCTCTCCATTAAAATGTTACTTGAGCTAGAATGCAACATTCTACATGGAACTGACACACACCACTGTTTTGTTTATGATTGCTTGTTATTATAAGCATGATTTCGTGTGGTTCCGAGCGGTCGAGGTTGAAGGTGTCGCTTGTTAGTAATATTAGAGATTTCCATAACAAAACTATGACCGTACACCTACCTCTGCTCACTGAATAGTCACAGTGACTTGACACGCTCTATAGGAAGTAGGAAAATAAATCTTATCTTTTTCCGACTATCATTCAACGTTAGCGAATCGTATCCAGCAGATATCTTTATTGGAATGTTCATTTTTTTCTAAGCCGATATATTCCTGCTGTCATATTATTTGATGGATCATCTTTCAGACAGTCATCAATAACTGCACTGTATGATAGCTATATCTGTTTCTTCAAGGCTTTCCATAATAGTCTTGAAGTCTTTTTAAACATAATTGCATTGGTCTACACCGCGGTTAAAACATTTGTAAATAATAGTGACAGGATTATTTCGATGAGGGTAGAAACTAAGCCCACTCCAACCACGTTTGTACGAATGTATACGCCAACGTTCAGGAAGATGATAAAGAAATAGAGAAAATATACCAGGAAATTGAGGAATTAGTCAAATATGTGAAAAGGGGGTGGAGGAAAATCTAATAATTGTGGGTGACTGGTATATAGTAGGGGGAAAAGAAAAAGAAGGGAATAATGTAGGAAGTTTTGGTCTAGGAGAAAGAAATGAGCTAGAAACCATAAACTGGTCGTTATATCAATTCTTTCTTCTCTCGAGCCATTCGGGATTGGAGTGTACTTAATACAGATTAGTTGTGGTGCAAAGCACACACTACTCTGCATAATTTGTGACCGCAGAGTATACATCTAAGATGCCAGGGCTATGTGGAGACAGAATATATTTATAATGAAGCTGTAAAACATATTACTGCGTAAAAAATAGCTGTTAGTAATTACCTGTTGTCAAGTTGATGCTATTGACCAGGTGAAATATACTGATGCCTTCACAGTCATATAGAAGAACACAGTACCTTTTTAATTTCATTTTAAAAAATAAAAAAAATATGTTAAAAGTACAATACGAAAGGTACTGAAAATTTTGACAACATTCGACAACACAGTTAGCCACCTGAGCGGTTTTTATATATACTAGAGAGAGATATTAGAATCATTAAAGGCGTATACTGATCAGCCAGAATATTATGATCACCTTCCCACTATCCATATAAACCCGTCCAGGCGATAACAGCCTCACCCGACGAGTAAATACTGCTAGTCAGACACAAGCACGGTGCCTGTTGTATCAGTGAGAATGGGGAAGGTGCGCGCTCTATCTGAGTTTGACAGAGGGCAGATTTTTTTTTTTTATTATTTTTTTTTTTTTTTTTTTTTTTGCGACCATTTAGCCAGCTCGAATTCGTTTTTGTACCAACTGTTGTATCAGGCATTAATCATGACTTTGTAGACACTACAATAAGGACAGCACAAGACGAACACAACACTTAATTAAAACCACCCATGCCCGCGGCCGGACTCGAACCGGCGGCCCTTACAATGCGAGGCCAGCGTGCTAGCCCCTACACTGCCAGGGCCGGCCAGAGGCCAGATTGTGAAGCCGATGCTTTCGGAAATTGCACGGCTTGTCGTGAGTTCAAAGAGTGTTGTGGTGAGTGTCTTCAACAAGTGACGAACCCTAGGTGAAACCTCGTGCAAAAGTCGAAGGGTTGGGCGCCCCTCATTACAGATGTTGGAGGTCGTAGGCTGGGCAGACTGGTGAAACAGGACAGGCGGCGAACTAATATCAGACTTTAATGCTGGGCATAGTAGAAGCTCGTCTGGACACACAGTGTACCCAACACTCCTAATGATGGGCATCGGCAGCCGACGACCCATTCATGTACCAATGTTACCACCACGACATCGGCAACTATGACTCAAATTGGCACGTGACCATCGTCACTGAACGTTGCGCAGTGGCAGAGCATTGCGTGGTCTGGAAAATCCCGATACCTTCTTCCTCATGCCGATGGGATGGTGCGAATCCATCGTTTTCCAGGGGAACAGCTTCTTGACACCTGTACTGCGGGACGGAGACAAGCTGGTGGCGGCTCAGTTATGCTCTGGGGAACATTCACGTTGGCATCCATGGATCCAGTGAAGCTCGTGGAAGGCACCATGACGGTCAATAAGTATCGTACACTGGTTGCAGACCACGTACACCCCAAGGGCAGTGATATTTTCAACAATACGCCATGTCACAAGGCCAGGAGTGTGATGGAGTGGTTCGAGGAACACAGTGGAGAGTTGCAATTGATGTGCTGGCTATATCTGAACCAGAGCGAACAGACCTCGAATGTGATTGAACGTGGCGTCAGAGCTCACCACCACCTCCCAGGAATTTGGGGAAATTAGGTGACTTGTGTGTGCAGATGTGGTGCCAACTCCCTGTAGTGACCTACCAAGAGGCGTCGCCGCTGTTGTTGGTGTCAAAGGTGGACATACCGGTTATTAGGTAGGTGGCTTATCAGTGTATAATACCGGTAATAAATCTCTCTGTTCACGGCGGTTGTTAAAATAAGTAGCTTCGCTAATGTTGATGGCGGATGTATCGACATCGCAAGTTCGTAACACTACTTACTCATTTTATCACTACTACAGACTACATTTGTTTTAATTATTCAGTCATATTCTTCAAGATGTTGGCTTTCTACTTAATTTTATTCGTCTGGTTCTTCTTGTTGCAGTCACTTCCGTATTACTTCACAATTTTTCTGTTTAATTTAAGCTGAAAGCCGTTACAACATAAATTACCAGTAGGAGCAGGAGTTTTACTCTTTGCTCGCACCCTGTGGCTCGTGTTTACATCCGAGCAGGTTGAGGAGGAGTGAGGCCTGGCCGAGTATCAGCAGCGCTGCATCTGTGTAATTAAACGCAGGAATTCCAATCTGCAGAGAGGTGGAGGGAGGTCTACGTCAAAGTTGTTCCCGCGTGGTCAGGGAGTCTCAGGTACACAGCCACATAGTCCAAGCAGCATCGCCAGCCTAGCCGCTCACCAGGAAACACCCACCTGTTAATGATAACCACAATGTTTTAAGAAAAGATGCTTGTGTCTTTCCTACCTCTTAAACTTTAGTATTATTTCGATTGAAATTACAATTCCTTCTTTACTACAGTTTTAACCTTGCTACAGGCGCGCTTCCAAAAGTCACACTTCAGGGTGCAAGTACCAAAATGATACAGCCATTAAAAACTTTAATGATAAATATCAAGGGGCATTACAGAGAAACTTTTATTTCAACAAAAAAGAGGTTTCTTTATTTAAATAAAAGAAAACATATAAAAACTAGCTGACCCGGTCACGCGTTGCTGTGACTTACTAATTATAGTACGTTGGATTAATGTTATTCTCAACTTCCTCAAGTAGTCAAATTAATATTCACTTATAAAGACAGAAACATTGTAGTCGATTTGGAAATTCAAATGTAATTGGTAAAGAGTTATGGAGAGTTGAAATTAAGAACAAACGATCATAAAAAAATTAATTTACATTTCATTACAAATTACTTAATTGAAATTATATAAAAATTGATATTAATAAAATAAATAAATTATTTTTTATTTGTTTACATTAACTGAAATTTCAGTTATATCTTCCGTCATACTGTTTTTATATTTTTCCCACAAACTCGAAGATTGTGTTGGATAATATGTTGTCAAAATAATTGCAAACGAAGACTATTCAGCGTGGCTGTCAACGCTGCTTCAGCAAGTGTCAGGTCCCAATAATTGTCGTCTACCAGCAGCTGCAACTCGCGACATGCATCTTGACATGTACTGAACACTCGACCATTAACTGTTCGTAAACATTCGAAAGAAGCTGGTCCATTCACCAATAACAAACGCTGAAATAAACATTCACGTTGTTTTGGATGCACTGTGTAAAGTCTTTGCTTTGAATATGCCTGCGATCGAAGGATGTGGTTCTCCTTGTTTACGTGCATACCATTTTTTACCTAATTTGTTCCATGAAAAATAGCTTGCAACATCGGTATGTAATAATGATTTTGCGAATTGGCGGAACACATCAGATTTTTGACACAATGTGAAAAATCAGTTTGTGGTTTGTCATTTTTGGTGGCTCAAGTATTCTTTGGAAAATATTTTCTTCGGTGAAATATACACGTTGACCGTTTTCAAGATGTATTGCAAGATGCTGGATGGAAGGGTCTCTCATGGATGCGATAACTAAAAATATGCCAGATAGCTTCTTTGCTGCTGATGTATCTACCTATTTGGTATCGTGATATTTCGTCATTTTTATTTACATTTTGAACTTCAAATACGGCCAAATCACTGCCTTTATTAACATATTTGCAAACGTACTTAATGGATTTTACAGAACTGCAAAACTCGACATTAATATGAGCCTTATACGTTTTTGAAAGCAATGGTGAGTATGGTACCACCCACTGATTGTCAATTTCAACTTGGATTTCTAGAATTTGACATTCGCATTGTAAATGTTTGGCCACCATTCTCAGCGTTTCTGCGGCGATACAACGGATAACCATCGATATCCGTAATAGTATCATTCGTATATTCCTTTGGAAAACGCTTCTTACATTTTTCACCTTCAATGCATGGCGATGTCATGTTTAAAAACACCGCACGGTCTGTGGATCGAGTGACTGGTAACAATATCAAACAATTGTTGATCAATTAATTGGTCCGGAATTTCGGCTGAAATTATTTGATCAATTTCTTCTGGACGGATTTTAACTTCAAGCCAAATCAAATGTGAGAATGAGGCAAACCTCTCTTATGCCACTCAATCAAATACAGATAGCAACGTTGTGTTACCGAAAACCGAATGTTTTACGATTAAATCAATCAATGATTTTAATTTTTGTTTGAACACACGTGCCGTGATATAATGACGATGCATTGATTGATGGCCTGGTAATAGCAAAGTTTGTATTTCCTCCCAATTCGGATTACATGTAAATGTAATAAACAAATCTGGACGACCATAATGACGTACGTAAGTCATCGCATCTTGTATATATTCCTGCATGTTCCGTGAACTGCCGATGTAGCTTGAAGGTAAAATAAATGCATTACCGATATCATTGGCGTTTAAATTTTCATAAATATTGCCGATAACAGTATATCGTAAGGGGATGTATTCCTCCGATCGTAATTTAGCCTGGTTGTATCGTATAAATCGGAAATGCTTGTTTTCAACCTTGGCGTACATATCCGCGAAGTATTGAAGGCACAGTCAACGATATAGTTATCCTAATAACGTCTAATCATCAATCGGGGGGCGTAGTACTTCTTTGAAGTAACTTTTTTATTTGTTTTATTACCTGAAAAAATAATAAATTAAATAGTAAAAAAAGAATAAGAAATCAACATAGTGGGCCCGCTATAATCCGGCCCTTGTTCGGAATACCGCGGGTTTACTGTACTAATAAAATAACGAATTAAATAGTGGAATATTAAATTTACCATCAACTGGATCACGATGTTTGATGTTGATATGATATTCATTCTGCCCTTGCCAGAATATCAGTGGATACTGGAGTGCGTCATATGAATGGTGTAGATCCGAAATTATATGTACTAACAGTTCAATCTTGACGTGTAACTTTAATCAACTGAGTCACCAACCATAAAAACTGCAACCTCATCTACGGTTGGCGCGTTGAATCTGTCAGCGAGTTCTCCTGATGGTAATTTGTCAGCTTTGATGACAATTTGATAGTTGTCATTTTTAATTGTGGTGACACAATTGAATAAGTTGATTATTATTTCCCAAACAATTTTCCAACAATACAACAATTTCTCTCTCTTCTGCTTGTTCAATGAAATTATACTGGCACCTAGTTTTCAAGCGTTCCTCACAATTTCCAATAGATTTGGAGAAACTTCGGGTCATCGTTTGGCATCGGTATCAACGACCCAATCTTATGGTACACCTGGCCTTGTATTTTGAATTTAGTTTCAAAATGACGTCCATCAGATGTAAGATCGCAAATTTTTGTTGCCCCAAAAGACGTCATCTGGAAGCAAGAATTGATTTTGCGTGTCTTGCGAAGAAACAATTTAGAATCGTTTGATTCGCCAGCAAGAAGCATTGTAAATGTTCTGGCGGATTGGGTAGTGGTAATAATACATCTTTTCCTGATGCACAACACATGCCGGCTGCTTCATTGCGGAATTTCAACGCCTGATAATATTGGCATATTTTGTTCATTGCACCGATTGCAGTTTTAGAATGTGCAGAGTAATCAATGATGGTGCATATTGGAACGCAAGTCGAACAAATGATACACGTGTTAATGCACGGCTGATTTGCTGTCTCTCTCGTTCTCTTTCTCTAAATGTAGCTATGTGCTGTTCTCGTGCCGCTCTTGTTCTCTATATATTCTGTCACAGACGTTCATCACACTGTTCTTGAGATTCTTGCATACGACGCTCAGCTGTCCTGATTCTTTGAACTTCCTTTCTTGCCGCGATTTGTGTTGCTGATTGATGAGCTCTCTCATCGTGCGTCGTGCCTCTCTGCTACACGCATTGTTGAGGTTAGATTCTTTGGCGACATTTCACTGAAAAATATTTGAATTACCACAAAAAGTGCCTTTCTGAAAGCCTTAAAATAAGACACTATAATACAGTGGTGAACCGGAATTTATGGGTCTATTGAAAAATACAATAAAATGGAAGTTAAGAACTAATGAGGAAATATAACATAACATTGAAAAAAAAATAGGAAAAGAAGAATGATATTTTTTTCCGATTCATTTATAGCATGGATGACACTAGGCTTTCAAGAGGTTTAGAAAGATTTGAAACTAAATAATACCAGTGAACTGTATGGAAAGAAATTTTTTTCGTTAGCAGACTTTGAATATGGCAGGATTCAAAGGTAGAGAGGAGTGCAATAATGAAGGAGTACTGGGGAGGAAGAAAGAAAAAACAACAGGAGATGAATTGAAATTGACACGTGGTCTCTAGCTGACCATAACATAAAGAAGAAGAAAAATGATAAGCTAGCGAGAAATACTTACACGATTCGAGTTTATCGTAACGTTTTCTTCAATGTTATATTCATGTGTGTAATTACTTTGTCATTAGGTATAAAGACACACAAACGATGAACAACAATACAGTATAATTATAACACAATACGCAACACAATTAAAATTGAAGAAACACACACAAACGTGGAATAGACCGTAGCATAAATAAATCGAAATACAACGCCATCTACTGGATGGCTCGATAAATTAACACACCGCAATTTGTTAGGAATAAACTGTATCATAAATAAATTGAAACAGAACGTGATCTCCTGGATGATTACCCAACCTAGCTAACCAAGTATTGTATAGATAAGTTAACACATCGCCATCTGTTAGAAACTTATGGAACTATAATAATAATTACGTGTAGTCGTAATGACCTGTTGACATGGTTTCTACTGGCTGGGCATTCTGCCCCTGTCGTAGCCGCCTTTTCCTAGCCCGCCCATCCTGCCTGGTACAGGGGACTTACATTTTAACGTCGAATCAGAACCACAGTACCGTCCTGGCGTATTTCACCTCATACAGCATGCGGCGTCGGGGGTTAATGCCGGATGAAGTGTCAATAAAAATCCTTGCCGAGACAGGGACTCGAACCGAGGACCTCTCCATCTCCAGTCAGACGCCCTAACCACTTAGCCAGCAGATCGCTTAGCGTTGGTGGCTTACAAATAGTTACAAACAATTGCCCTATGACAAACATTTAATGAACATTTATTTCACAAATAATAAATATTGAGGTCTATAATCTGGATAAAAACTATCCTATCTTTTAAGTTGGACTAAATTACACACAGTAAGCCAAATTTCATCTAAATCAGTTATGTAGTTTCGGAGTTCATCCCGGACGAACATCGTGACACGAGATTTTTATATATATAAAGATATCGTTTTCTGAAAAACACATTTAAAAATAATCTCTCCCTGAAGGTATCTTTAAAAATGATTAGAGCAATTAGTTAGGTCAAAGAAATTGGAACTAATAAATTATTTAAATGAAAAATAAAAATTTCACAATTTCAAAATAACTACAACTACCACAATTACATCACGTCAGTTACCATCAAAGATTACTCAGGTCCAGCGATTTGTTTAATGGAACAATGAACTCTTCCTTGTATAAACACAAATTTGATGAAATACTACAAAGAACTATACAACTTCTACGCTACAATAAATACAAAAATTAATAAATAGTAAAACAAAAAATTAATAAAATCTTATACCAATGGGTTTACAAATGGATGCATGAAGAATGTTACTTACCAATAACATAGTGAAAGGCTGCGTCGAAAAGAAGTTGTAATCCTGAACTAGCGAAAAATCACACTAACTGGCGCAAGTATCAATTTGATACAAACAAGTTTCTCCAGAGAAAACAAAGCACCTGCCGGAGTCGGGAACATCACTGGCAGGTTGAGGGAGGGGAGCCACACTCACTCATCACGTGACTTCAAATTCGCGGAAAAACTGTTTCACGTGTATTAAAAATATACTAGTGCCCGTCACTGGGTTAAGAAAAGTTTGTGTCTTTCATACCCTTTAAACTTTAGTATCATTTCGTTTAAAATTATAATTCCTCTTTAATTCCGGTTTTAAATGTTCCAAAACACTGAAAAATTTCTTCTCTAAATATTAGCAATAATGATTAGGAAACACTGGAAATATAGAATTGCACCTATGAAGGAATTTATGATTGCATAGTATGGTTCAGGGTCGAGATACGGAGACAGTATATGACATTATTTGGGGTGTATAGTCCAGAAGAATGACTACTGCAAGGCGCGTAGGATATGTATAATACATTGCAAAAATCCTTAAATGCCAGCAACGAAACTAACGGCATTTTTACAACGGGTATATTAATGCTGAAGTGGTAAACATTCCCTTACTGGATGTAATGAGATCACATTCTGAGCTAGTAATAAATTCTAATGGAAAATTACTTGTTTATTTTTGGTTTCGATAATTTGATAGTAACGAATACATTTTTCAGTAACAAAGTTAGTTCACATAGAATGTCCGAGATGGGAGATTAGTAAGTGATTACAATTTAGCAAACGAGAAGACGTCAAAGCTTTTACACGAGATCAGAATATACCGAGGCAAATATGTCAACAGTGATCACTTCCTACTGATTACGAAGGCGATGAGTGGATGATAGTGACTGCTGAGATGTTATTCATCAGGAGAACAGCTGGACACAGGACACGAGTAAGAAGCAGATCCACTGAAATCCTTAAAGAACTCAAAACTGCGCAAACCTACAGAACATCTTGGACAGACCATGTAATAAGGATGAAGACGGATTGGATGCAACGAAAAATCCGCAAATACAGTCCCAGAGGTAGGAGAGATGTAGCAAGACCACCAAGAAGATGGATTGAGACCACAACAGGGAACCAGGCCTAACACTAGGTAGGAAGAAGAAGAAGGGGAAGAGGAGGACAAAATTAGTAATACGTTAAGATAAAATAGAAGACAAAAACTTCTATAAATTCAATGTACATTTATTGAAAGTAGAAGTATGAGGCTTCTCGACTAAAAAAAAAAAAAAAAAAAAAAAACTTTATACTGTAACCATTGAGCAACCTTGTTTCAAAATAAACACACATATATATATACTTAGTTGAGGGGCAATGCCCGCAGCCAGCCATTGAGGCAGGATCTCCAGTCACAACCACTACAACGTGACGTCGAGGCGCTCCAACCAGACCATCGCCTCCGGCGTAGCCAAATTTAAGTCTTCCAGACTACCAGGAAAGGCACGCAGTGGGCAGTCCTGCACAATGTGAAACCTCACCGCAGTCACAGTACGGAGAATCTGCCCAGCCCCAGGTGTGGAGAGCTGAAGCAGTTCTTCCCGTACCACATCCAATCCGATTTAGTTTACACCAAATTGACCGCGGTTAGTTGAATCCTGGTAGTTTAAAACAGGGATTGATAATTTCCACTGTGCCCTGTGGTGTTGACGACGCCCATTCTACTGTCCAGTTATCTGTAGGGCTGAAGGAGTTGGATGTTAGAAATGTACTGGTGCGGAATAAATATTAATCAAAAATAGGAAATTAGTCGAAACAGCAGTACAGCATTAGCTTTGGAGGCTATAGGAAAACGTGAGAAAACATACTAAAAGAGTACAACGCGGCATATATGAAACAAATGGTAATCCAGACAGTTAGGAGATAGCTAGAAGAAATACGTAAACGATATAGAACGTCTTCATAGGCAGGAAAGATCTTGCAGTTTTCTGACAGATTAGAATAATACAGAAAAACATAAACTGATTCGCAATCCCATACTTTAGAAATATTGGTTACGATATGTCGCTGTCCTCTTGCCGGATAAAAACAAAAACGAAACACAGCAGACTTCACTGGAGAAATCAACAAACGTGTTGATCCAATTCACTAAGCTAGGGAAACTGTTGTCACCAACGAAAAATGTGAAGACGTTAGGTTGTGATGACCTGAAGGCAGAACTATTTACGATGCCATCAAATAAATTAAAAACGTTGATTATTTTCAAACCGATTTTTGGACTGTAGATAAGTATCAGAAAAGTGGAATGTTAGTACAGTACCTACGATTTTCAGCAAAGGTAAGAACTGAAAATAATCTAGCTATAGATTGCTTTAAACCGCATACTAGATCTAAGCAAAATTAGTGAAAAGTTGCATCGATGAATTAGCGGAAGCCATCTGAATGGTTTCCAAAAGTGAAGATCATGAACGGACTACATACTCTCCATGAAACAATGGAAAAAAACATCCGGAGTTAATCGTACCGACTTCCATAATGACATATTCTGAGTACACTACCAATATTGTCAAGCGAAAGTCGAGAATAAGGTTTCTGATATTTCGTTAATGAATGAAAGGGTGCAGTTCATATATTAAGGCATTCTCTGGCCGTTGTCAAATTCAACTTGAATCAATGCATGGAAATGATATGCGATGTGAGTTTCTGGGAATCTTGGAGAAAGAATAGAACATGCTCCTATTTCTATAGATCTCAATGACATGTAACAAAAGAAATCAAATACAGCTGAGCAACAGCAAAATGAGATGACACACTTACGGACCAACTCTTCCTCCAAACTACAGTCCCCGAGACGAAAATAGAAATCTGCACAGACTGTTGCAAAACAGAAAAAAATCAACTTTTAGTAACAAGTGCAGAAAAAATTCTAAAAATAAAGTTAACAGACTAGTGTCAAGTATATTCTATCCATCAAACACGAGACATAGTAAAAACGGAAAATGTTAAACGAATCGCCCCAGGCGAGGGTAAAAGGACAAATCCGCTGTACAGGAACATAGTTTGGAACGAGGACATGGATTCGATTTAGAATCAACTAAGGGGCTGGCACATGCGAGAGGCTTCTGGGGCAGCGTCATTACATAAGCGTTTGTAACTCGCCTCGCGTCTGATCTGGTTAACCGGGATTGTAGATACCTGTTATTGAGGCTGCTACGTGTTTTGTGCTCCACGGGCGTCAAATGAAGTCTGAGATGCTGCTAGGCAACGTGACAACGTCTGTCGTTGCCATGACAGTCTTTAAACAACGTGTGCTAGGCAAACCTCAAGTCCTACGACTACAGCTGAAGATGGCGATGCAGTTTATGTCGCCGAAATATTGTGTACCAATAATGATATTACTCGATTTGCTTCCCGAGAAACATTCATAAACGAATACGTATGTTAATTCGAAACAATCCAACATGAAATATGTCAGTTATGAACGAAGCAAGAAGAGTTGTTCGGAAACGGAAGCCATTCATTTCTTTGTGGAAAGTGTAGATGAAAACATTGTCGAACTGAACCCAATGTCACAGGCCGTATAATGCCGCGGATGAGCAATACATTTTCATCATTGCAGCGGAAAGATATGGATTGAAGTCACACACACGCTCGAACTCACATGGCGCCATTACTGCCATTCCTTTACTGGCAGATGTTAGGTGGGGTGTTTGTCCGCAGACATTTCCTCCAGCGGCATTGGGGTGATGCAGGGATTTGTTGTGGATGCGTCTTCTCGATGGTGATTATATGGAGGGTTGATGGTCTCTTGTACTGATGTCGTAGAGGTTACTTTACTTCGGCTGGCGTTGGCGTAGAATGCTTGCCCCAGATGTCGAAATCTTTCCTGAAGTTTTGGTGCTCTGGTGACCTCGTGGAGTGCTTAGTAGGTGCAGAGCTATCTTTAGTGCCCTGTTTTGTTTGACTTGTAAGTTTTATACGTGGATGTCAGCAGCGTATGCCCACACAGGACAGGCATTTTCCATGATGGATCTGACGAGTGGTGTTTAAATTCTAACTCCTGTGGTTAGGGCCAGTTTGCTCTCTCTGTTGAGGTGCGAGTAGATACGCGTGGTCGCTTATGAACGTCTCTCTATGGGCGCGCCAGGTCAGTCTGCTGTCGAGTAACTCCTCCAGGTAACGTGCTGTAGCAGACCAGGCTATGTCTCTTCCATGCACCTGACGTAGTCGACGGGGTCCATATCTTACGGCAGTATATTGGCCTGGGTCGTTGTGGCGTAAGCTACCAGCCCAATTGTTCCTCTAATAATTGTATAATTATTATTTCAATAAAAGCTACTATTGGTATGGTTAATTTAGTCTGTAAACGAAAATGCAATGGTATGTAAAATGTAATTGCTCACGAATTCCACAGACTCGAAATCTTTATTGTCATGGGCTATTTTTAAGTTAGATTTGAAAAAAAAAGTAGTACTAAAATCTTTGGTCCCCTATCGCGGCCAGAGAGGCAGTTCAAGTCGCGCGCGCTCTGTGAGAGAGGACGTATATCGCTGACGATATACAAAGCGCGCACGGCATACGATGAATGCTGCAGCATTGGTTATTCTTGATCATTAGTTATTAATTTTTTTGGAGTGTGTGTTTAATGGTACTACTTGACACTAAAAGCCAGTGGTAGTGAATCATCAGTGCATTAATCATTAATTAGAGTATTATTCACCTGACCTCATGTTATTATTATTATTGGCGAATTCTCCCAATAAATGGAAGACGTTAAGCAAATGTCTCAATCAAATATTCTTTGAGTTCTTTTTGTTGTTCCAGTAGGCTTTCACTCTTCCCGAGAAACCTTATTTACGTTCTTCCGACAACTTTGGTCCGTGTTGTTTTTGTTTAGGTTGTTCAATTATAACTTCCCATTTGTCTACTTTGTGTCTTAAGGTGTCTCTTTCTAAGATGTCTGTTGCTCCTATGTTTTTACTTTTAAGATCCTTCCGAATTTCATTCAGCCAAAGTGTTTGATTTTTAAGTGAAGTTACATAATCTATTATCTTTATTTTAAATCGATTTTTTGGTAGCCTCTTAAGGTGACCAAAGAATTTCATTCGCCTTTTTTTGATGTCAGTTTCGATAACTGAAAACTTTTCTGTTGTTTTGATTGATTGTAGTCTGTAACCATCTTTAGTGAGTCTTGCTCCTAGAATTTTTCTAATGATTTTTCTCTCTATTCTTTTTTATTTCTTCAAGGTCACGTTTTCTGTTAAGTGTTAACGTTTCACTTGCATAGAGGACTGTTGGTTTTATGACCGTGTTGTAGTGCCATGTCTGTCTTGACATGGATTTTTTGATGTAGAGATTTTGCTCTTTTTTTTTTTTAACTTTTTGGAGGCGATTTTGCCGCGGGATTTTCTCAAGGTCTGTCGGATCGATGAATTCTCCGAGGTATTTAAAGTATGGGACCCTGCTGATTTTACCATATTTTGTTCTCAAACTTGCCATTTCTGTCTTTGAATATATGAATTCAGTTTTCTCGAATGAGATTTGTAACCCTACTTTTTCTGCACATTCTTTGAGTGTCTCAAGTTGTTTGATGGCAGTATCTTCATCTTCTTCTAGTATCGCCAAATCATCCGCTAAAGCGAGGTATGGTATGTAGAGGTTGGCTTCCACACTTACATTTCTTGAGTTATTTCTCCCATTCATCCATAACCTTGTATAGATCGACGTTGAACAGAAGAGGAGAGAACCCATCGCCTTGTCTCACACCTGTTTGAATGCTAAAGGATTCTGAAATTTCTCCCATGAATTTTACATTAGATTTAGTGCCAATTAGTGTATGTTTTATGAGTTGTCGTGTTTTTGTATCTAATCCACTTTCTTCTAAAATTTGGAACAGTGAAAGCCTGTCTATTATTATTATTATTTATTGGCAAACGGACGGGGTCCATACAGCCAAGAAAGGATACAATTGTTTTACGTATTATGTTACAACGTTAGAAGTACAACCCTCAAAATACAGATATTTCTTACTAGATTCATATCTCTATATGATTTTCATTGGCAAATCTATAAAGAATTATATAAATTTACAGTTTCTCTTTGTGAAGAAGGTGTTGAATCTTTGTAAGAAGCCCTGCGCCATGTCTTTGTAAATCCGATATTAGTTGTGTAGATTCATTCCAATGGAGCTTGAATCAAAAAAAAAAGTTAGAATTGACCATCAATTATATAGTAAACTCCATAATTGCTACATACGCAGTCGAGGGACGGTATTTAAGGGTCAAACGACCGTACAAAGACTTGTAGTACCAAGTCGCCAGTAATTGACTAGTTTATAATAAGCGAATTTCTGCGGATGCAGTTAATTGATTGAGTGGCTGGTTGCAAGGTACGGTTGCAGTCGGCGTAGCTTGTGACCATAATTGCGTTGATTGCAGTAAGTCAGCGGTGTAAAGCGAGTGTAGTATCGGAACAAGCACTGAGCCTTGAGGAACTCCCGTTTTGATGATTCTTATGCGTTCTCGACTTTCACGCTGAAAGTGCGGCCGATTAGGTATGAGTTTAGTATCTTCACGTATACTCGTAAAGCTTAAGTAGGAGACCCGAGTGCCATACGGAATCAAATGCGCAGCAGATATCGAGCATCAGGATTGCAAACCGGGATTGTGGTTTCCAACAAAGTGATGCGTGGATACCTGTTATTGAGGCTGCTCTGTGTTTTGTGGTCCGCGGGCGTCTAATGACGTCTGAGATGCTGCTAGGCAACGTAACAACGTCTGTCGTTGCCATGACAGTTTTTAAACAATGTGCTCTAGACAAACTTCAAGCCTTACGACTGCACCTGAAGATGGCGACGGATGTTTCTGTCACCGAATTATTGTGAATAAATAGTAGTATTACTAGGCTTGGTTCCCAAGAAACATTCATAAATACTTGAAAATATCAGCTATAACGACTTTAATTTTATTTCCAGTGTCCGTGGAACCTCCCGGTTCGGGAATATTACTTCTGTGTGTTAATGCTCTAATTGTATGATAACGTTCCTGAACATCACCAAAGTAGGCCTTTAACCAACACAAAAAAGCTATCTCGTACAAAGATACGCATCGACGACCGGAAATATTACATGCGGGAATGTCGCCCTCCAGCTGAAGGCGTGGTGCGTGACCTTGGCCTGTCCATTTTCACGTCAGTGGCTAAAGTCACTATACCACAGTAAAGAGTCACATATCCCAATAATCCTACGGACTCCCAGCAGTCTCCTTCCTCACTTGATTCCCGTGCGGTGGGTACGATGTGGGGAAGCACGAGGATAAATATTGACGGGGGCAGAAGGCAGGTGTGCAGTAATCACAATCTTCTAAAAGTGGTAGAAACTATCAAAAAATGCGATTCAAAGAATATAGAGGTAATGTAATAGAAACGCCAACACCCTCCGAATCTCTTAAGCAACAAGCATAAACTTGACCAAACATAGAAAAATATCAAGGTTTCCCATATGAATATATAAGTCGGGCCGGGCATTTGCGGGATATTTGTATGAGGCAGGTTTTGGTAGAGACTGTATTAGCCTTTTCCAACCAAATGCCAACCTCTTCTTCACGTGGTGCACCCTCTTTGTACGGACGAGGTTCTGGCGACAGAACGATTCCCGGTATAAGCAGTAACCCACTGCTTGCCAAAGGCCTCCGAAAGGAGGGCAGAAGAGCCGGGAGTGGTCCAAGGCACCCCCATTCCCTTGGGGTTGAAATCGGCCCCTAAAGGCGGATGAATCAGAAATGATCAACGGCAAAGGGAAGCCACTGCATTAAAGACCCAAAGGGTATCCCGAGGACATGCAATCCTCTCAAATTACATATAGTATGATGGCTTCTTCCTGGGTAAATTATTTCGGTGTTAAATAGTCCCCCAATCGGATCTCCGGATAAGGACTGCTCAGGGAGGAGTCATCAGAATGTATAGAAACATTCTAAGAGCCCTAGCGTGGAACGTAGAAGTCTGAATAGGGCAGGTAGGTTAGAAAACTTAAAAAGGGAGATGGAACAACTTAAGTTAGATGTTGTTGGGATTAGTGAGATCAAGTAGAACAATGAAAAGGATTTTTGGTCTGAGGAATACAGAATATACAAAGGCTGTCAGTGCAGTTCTGGTGTAGGATTTGTAATGAATAAGATAGTAGGGAAACGGGTGAATTATTATGAACACTTTAGTTACAGGATTATTTTGATGAGCTTAGAATATAAGCCCACGAGAACCACGTTAGTACGGAAGTACATATGGCAAAGTCTCAGGAAGATGGTGAAGAAATTCAGAAAATATACGCTTAATTTGAAGAACTAATACAATATGTGAAGGGGGAGGAAAATATAATAGTCATGGGTGATTGCAATGCGGTATTGGGAGAAGGAAAAGTGGGGAATACTGTTGGAAGTTCTGGCCTAGGTGAAAGAAATGAGAGAGGAAGTAGGTTATTAGAATTTTGTGAAAGATCTAAACTAGTAGTGGCAAAGTGAAAGAAGGATATACACCTGGTAATTTCCAGGGGATACAGGTAGATATCAGGTTGATGATATCATGGTCAAACAGAGATTCAGGTATCAAGTTCTAGACTGTAAAGCGATCCCAGGAGCAGTCATAAACTCTTACCATAATCTGATAGTTATGAAGTATAGTATGAAATTCAAGAGAATAATGATGCAAAACAGACAAAACAGACTGGAAGTGAAAAATTAAAACAGCTTAATACGAGGGAGAAATTTTCAAATATTGTAGAAGTGGGATTAAGAAGTAACTGTAAAGGACTAAGAACGACCGGAATGCATTACAGAGAGAAATAATGAAAGCTGGTAAAGGAACGTTAGGCTTTAAAGAACAAGCCGCCTGGAAACCCTGGATCTCAGAAGAAATTTTGGAGCTCATAATCAGAGGAGAAGACATAAAAATGTCTAGCTTGCAGCAGGAAGGGAGCTGTATAGACAATTTAGAAATCAGATAATCAGAAAATTCAAAGAAGCAAAAGAAAGATTACTGCAAGAAAAGAGTGAGTAAGTACAAAAGGAAATGGCCGTACGAAAGTAGATGTGGCATATAGGTAGATGAAACAAAATTTTGGAGAAATGTAAAAAAGTTGTGTAAACATTAAAACTTCCGATGTGAAACATCTTTTAAGCGCAAAAGATAGAGTTAACCGATGGAAGGAATATATTGAGAAACTGTACGATGGTACAACAGCATAATGGCAGAGGAAGATGATGTCGACATTAATGACTTTAGAGGTTATATTTGGAGGAAAGAGTATGAGACCTTTGAATTACTTGAAATAAAATAAGGCAGTTCAAATTGATGAGGTTCCCCAAAATTTCTGAAATCCCTAGGATATGAAGGAATCCAAAGATTATTCAACCTGATATTAAAAAGTTAAGCAACAGAAGAAATTCCAACGAATATTAATAAAAGTATCATTTGCACTCTACCCGAAGAAAGTACAAGCCGACAAAAGTGAGGGAAGCAATTCTGGCTTTAAGCTGAAGAGTGGATCAAGAAAAATAAAAATACTTTTATGGCGTTTGTTGATTTTGAAAAAAGCTTTTGATAATGTTGCGTGGGACAACATGTTTCAAATTTTAAAGAAGTCAGGTCTAAAATATAGAGATAGAAGAACACTTTAAACTGAATAGGAATCAAGTTGCTATGATGGAAGTAGAGAATCAGGAGAGTCATGCATCAGTTAAAAAGTTTTTAGTCTATACCCATTAATATTCAGTCTATATGTAGAGGGAGCAATAAAGGAAATGAAAGAAAAATTTGGATATGGCATAAGTTTTCAAGAAGAAAAAATCGGTATGCTACGGTTTGCTGGTGACATTGTCTTGATAACTGAACTGGTTGACGATATTGAGAAGTAACTGAATGGCATGAACAAAATATTGATAGTAGGGTTTGGACTAATATAAATCAAAGCAATTCAAAAGTGATGACATGCAGCACAAATGATACCGATATAGTAGATTAAATATAAAAGTGGGCTATAAGTTCTGCTACCTGGGAAGAAAAATTACAACAGAAGGCCGAAGCAGGAATGATGTTAAAAGCAGAAAAGCACTAGCAAAAAGAGCCTTCATGAAAGAGATAAATCTTTGAGTTTCAAACATTGATCTAGGACCTAGAAACAAGTTTTAATCTATGTGTGGAGACTGCATTTTATGATAGTGAAGCATGGACATTAGGAATACCAGAGAGAAGAAAACTTGAAACATTTGAAATGTGCTGGTATAGAAGGATGATGAATATTAGGTGGACGGGTTTAGTACGAAGTGAACGATTTTGGAAATGGTGGGTGAGAAAATATGTTTGTGGAAGAAGCTTACAGAAAGAAGAGACAGGCTGGCAGGTCATATTTTGAGACATGCTGGATTGTTTAATTTGTTAGTGGAGGGAACAGTCGAAGTTAAGAGCTGCAGAGGAAGACAAAGATTAGATAGAATATATGAAGCAGATAATGAGGACGTGGGTTGTATGGGCTATGGAGAGATGAAAATGTTAGCACAAAATAGTAAAATTCGCAGTCAAACAAAGCCCATGAACAGGTAGGAAAGTGTATTGAAAGAATATACAGACGTATAAAATTGCCACGATTAATCTGACAGAATCACAGCCAAGTTATATCTCCAGATTCACTCCAGGCGAATGCCGGGGCGCTTTCTTCAAAAAGGCCATGGCCGAGTTCCTTCCCGTTAGATGTACGCAGTCCCACCCCACCTCTAATGTCTTCGACGAGGAGTATACGGATAAGTAAAAAAAAAAAAAAAAAAAAAAAAAAAAGTTACCTGTTCTGCATTTTCGTGGATATAAGTAACAATTTTCTCTTTTCTTGAATTCTTCTCCAGAAGAGGACACAGCTACTGCAAATTTTAATCAGAGATAGCCTGCAGCAATGGTGACATCTTGGAAAGTGAAGCTGGGAATTCAATTCTTGTAAAAGCTGTTTTAATCATCAATGTCTATCCTCCCTATGAACCAATGAAAGAAGATAATGTTCTATAAAACCAATATGTGTTTCCTTCTAATGAATTATCCGTCAAAAATAATAAACTGTGGAAATTTAATTGCATTATTCACACGATACATTACTACCCCGATTTCAACGTCTGTCCTTTACTTAAAAGCCCTAGAAACAGTTTACATATGGTGGTCACCTTAGGAAAAACTCAGAGAAACCCTCGGAAATTTACATGCATCACCAGTCCATCAGGCAGGCAGCAGGCTACAAAAGTATACGTGACCAGTGAAATATGGTCCCTATGAATGTCTAAAGGGGCGTCTACACGAGCATCATTTTTACGGCAATGTGTTGCCGGCAAGTATTACGTCTGAGTGGCCGCAATGTTGCGGCAATATGGACGTGTGGCCAGGCAATGCAGCCGAGTTTCCAGGAAATACGTCCCCTTTGTTGTCGGTATTTCTGTGTGATGTCGAGTGTGCCTGCCATGTTGACTGTGATACCGCTCGCCGGCCGAACATTCGCGGCAGCTTCTCTTCGTGTGTTCGAGTCTGAGGCACTTTGCACGTGTTTTTTTGCCAGTTTTTTGATAAAATCCTTGTCGAAATGAATATCTGGTCAACCGAAAAGACCTTAAATTTTATAAATGAAATATACTGACTCCCAGAGCTGTGGGATGTTGAAGCATCAATTTACAAAGACCGAGAGAAGAAGAAAGACAGTTGGAGCTATATTGCCACAAAATTTGATATTTCCAATGATGAAGCACACAAAAAATTTATAAGTTTGAGAACATACGCCAAGAACGAGTTAAAGAAAACAAAAGTGATAGCTCAGGTGGTAAGCAAGTGCTTTCAACATGGTTTGCATTCAATGCAATGTCATCTCGTGATGTTCCCGGTGAAGGGATGGACAGTCAAGATAGCCAGAACAATGCCAACCGAATGACTGAGGTGTCAGTTGATCAAGATTCAATTGAGAATGTATAAAACAACAAATCTATTGCTATCGTATCTCTTCTATTTTATTTTTGCTGGTTTGGAATAAGGAAGTTACGGAGATTAGCGAATATTCTTTCACACTGCCAGAATACTACTGAAGTTTCATTATTTCTTAAAAAATCATTTGCATATTAATTGTTTACATATATGTTTAGCACAGCTCACTTCAGTTGTTATATACGTGTAACCACGTAAAATCAGTAAAAGCCTTTTACTTCCTTCAAATATACAATTGAAATAAATGACAAAAATATAGACACATCGGATACCAAATTACGGTAAAATGCTTCTCATGCAGAAGGGATAATGAGTCTGCCTGTCTCTTTGCTCATACCTGTAAAAAGCCTGTAATTATAGTCAATTAAATAAAAAACTGAGTCATATAGTAGGCAGATAAGTTTTTTTTTATTTTCAGACTGATTCCCTTTTCTTTCTTCTTTCATTTTGCAAGATAACATATGCAGCAGCCACAATTACTTCGTCCTCAGCCATGATGCTGATTGCCGAGCACACAATGCGTGTATTTGACTCCGAAACATGTCAATTAAAAACGTACGAATATACGAGGGGTACTGGAGAATGAACACATAAGTACTCAATGATGTTGATTTGTAAACCCATCTAAATACAGTCTGGAAATCCTGCTTACGAAGCTGTCATATATATATATATAAATATCTGCGAACAGACTAGTGCATTCTGTTGTATTGTGTTTATGTTTTGTATTAGTTGTGTTGTGATTCTGATGGTTCTGTCCTTGTGGTATATGTATTTTTCGCTGAGGAATTCATCAATGAATCTGCTTAGTCGCTCCCATAAGACCAATAATTAACTTCAGGAAGGCATCAACATACCGACTAAGCAGGTTCATTCATGAATTCCTCAGCGAAAAATACATATACCACAAGGACAGAACCATCGTAAATACACCACAACTAATACAAAACATAAACACAATACCAATACCCCACACAGCCACACTCCTATCGTTTGATGTAGTGAATATGTATTCCGTTATTCCAGTCAGTGAAGCAATTAATGCCGAGTGTTACAGAAAAATGTATACACACTTCAGGAGAAGAAAAAACATATGGAAACATTTTCATACAAAATGTTTATTAGCCTGAAAGTAAGATTATAAGTCTGTTTCAAGTTTCCAATACACTTTCTGCGGTAAATGTTAAGTGTTCAAAGTGATGGCCTTCTGCATCAATGCATTTTTGAACACGGGTTGCAACTGATTCGGTAACTACCGCTAAAGTTTCCAGTGGGATATCTGCGCACACTGTTCTAATCTCATCCCAAAGTTCGTTCAGGTTATCTGGTTTTCTTCTATACACCTGGTCTTTCACTGATCCCCATAAGTAAAAGTCCAACGGTGTTAGATCTGGAGAACGCGCAGGAAACTCGATTGGACCCCTGCGTCCTATCCAATTCTCTGGAAAATGTAGATCAAGGTATGCTCTTACATCCCTATGGTAGTGCGCAGGGGTGCCATCTTGTTGATAATAAATCCTCTCATTACCGTACAGTTCATGAATGGTAGGTAAAATTGAATCGTTAAGCATTCTCAAATAAAGTTCACCGGTTAAAGTACTTTCATAACGGAAAGGACCAATGAGTCCCCTACGAGTCAATCCGCACCACACATTTACACCAGGCAAATTCACAGCCGTTTCCACTGTGATGTGGGGATTATTGTCAGCCCAGTACACACAATTGTGTCTGTTGACAGTTCCATTGAGCTTGAACTGTGCTTCATCTGACCAAACCACATTCCCCACAAATCCCCGAACATTGTTAACCATGTCCCGAAACCATTCACAAAATTGTAACCTACGATCTGAGTCGTCGTCGTTTAAACTGTTGCACCAGTCTAGGAATGTACACTTTAAACTTGCCTTTCTTCAGAATGCGTAGCACGCTGACATGACTTGCACCACTGTCACGCGCACATTGCCTTGTAGATTTTTGTGGCGACTGCTGAAAGCGTTCCAGCACCGCAGCCGAGGACTCGTCACTCGTAGCTGTGCGAGGTCGTCCTGATCGGCCTTTGTGTACATCACACACTGTTCCATGCAGCTCGAATTTGTCACGTATACGGGTAATTGTTAACCGTGTAGGTGGATCTGTACCAAACTCACGTCTCCACTGTCTCTGGACAGCAGGCACATTCTCATATTTCCAGTACCACTTCAACAATTGCTTACGCTCTTCAAAGTTCAACCATACTTCCGCCATGTTGATATCAGTTAAGCACCGCTGCCCGCGTCACGGCCCTAGCTTGCTGCCACCTATTGAGCAAACATCACACTACGTTTGTACCAAATTTCATCCTCTCAAGCGTGAAAATGAACTCCCTATGACCTTTAAAAGTGTGTATACATTTTTTTGTAACACTCGGTATAATACTAAACAACCTTTCCACACATAACACAGTCCCTAAAGCACACATCAAGAAATATCTGCAATACTACACCTAGTAACATCTCAAAATTATTTCTACTTCAACAAGAAATTCTACATCCAAAATGAAGGTTTACCAATGGGCTCTCAAGTATCAGGAATCATGGAGAAGATTTTCATGGACCACATAGAACACCACATATTCAAAAACAGAAAATACAATATATTCTACTGGTTTCGTTTTGTTGATGACATCATCTGTTTGATAGATGAAATAGATGAACCACAACACAATATCTCGCAATTCCACAATGAAATTAACAACATCCACAGTAACATAGAATTTATCATAGAGCAAGAAACAAATAAAACACTGAACTTCCTTGACATAACAATAACCAGAAAAGGTCCATCACACTCCTTTGGTATATGCAGAAAACTCACACACACAGACACTACAATACACAACACATCCAATCATCCTAACAACCATGAACAGGCACACTCAGACACATGCTGAACAGACTAAATACTATACCTCTATCTAAAACAGACTACACCACAGAATACAACACAATCACTCAAATAGCAAAGAATCAGAAGAAGAAAAACTGATTGAACAACTCAACAACGAAATCAAAAACAAAACAAGGATACCACAGGACAGTCAAAAAACCAACACCTTCAACTACACTAAAAGACAGTGTTATACCATGATTTATGATAATAAACACACACAGAATAAGCAATATATTAAAAAAAAACAAGGAATACAAGTTGCATTTGGACAAATAACACAATACACAAACATTTGAACACCAACACTGAAAATGACCTATACCAGCAATCAGGCATATACCAACTAACATGTCAACATTTCGAAGCAATAAACATTGACCAGATTTCCAGAAACTTTAACACAAGATACAAGGATCATAATTATTAGAGCAATAAAATGCACAAACCATTCTACATTCGCCGAATATTTATTAGACTATAACCATCCCCCTACCAACCTATAGATAGACATGAAAGTATTAAATATTAACAACCACCAACATCATATATTAACAGTCCAAGAGAGTAACCAAATACACAAAGCCATAGGAATGGGAAAATCAGCGTTAAATGAATTCACAAATTTAACAAATAAAACACTATTTAACTCACTAAAAACAACCACTACACAGAGAAACTAATACAACACTGTTAAATTCACTAAAAATAGCAACCATACGAAAAACTAACGAAAAACACAGCAACTGAGAAAAACAGATAGAAAGTTTAAGTGAGCAACACAGATACAACAACACAAAAAATAATGGAACGAAGTTGGCACCACTGTATTACCAAAACAAACATAATTTAGTTAGCATACAAATGCAGTAACAAGAAAAACAGTGTACAGTTGATATTATAATGTATACACTGCCAAATAGTTATGCAGAAATCCGTGATAGTTTTGAAACAGTGATACTTATACAGAAGAAGATCTGTAAAGTTGCATAATGTGCTGTTCCAGACCGGTATGTGAAGATCATAACCATACCTGAAAGTACAATGTAAATATGTGTATAACAATTTGTAAAATTCCGAACAAATTGTAATAATACACAAGTAAACATAAATTCACAGCCACTGATGATGCCCCACACTATAAGGGCGAAACGCGTATGGAAATAAATAAAAATAAATCAACAGTTGTTTTTAGACGGAAATTTTATTAAAATATATTGATCAACAACTGAGGAAGATGGCCTATAAGCAGATTTGTAGTTAACCAAATTTATTCGTAGGTTAAGTTGGACATGTTTATACGATTTTTGCGTACGTTGCTCCTGATATAACCTTTATATGGTTCAATATATGGAATAATTAAAACATCCATGTTAATTAATTGTATATCATGTGTAATATATAGCGAAATGATGTCATCTGTTGTGGTATTGAAAAGTTACTATAATGACGTAAGGACTGTTATTTGGAGGTAAACTGGCATGGTTTATTGAAAACCATAATCCATTTTATGACGAAGTAGTTCAGTTTCGCAGTAACAGGTTTATCCACATCACTGTATATACCCCTAAATAAATATTTACGGCTTTATTGGTCCAGATTCGTTTATAACATCCTTGTTGATCGGTAATTTACTGAGTGGCTTAAATGTCGGTTTATTTCGTAATCGATGCCGTTACAGCTTACCGACGCTCAATCAAATAGCGCTGTAATTCATAACAAAAGGGTTGGTGTATTTAATCCGAAAGCCTGGGAAATTCCTAATTTATCGCCGGGACGAATTCGCCGCAATGTGTTTACACAATGCTGTTAATAGTTCAAGGGAATGGGTCACTCGCTCTTCGAACGCGCAGCAAAGTCGCTACACCAGAAATTGTACAAATTCACTGATTTACTAGGTGAGTTTGCAGTATTATCTAACATTTTTATTTTTTATTTATGGGTTCTGAACTTACTCACTATTAAAGTATGAAAAAGCCTTTGCTATGAGGGGAGCGACTATAAAGTACGTAGTTCCTTTTTGACCTGCAGTGGCCAACCAATTCCCCCCCCCCCCCACACGTGGCTTTTCGGTCTACCCCCTCCCCTACTTTTTTCCCTCCTGATTCCTGAAGACATTTTGTACTGCTTAATCTTGTCAGACTATCGTAAATTACATTCGGAGTTAATGAAATCACGGAAATAAATATTCACATGCTGTTGCATGTTCTGTATCTCATTTTAACCATGAAAAATAATATGAATGCTTTTGACCGAACCCCTCCCCTACCTCCCTCCCAGAACCAAGTCAAGTAGTTTATGGACGCAACAAATGTTTATAGGAGAAGTTAACTGCAGTATGTGGCGGCAACATTCCCAACGAAAAAGCAAAAAGAGCCATCAAAGAAGAACAGTCGAGAGTGAAGATCTGTCCCGTCGAAATGCATAGGAGTCAATGTCTTCGGACAACAAACTCCACCGTACTTCTGCTCAAAGGAGCAGTTACTGGCTATGGTGTGGGTGGAATAATAGTATCATAAAAAGACGGGATTGTGAACCGTAATAGAGAAAAGTGAGAGTGAAATCTTCTTTGATAGGTCTTCAATGAATAAATATAAACCACAAACAGACACAACTTCTTACAAAATCATAAACAAAAGGTATTGTTTGATTATATGGCGTGAGGCGTGCTATTTGTTTAAGGACTAATGTAAATATCGGAATATCCTTTTAAGAAAAATTTATGGTTTCTTCTATCTGTTACAGAGTTTGATTATGTTATGTATTGCGAAAATAAAAGAACTGGACTGAATAACCATAGTGATCGACAACATGCATTAGGCAAGGATATTCACGTGAATTTCAGATGGTGGGCTATATGCAAGATATTTCATATGAATTGGTCAAGGGAGGTCAAGTCAATTAGCATTAGATGTTTCTAAGGTTACAAAATTGTTTTAAATAAACTGAAATCTGTTGCATTGGATGAAAAAGTTACTTGCAGGGTAGAGGAATTCTAAAAACCCAGAAAGAAAAGTGTTAGAGTAGGAAATACATTATCCATAGACGAAATAAATACGGGAGTGCTACAGGGAAGTGTACTGGGATTGTTGCTGTTCATTATTTAATTTAATTTAATTTAATTGCAATGGAGCACACGCTCCGGTGGCAATTTCCCCCTATTCTGCACCCACCTACATTTGCCCACTACAAATTTTATCTTTAAATTCTTTCAACGTTTTCGGTAAATTGTTCATCATTTCTCTTGGTAACTCATTCCAATCCCTGACACCCTTACCTAAAAAAGAGAATCTTCCCACACCCTTGTGCCTGAAATCGAGTGCCAGCTTGTGGTCATGGTCATCTTTTCCTTTCCAAGCACTACTTTCTATGCCTATTGCAATATCTTTGCATGCCTCATCTAATGAATGACTGTGTTGATGGGTTACAGTCAGAATTTAGGTATTTGCAGGTGCTATAATGGTATACATCATCATGGTTATCATGCTCAACAGTTTCCAGCCACTGGTCGGGTCTGCTTCATGCACAAGCCTCTCCATTTCCTTCTTTCTTCACCTCTCTGTAACCACCTTGTTCCAGTCCTCTCCTCTCTTTCGTACACACTCCTTTCAGCCATCCATCTCTTGGTCTTCCTCTGGGTCGTTTACCACGCACCTTAATTTCGTGGATTTTTCTTGGGATTCTCTTAAACTCCATTCTCTTTTCATGTCCATACCATCTCGGTCTGGTTCTTCCTATCATTTCCTGTAGGTGTTCCTCTTTTATGGTGTATCTGATCACATCATTCCTTATCCTTTCCATTTGAGTAACTCCCATTCCACCAACTTCATTTCGCTTGCCTGTACACTGCTGATGTCCCGCTTCTTTACTGTCCAAGTTTCAGCAACGTATGTTATGATAGGCAAACAATATGTATTATAGATTACTCTCTTGCTTCTCTTTGGCAAGCCTTTATTTCATATCAGGCTTCTAATGCTCCTTAGAAACGCCTCTGCTTGTCTTCCTCGTTCACTTATAACAACAGCATCAAAACAGGTGAAAGCTCTGAACTGCTGCAAGGTGACATGGATAGAATATCTAAATGGGTAGGTCAGCATAGAATGAAAATAAATGTCAAGAAGAGTCGGCTTATTAGTTACACAGATAAACAAATAACGGTTAATTATGATTATAGGCTGGGGTCAGAATTGCTTGCTGAAAGCTTGAAGTGTAAATACCTTGGCATAACATTTACCAACAAACTCAACTGGACAGAGCACATTGGACAAGTGGTAGGAAAAGGTTACAAAATCCTTCATTTACTGGAGAAGGTGATGAGAGGATGTACCAAAGAAGTTAGGGAGATGGGTTGCAAAACTTTGGTCAGACCATTGGTTGAATATGGTGGTTTAGTTTGGGACCCACATTTTGGTCATCAAATACGGGAGTTGAAGGGAATACAAGAAAGAGCAGCCAGATTTGTTTGTGCTGGGCTGGGAGTCATTGGAGGAAAGGGGGAGGGTGAAGAGAGTGCTGGGAATGTACAGGGCATATGTTGGTGATGGAACGTGGAGGGATATTGGTCAAAGAATTAGGAATAGTGCATGGAATGGGAAAGGCGACCGTGACTACAAACTTGCGCTCAATTTCATGCATAAGGGAGTGGGAAAAATTTCTTTTGTTGGTAAGGGTGTCCGGAATTGGAACAAATTACAAAGTGTAGTTATGAATAATTTACCAAACACGCTTAAGGAATTTAAAATTGAAATTTGTAAATTCGAAAAGTAAAGGGGGGGGGGTAATTTTAACACTCCAATTATGAAAGAAAATTTTTAAAAAATAATATGAACGGTGGTTATTAGATGGCTAAGGTTATTGCCACCGGAGAGCTAGCTCCATCCCAATTAAAGAAAATGATAAAGTCCTAGCTTCAGTATGCTGCAATAGTATCACTACTCAAATTACACAACCAAAGACAGCAGTTGAAGGTGTTCAAAGAGGGTTAGCGAGAATTTCTTAGATCAAGAATTGTAACTAACATGATTACCATCACTAGAACACGTGAAAGGGGTTCTAATATCACTCATATAAACGTTGGTGCCAACCCATAAACGATCCACCATTGGGCGAAGAATTAAGAGTAAGTAGGTCACTGTCGTAACAATAATAGCTGCGAGTATAGGACGTAGACAGGGTCAAAACTTTCATTTGTAAGTTAACTATCACCGGACTAGAACCAGTTATTGAGTTATAATTTGTGCGAATCAGTCGAACAGCTTAAAACCAATTTTCGTGCAATGAAAATGTAGGGATGTATTTTAATTTCCACAGAGGTATAGATAATACTCACCAGAATTAATTTCCAATATATAAGAAGAGTGAGTAGCAAAACGGTAGTTGGAAACGATCTGAAAACATCTTAAAAAGTAAGCAGATCGTCAACAAAGAATAGTAAACCACTTAATTAAGCATTTATGACCAAGTTTTGGAACACAATGAAGCTATATATTCACATAATTCTTAAAACAATGACATTACCAACTACATACGAAGTTGTATATCGTCAAAACTCCGACGCTAATTATAAATACTAGCATGCAGTTTTAGCTATATTTCCTGCCATCAGCCTCTCGACTGGTTTGATGCAATCCTCCATCCCTACCAATCTTGAGATAACCCCTTGCGAGGTGTCTTATTTGCTGATGATTCTGGCCAAGGCAGCCAATTGGTGTGGTCTCTGCAAAAATTTTAGGAGTTCCGGAAAAACTAAAGTTTTTAAGTTGCTTCATATACTCTCAGTGCAAGTTAAAATTGCAGACGACTGCGGATGACATGGCCCCAAGTTGGCATCACGCAAGATTGTGCTACCGCTCCATTTGATATCTTTATGTTAATTTTCTGGATATAAATTAAGGATGACTTTTATCCTACACAATCACTACAATATTTATTCTTTTACAGACTGTATTTTTGATATCTGCAAGACTCACAACACCTCCACTGATGCACTCCAATCACAGAAATACGATATAGAAGTGTCGTACTCCAAGGTTGTCGATGATAAGATGGCGGAGTGGTTGAAACGTTTACGTTTTCATAAAGCCCTCGTCCCGTCCATATGTCATGCAGCTACATATGGTCGCTGCTGCGAGAGTAATCGCTGGCATCAGTACCTACGAATTCCGAAGATAAATTTATCCGCGAACAATGCTGTAGTATTCCGAGCGGTTGAATGTCACAGAACCCTGGATTCGTCTCTGATCAATCACTCCCTGGTTCGTTTTAGCGGGGATATGTGATCATGTGATACAGTACTACTATTACTTATAGCTAATAATGACCACGGATTCAATGTCAGCAGGGGAAAGATTAAGTGACTTTAATGAATTCACTGAAATGGAATATTTTGACAAACATATGAAATTCATGAAAATAATGCTTGGAAATAACTATAATTCAAATCAATAATATCACTAACATAAATCTAATCACTGGGAGTATATTTCCTAAGCCAGCACAGGGGTACTAAATGCATTAGCCTGTACCTGAGAATTCTATATGAAGTCTTGATGTCAGCGGTGTCATGGCGTCGAAGGGAGATTCCCACAGCGTCACTGTAGATTGTGCTCCAAGGCTGTAGGCCGCGAGTGCAGGAATCACGTGCCTGGCCCGTAATTGGTTCATTAGGCCTTAGTAAGTACTTCAGGGCTGGTACCGCATCGTCTATTACACCTCAATGGAAAGGACATCCCCTGGTCTACAACTGTTCGCTATCTAGGGGTCACACTGGATAGGAGACTAACGTGTCACGCCCACATAGAGGAAGTCAGATGCCGAGCGAGTGCGAGATTAAAGCAACTCTACCCACTCATCAGTTTTAATACCTCCAACTATTGGAATCAAAATCTACACTACCCTTATCCGTCCAATTATGGAATATGCATGTCCTGTATGGGCACACGCCGCAAGTCTTCAAATACAAAAGCTACAAGTCATTCAAAATCGGGCATTGAAGAGAGCCCTACACTTGCCACGTCATTTCCCGACCGATACCCTACACGAGGCTACTGCACTGCCTATGCTCCTGGATAGATTCAGGCTGCTGGCAAAATCTTTCTACAAAAGCTCCCAGAATTCAAAAAATCTAATGGTCAAAAACATCGGCCAGTATGACATTTCAGCAGACCGACATAAAAGACCATTGAGTTTAATAAACTAATGCACCAACATAAAGACCAACCAACTCAGAAGAATTGACCAACCTTGTTAATTCGAGAAAATATCCTAGGATAACAACTCCCATAAAACACTGCCAACTGAAGAAATGGCAGAGAATGGTGGCTGTGTGTGTGGGCCTTGAAACCTGCTGCGTCTAAAATAATTAGCTTCCCTGCCTCAAAGGGCACGAGAAAAATACTCCGCCTGAACAAACTAAGCTTTTGAACCTAAATATCCTATAAATTCTGTGCAATGCAGGGATGATGAACTAAGCAAAGTGAGGCAGTTTCTCGAGAATGGAAAAAACAGAGAAGGCCAGTGGATCTGCAACATAGCCAAGATGCGCCAAATCCATGAGGGAGCTTGGTTCCGTCTGGACCACGCCATGTAGAATTACCTGGCGTGGCTGCCGTTGACACCGACAGCGGAGGCAGTACGGATGTACCAAGCGCACTTCGAACATCAAGGCGCGGAAAATAAAATTAAAATGTCACGTCGGAAGGGGTATGTGGCCAATTTGAAAATGCTTGTGGAGAAGACGATTTGGGGATGCGATCTGTGCCAGCTGGTCAAAAACCCGAACAGAAGCTACATAGGAAAGCTGAGTACGGTAACCCCGAGTTCACCAAATGAGTTAGTTTGTTTGGATTTTTTTCAGCCAACTCCCACTGTGTAAATTTGGCAGACAATATATTCTAGTACAGGGCGTTCGCCGGAAAACGCTACCCTCCCAGTCTGTTGCCGTCGGCAACTTGCTCGGTCAGTCCCGCCAGCAGTTTCCGCCACACGCCACCGTGAATCACCGCACTGTTTAACACCTCCGCTGCCCCAACAGTGCAGTGCAGTGACCCTTACATTGTTAAGAACGGTTTCTTTGCATTGTAGATAGTTTGTGACTTCAGTCTCTTATTAATCAGTGTTGTGAATAAACGTTTCTTTGCGGTTTGGCTGGTTTGGGGATTCATACTCTTATTAATCTGTACCGTGTTTGAGTGTGAGTAAAATTATGGTACGTTACAGTTTGCAACAAAGAATATTTCTCTACGATACATATGTGAAGAAGAAGTCGTTTAAAAAGTGTCGCAGTAAATTTCGTCGCGAATTTCCTGGCGCTTTACTGCCAGCTAAATCAACAATTCTGCGTCTGGTTAAAAAAGTAAGAGAAACGGGTTCATTTTTTAACAAAAAGAGACTGTCGGTCAACCGTATTCTCACAGAGGAGAAAATTGACGATATCGATTTTCGACTAGAACAGTCACCCAAAAAATCATTAAGTCAGTTAGGGCAGAGTGTGTCTCGAAATATGTTCAGAAGATGTGAAATGTGCATTACACAAGAGGGTCAACACTTCCAGCATCTTTTATAAGGTAAGCTAATGAATTACGTCACATTTAAATGCTTAGCACACAAGTTTCTGAAGTTTATGAAGCGTAATTATTATGAAATAGTCCGCGGCCGACGGTCGAACAATACCGGAAACTGAGCGCTCGCTCCCCGGGAGCAGTTTCTTCCTTGTAGCGCTAACAGTGGGTTGCGTTTCCCGGCGAACGCCCTGTATAAATGAATGTAGTTTTTATCGCCGTTGTTTATTTATGAACATTTCTCGGTATAGAAACCTTGTAATATTATTATTGACACACAATCGAGTAATATTATATTGATGCATAATATTTCGGCGACATAATACTCAGTCGCCATCTTCAGGTGTAGGCGTAAGACTTGAAGTTTGCCTAGAGCACGTTGTTTAAAAACTGTCATGGCAACGACAGACGTTGTTACGTTGCCTAGCAGCATCTCAGACTTCATTAGACGCCCGCGGAGCACAAAACACAGAGCAGCCTCAATAGCAGGTATCCACGCATCACTCAGCTGTAACCACAATCCCGGTTAACCAGACCAGACGCGAGGCGAGTTACAAACGCTTCTGTAATGACGCTGTCCCAGAAGCCTCTCGCATGTGCCAGCACCTTAGTTGATTCGAAGTCGAATCCATGTCATCGTTCCAAACCATGTTCCGTACACCCGGAGTTTATTGCATCCCGTGTGAATGCGTTAAGAAGTACATCGAACAGACAGTACGGTGTGTTAAACAACGTTGTTTGGAACATGCCCGACATGTTCGCCTGGCGCAAAACGACAAATCCGCGGTGTCCTTATCAGTAGGAAACCACAGAGAAGTCCAACGCACGATGTCTCCTATTTTCCAATGTTCCTCATTTTTCAGCACTTTTCCGACCCGAAACACTTGTCATCTTGTGTGCTGATGGTGGGGCATTTTCCGAAGCATGTACTCAGAGTTATGGAGAGAGGGATAAAACAGGGTGAAACTACGAAAGGTGGAACAAAAAGGCAGAGGCGAAATGAATGAACTAGGCAGGGCGGTAGAGTGTGGCGACTAACGGCCCTTTGAAGGGCTGTTCAGGAATATTTGGCGTCGCCGAAATTAAAATACGGCAAAGGAGTCGCTCGGTCACTTTGACGACCAAGGGCCTCCAGGCGGCACAGACAGGTCTCCAGCTAAACGGCCGCCAACTCCCCACGTGTTCCTTTGAGAGACTGTCTCGATATTCTCGTCGTGTAAGAGACGGGGTCACAAGGATATTTACCATGCTAATATTTTTAATACGGGAGCAGAAAATGACAGACCTTCAAAATATCTGAAGTAAGGCAATATCGATCAAATGTCTAGGAGAAGAGAGAAGCAATTCTTTTTTAAACTGGGTCCTAAAAGCTACGAAATATAAGAGATTTCATTGAATTCTTAGGAGATGTGTTATCTTCACAACCCCGGATAAAACACAAGCAAAAAAAAAAAAAAAATTATCGCGTAAGATCACATTACAAAGGACCTCAAATTGTATTTTATGAATTATTTGTAGCAAGCTGGGAGTTGAGTAAATATGGTTTCGTATATTTTTCTTGCAATTAATTGTGAATTTGCGTAAATGAACATTGTTTTATGTAAACACAATTTTATATGTTCAAGGACAGTTCTGTGTTTGTAATTCTAAGTATTGATGTCAGTTACAGTGTTTAGAGGACAATTTGAGACAGTTTGGACTGATTTATGAGGATAATTTTGTGTGCAAAAATCTTTCATTTTCATTTCTGCAGGTTTCATTATGATTTTGTATTCATTCTGATTGTTTTATGCGATTTTAATTGTTTAAGTGTTAATAGAATTTGAGAAACGTCGGTCGGAAGACTATGAATTATTCTGGAATTTTCTGTAACGCCAATACAAGCGATCGACAGAGACGTGTTAGTTAGTTGAGTTAAAAAAAAAAAAAAATAGTTTTGAAGCTGTTCATGTTATATCGCTGGAGAATTGGTTTAAATTTATTCGTAGTATCTTTGAATGAAGTGAGATGTCTTTGAGAAAATATAATCAAACTTGAAAGTGATACTTCTTGGATTAATTATTTCATTTTAAACGATATACCTATCAACATGTTTTTTAACTACTTAATAGTATTGATACACAGACAGATAGATCAGTTTGAGCTTACGAAAAACCTTCGTACAAAAGAAGCGTTTCTCGCGTTAAGATTAATATTAGCCTAGCGAATTAAAAATAACAAGAGCACATTTGTGATGTTTCTATATTTAAATTATCTTAAACGCGACAAGGTGTCGAAAAATTCAATAAAGCCCTATATAAAATTTCTTAAGATAAGGAAAATTATAGTAAAAACCAAGAACCATATAATGTCCAGCCTCTGCTGTCATTGATTTTCCATCACCTCTCCATTTGTGAGACATTTCATCCAGCCGTTTTGGACACAGCGGAAGGTGGCGCATTCCTGTCTGGCGACAGGTTCCTGGCGCGTGTGTGTGTCTTTGTTTGTCGCAGGTAGAGATGCCACTCCCGGAGACCGGGGGTGAGTGTGGTCAAGCTGTCGCGGGCACTTGAGGGCTGGACCCCGTATAGTCCGCATGTGTGTGTGTACGCGGACTTTTCAAAGAAACGTGGAGGACGCGTTTTTGTCATGACATCATTTGTCGTGCTGTTTTTCGTCATGTGCTGCCAAGAATGAACCCATCTCAGTTGGTGGATGGCATTGAAAGGTGTTTCATCATTGTGAAGGAAATATCGAGGTCACCGACAGCTTACTCTATAACGATAAGTGATAAAAATTCATATAAACATTTACCCAGTATACGCCCAAACTGATGGAGTTTCGTGCTCTCCCTAGCCGGGAACATTTTGTTTATTGTCTGTCAGTTTCTGTTTTTTTTTTTTTTCCTTTGCTGGCTGAGTCCAATTTTTTGTGTAATCTTAAACAAATATGTATTTCTTTGTGTTTTATTTTATAAATGTACTCTTTTCTTTTAATTCCTCACTCGTGTTGTCCTTTTGTAATTAGAGGGTGTAATTTAAATTTAAGCCTGCTTTTTGCAATTAAAAATAAATATTAAAAGAACATTTTTTTAAATAAATAACATCTTGCATCTCATGCACGTAAATGTTTTCTCGGCATAACGAGCCTAGACATTTCAATGGCGCGCCTCCGTTGGGGCCGAAATAATCAGGCCTGATACGATGTTTTTAAATTGGAGTGAAGTTTATTTTTCAAATTTTTGTGACAAACAGAAGTATCTAAATTTACGTTTCAAGTAAGCTTCCATGTCGGGTTTTGTATATCCCAATAGTGTATAAAACTATTAATTATATTTTTTATGTTAGCAATAATACACGCTAATATTTCTATTTCAGTTTTTTTTAGGTGCAGTGTACGTGGTGCAAATTTGTTTTGTTAGTGTAGCTGTCGAGGTGTTTTTTTTCTCTCCTCAGAACAGCATGTTGATTATTCCACAAATGTTGTTGCTGGTTTTTGTATCGTTTTTTGTATCTGTTATTTTTTTTTAATATGTTTAGACAATTTTTGCTTTGCTCAGTGGCATAAGTTTTGAGTTTTCTCTTTTGGAGATGTTTTTGCTGGATATTCTGACATCTAATGTCGTGATATGTTGTACGAGTTTTCTGCTGTTCGTCTGGAGTTATGTTGGCAAGTTCTATTTTTGATTAGTAGAAGTAGGAACTATGGATTTGAAATCGGTTCTGGTCCGATATAAGTGCTGAGTGGTTACATTGAGAGGGCAGAAGTTACCATTTGATTGTAGGATTTGATTAAGTCAATTATGGACAATTTTCTGTCACCTGGTACAATCAGGGATCCACATGAAAATATGAGTCAGCCACTGGTATTATCAGCTGATTCTCATGAAATACCTAACAGCCTGAACGGAACATTATTTCTGTTGTTGCAG
Source organism: Vandiemenella viatica (assembly GCA_031002005.1). Taxonomy (NCBI): domain Eukaryota; kingdom Metazoa; phylum Arthropoda; class Insecta; order Orthoptera; family Morabidae; genus Vandiemenella; species Vandiemenella viatica. The sequence goes on along the minus strand of JARYHS010009186.1, from coordinate 17,504,391 downwards.
AAAATCCAGGGCAGTATAATTAAATCGCAAAGTCAAACTGAAAATATGTTAGCTGATATTAAGCAGGAAATTCGCGATGGATTTGCCGCAGCATGTGAAAAAGTCGGTCCACCTGTAATGAGTGTTGATTTAGAGGAATTAGTCCAGGAACCTTTGAATACCGGTACTGATATCAATCACATCGAACACAAAACCAATGAAGAGCAGATAAGTAACACACCTGGGACACGGGGCAGAAACAGCATGTCACTTATTGCGGGATATACAGTTCAATTAGTGAATTATCCTTCAGAAGCTCATGTCAAGCCAGTTGACACAAAAAGACTCATCCCTTCACACAGATTTGGCAGAGAACATGGGGATAGAAGTTACGTTCAATTTCTTGAGGTTGAGAAAAAAGTTGCTTTGCTTGGCATAATGAGCGAAAACCTTTCAGAGAAATGGAATGTCTATTATCGTGTTGGCGGAGAGTTCACAGGTCGAGGGGTGTCCAAGCCGGTTTTTCCGCACCGATACTTCAGCAGTTGCGGAGTGACAGAATCCAACGGCTGGGAATGGTTTCTGACATGCCAGAATAAGAGAATTTGTTCTAAAAAGTTACTCAGGGTACGCAACAGAATAATGGTTCTGAAGAAGAGATTAAAATATTTTCATTTTCTCTTTGGAAATCACAGAATCAGATGTCGCAATGTTGTTGTTTTTCATTTGGAGGGAAAGCGTTGTCTGCAGACAATTTCTGGTCTCTTAAAAATAATATTCTTTTGGGAGCTAATTTATTGGTTTGACTTCAAAATATTATTTCAGCCTTTTTTTTTAATGTAGAAAATATTTCGTAGGAATAGTTTTGATAATTTGGTCTGACAGCTATTTTGTCCAGGATACATTAATTTGCTGTTTGTGTTGGTGGTATTTTTGATAGATTTCTTTTATTGTTTCTACAATACACAAATAGATTTTTTTGAGTTGTTGATTGTGCGTCTTTGATCTTTCGTTTAAGTGGTTGTTTGGCAAACCTAATTTTTCTTTAATTCCATGAAAACTCTTACCAGTCAACAGGGTCATTTGAATATTTTGTACAAGATTTAATTGTGGTTTAGTTGTTTCTACGTACGATTGTAAAGGAATTTTGTTTTTCATTTAATTTTTCATACAAACGGAAATAGTTTGTTTGTAGCAACATTTCGTTTCATATTTTTCTCGCATGAGATCAAGATTTTTATTTGTTTTACCAACTTTTTAAGTAAAGATGAATTTTTGATCATCAAGTTATTGTAGTACCGGTGTAAATTCAGAATGCACACTCTAAAGGTTGCGAGAATTTTTGTGCGTTAATTTTACTTTTTTGTTAAATAATAATAATAATAATAATTGTATGTTGTAAGAGATTAGATCATAGACTCAGCCAGAGATTAGTAAAAAGAATGTATGTTTGTTATAGATAAGATCATTAGACTAAGAAAAAGATTCAAAAATTTGTATGTTGTTGGCGTTCGATAAGGACTCAGCCAAATGTCAGTTAAAAATTTAATTAAGTAGAAGTGAAACAATGCTTCAGGCCCATCACAGTTCATTTCAAAATGCGGGCATATTAACACTGGTTTTCGAGTGGCAGTTGGGCAGTAACAGTTGTGTGGTGGCGTCAATGTTTTGAAGGAAATGAGAACTGAAGTGAAAATTATGGGACATCAAACCACGGACTTTCAGTTTTCTTCGTCAAGAAAGACTTCAGTCAGAGGTTTGGAGCTATGTAATGTCCAGCCTCTGCTGTCATTGATTTTCCATCACCTCTCCATTTGTGAGACATTTCATCCAGCCGTTTTGGACACAGCGGAAGGTGGCGCATTCCTGTCTGGCGACAGGTTCCTGGCGCGTGTGTGTGTCTTTGTTTGTCGCAGGTAGAGATGCCACTCCCGGAGACCGGGGGTGAGTGTGGTCAAACTGTCGCGGGCACTTGAGGGCTGGACCCCGTGTAGTCCACATGTGTGTGTGTACGCGGACTTTTCAAAGAAACGTGGAGGACGCGTTTTTGTCATGACATCATTTGTCATGCTGTTTTTCGTCATGTGCTGCCAAGAATGAACCCATCTCAGTTGGTGGATGGCATTGAAAGGTGTTTCATCATTGTGAAGGAAATATCGAGGTCACCGACAGCTTACTCTATAACGATAAGTGATAAAAATTCATATAAACATTTACCCAGTATACGCCCAAACTGATGGAGTTTCGTGCTCTCCCTAGCCGGGAACATTTTGTTTATTGTCTGTCAGTTTCTGTGTTTTTTCCCTTTGCTGGCTGAGTCCAATTTTTTGTGTAATCTTAAACAAATATGTATTTCTTTGTGTTTTATTTTATAAATGTTCTATTTTTCTTTTAATTCCGCACTCGTGTTGTCCTTTTGTAATTAGAGGGTGTAATTTAAATATAAGCCTGCTTTTTGCAATTAAAAAAAATATAAAAAGAATATTTTTTTAATTAAATAACATCTTGCATCTCATGCACGTAAATGTTTTCTCGGCATAACGAGCCTAGACATTTCAACCACAAAACGCAGCTGTCAGTTAAATGAAAATGAGATGCGATGTTGCCCTCATTCAAATTGTATATACGCGAAACAGTAAAGGAAGTTAAAGGAAATCACAGCATATACTAAGAAAAGTGTAAGTAGATGACCAAGGAAATTGCCAACGGAGCATGCGCTCTATCGCAACTCAGTTTAATTCGAAAGGAATCAACTTTTGTGTTAAGGGATCTATGAAATGTTTAATATAGTTCTCCGTAACATTTCTTCCATATACACAACTTTTCTTATCTGCTTGACAGTGTTTTCGACTTGATATAAAATTGTTGGGCATCACCGTTTACTACTGGAAGTATACTGTAATTACTGTACTGAGAGATATCCAGAAAAAGTTATCAATTCTAATCCTGCTATTATTTTGTATTGTTGAAGGGAGACGGCTTCAGTATTTAGTCTCTCATTGCTGTGATTGAAAAAGTCAACACTGAAATCACCACATAACACTTTTTGTTTGTTGTTTGTGAAACGTAGAGTAATGACTCTAAATGCGATAAAAACACACTGAAGTTTCCTTGGGGACCCTGTAGATTGCCACAACTATGAGCTGCTCTTTATCATATTCCAGTTTTGCAACACAGCATTTAAATTGTTGTTGTTTATAACATTTACTTACAGCTACACTGCTAGATTTAAAATTATTTCTAATAAAAATGCCAACTCCTCCTTTCTCTATTTTACGTATACAGTAATGATAGGTTAATTTATACCTTGGTAAGGACAGTTGATATTCGGAGATACACAAAACATCTACATCGAAATTTCTGGAATTTTTAATTTTTTTTCTAGGAATAAAGTAATCTAATAAATTTTACTAAATAATACTCTGACATTTTGATGGAGAATATTGGTATGAGCACTTTCATTCAACGAATAGGGGTGTTTACTGTATCAGTGTGAGCTGGCATTTTTCGATAAATTTTGATTAATATAGAGTTTAATTTATTTTAGACATATTTGATACATTTTTCTTATGCTTATTTCCAATAACCCATTTGGAGGTTCAATAAATCAACTTTGGCTATGTTTCCATGTACTTAATTTTCTTTGTTTCCAAACTTCCTTCCTTCTTTGAGAGGGTTGTTCCTTTTCTTCCTGTGTCCATTTTCCTCCCTTTCTGTATTTCTGTCTTTCCTGAAAACCTACCGTTTGAATTACTTCTCTATTTATTTATTTATCAATCTTGTTTCATGGATCCCTGCTGAGGAAGGATCTCTGGGATATGAAACATGTCATGGTTAATACAAATACATACAATATGAGTCATAATCATAGTAAAGAAAATTATATGTTACAAAGACAAATAAAGAGAATAAAGGAAAATAATACAACTGAATTTTGCAATAGTCATACTAAATACAATTAATTATTTTGATCAAATTCTTGAATGGAGTAGAAGGAGTTGCCAATAAGATAATCTCTCACTTTTTCTATTTGTATTTCACAATAATCACAGGTAGCACAACACTAGAAAAAGGCAAAACGATTTAGCAGCATTCTGTTTCCGTCTTTTACACATAAAATTAATGATTTATCTTATATAAAATACGTCACATCTCACAAAATATTCCTAGAACCTAAATCCCACTAGAGCTAACAGATATTATAAGACTTCATTCATGAAATATTCCACTTCTCAACAAATCCTGAATAATAAGGCACTGAAAATATCTTATGGCTGATGCACTCGAGTATTTTTACGTGGTGTATGATTTTCATTTTAAGTTAACGATTTTTACTAATTTAGTCTTTGTCAGGATACCTTTTAATTCAATCACAATTAAACTTTTAATATTTTGCCTATGATCCACCTGTCCCATATTCATGGGCCACCCACGAAAAACAATGAGCTATATTGTTATAGAAAACTGCGTTTTTTTAATTATTCATTCCCCTCTGGGTGAGGCCCAGCGGGGCAGGCTGTTGTAGGGCCACATTTCGGCCCTTTTCAGCCAGAGGCTTACCAGATGCTCCCTTGATTTTTATTATTTTACATTGAAACATGGTACATAAATTTTGATGGTAATATACAGAACAATTACATTATACAGATAATATGGTACAAATTTAAAGGTAATATACTGAACATTAATAACATTATGTAGAAATTATGGCACAGTAGATATATGCAGACATTAATGGTGTTATTTTGAGTGTTAGATGTGCTGGTGTTGGCGCTGGTTGGGCAGTGACATTAAATTCCTTACATTGTCAATATATCAACATTATTTTGTTGATATGGTATGAGGAATATAGTTTGACAGTAATTATGTTATTGTGTGATTGGAAGATCCGCTGATGTTAATTGTTGGTTGCGGCGTTGCAGTTATTGGTTGTGTGGAGTTGTGGAATTGTCGCGGTCTTTTATTGTTGGGTTCTGTTGTCTATTATATCTGTTTTCACACCACCTTTTCAGTTTCAGTGACCCATGTGGGTTTGGATTTGTATCTGTTTAGTGAGGTGGAGATCTGTTTCCTTACTTTATTATTTTCTATTCTGCACATGTGCCCGAAATATTGCAGTCTTCTTTTCCTCATTATAACTGTTAATTTTTATATTTCCAAATATAGCTATAGGTTTGGTCTCAGTTGGTATTCAGCATTACTATTACGTTTAGGTCCCAGTATTTTTCTCAAGATTCTTCTTTCTGCTTCTTCCAGTTTTTCAAGATTCCCATTTCTTGTTAGTTTAAGTGTTTCTACCGGTTACAAAGTTTCTGGTCTACCCACTGCTTCATAGTGCCTTAATTTTGTGTTCCAGGATAAAGATTTTTTGTTGTATACGTTCTTTGTCATATTATGTGCTCTTTCCATTTTATGTATCCTAGTTCCTATCAGTCTTTTCTATTGTGTAGCTCGTTATCCAGTCTCCTAAATACTTAAAACAATTTGTTTCAGCTATTGTTCCATTGTTGATGTTTGTCGTGAACTGTGTTTTTAAAAAAAGATATATGTAATTCTACTTAGGCTGCCTGTTTCTCTAGTTCTTCGATTTGTTCTTTTGCACTATCCAGTGAATTAATACTTAACACCACGTCATCTGCAAAGTCTAGACAATCTATCGTGATTTTATTTGGATTTCTTCCTAGCTGAACATCTTTAGTGTTGATGGCTTTACTCCATTCCATCACTACTAATGCACAATTTGAATGTAGTGGATACAAACCATCTCCCTGTCTCGCACCTGATTTTATTTCAAACGGCTTGGATATTTCCCCACTAAATTTACTTTGGATGTCGTATTTGTTAGGGTTCCTTTAATTATTTCAGTTGTTTTATTATCGAGTCCTAATTCTTTCTGAATATCTGTTAGTACATTTCTGTCAATTGAGTAATAGGCCTTTTTAAAGCCCACAAACGTTATTACATATTTCAAGTTCCTGATTTTTCTCATTTCTATTATATTCTTCAAATTAAATATTTGTTCTGTGAAAGATCTGCCTTTCCCAAATCCTGTCTGATATTCTCCTATTTGTGGGTCTAGTATACCTTCAACTCTCTTTAAAAGTGCCTTGGACACTATCTTGTAGGTCACTTCCACAAGGGAGATACCCCTATAATTGTTAGAATCTGTTTTGTCTTCTTTTTTATAGAGGGGATGTATTAAAGCCGATGTCCATTCTGGTGGTACGCTGGTTGATATATTTATTTTATTTAGCCTATAAAAGTCCGTGGCTTAGCATCACTTATAATGGGAATAAATCTCTCATTAACCTGGCATCCTCTGATCTCATCAACAATAAGAAGCGAAAGCTCCCTTTTATCTCTGAAATTTAGATGGAGTCTAAATATACGATAATTGAGATGTGCTTTCTAAAGGACATATTGAGATCAAAATATTAACTGAAGATAGACTAGTATGGTAGACTACACCAAACACTGAAGGGACAAATGAGGACATAATATTGATTCTATACAAAACTAAATCAGTAGCCTTACATGTTTATTTTGCTAAATCATTTCAGATATAATCATATTCTAATTGTTCAATTTCTACAAATTTAATTGTTTATCGTGTTTTGGCTAACCGTGATCTTGGTTTGACAATTTACATCATGTGCTAGTAACCTACTTTCAATTTTTTGGTTGTGTCTGTGAGATTATAGTTAATTTTGATACTACTAGACGACCCGTGCGAAAATTTCGCGAATAAAATGCGATGAATAGTGAGGTTGAATATAATGTCACCAAGCTCAGTCATTACTCTTCATACTCCTACTTCATTTATCGATTTTGGTTAGAAATCCAGGGAGATAAATGGCTCGAAACACAAAAAAGGTATTTTAGAAATATTGACATTTTTGCGCTTTATGGGTCAAATTACGAATAATTCCTTTCTTAGAATATAATGTTACCACGGCGGAAACCTTAGTCTTTAATACGATATGTCATTTATCTATATCGATTAGATATCAAGGGAAATATAAGGCTCGTGACACAAAAATACGTTATAGAACAATTTATACTTTTTCCCTTTAATAGTTGAATTCCAAACACTTCTTTCTTAAAATATGATGTCAGCAAAGCTGAGACATTATTCCTCACAATCGTACTTGATTTATAGATTTTGGATAGATATCAAGGGAGATAAGTGGCTCGAGACACAAAAAACGCATTTTAGAAAAATTGACTTTTTTGCCTTTTATGGGTCGAATTACGAAAAATTCCTTTGTTAAAATATAATGTTACCATGGCGGAGACCTTATTAATTAATATGATACCTCATTTATCTATATCGGTTAGATATCAAGGGAGGTAAATCGCCCGTGACACAAAAATCGGTTATAGAACAATTTATACTTTTTTCCTTTAAAGGTTGAATTCCAAAAACATTCTTTCTTAAAATATGATTTCACAAAGCTGATACATTACTCCTTATATTACTACTTCATTTATCGATTTTGGTTAGATATCCAGGGAGATAAATGGCTCGAGATATAAAAAAACGCATTTTAGAAAAATTGACATTTTTGCCTTTTAAGGGTCGAATTACGAAAAATTCATTTGTTAAAATTTAATGTTACCATGGCGGAGACCTTATTAATTAATATGATACCTCATTTATCTATATCGGTTAGATATCAAGGGAGATAAATCACCCGTGACACAAAAATCGGTAATAGAAAAATTTATACTTTTTTCCTTTAAGGGTTGAATTCCAAAAACATTCTTTCTTAAAATATGATGTCACAAAGCTGAGACATTATTCCTCATAATCCTACCTCATTTATCTATTTTGGTTAGATATCCAGGGAAATAAATGGCTCGAGATACAAAAAACGCATTTTAGAAAAAGTAACATTTTTGCCCTATAAGGGTCGAATTACGAAAAATTCCTTTCTTAAAATATAATGTTACCATGGCGGAGACGTTATTCTTTAATTTGATACCTCATTTATCTATATCGGTTAGATATTAAGGGAGATAAATCGCTCGTGACACAAAAATGCGTTATAGAAAAATTTATTCTTTTTCCCTTTAAGGGTTGAATTCCAAACACATTCTTTCTTAAAATATGATGTTACAAAGCTGAGAAATTACTCCTCATAATCCTACCTCATTTATCGATTTTGGTTAGATATCCAGGGAGATAAATGGCTCGAGATACAAAAAACGCATTTTAGAAAAAAATGACATTTTTGCCCTATAAGGGTCGAATTACGAAAAATTCCTTTCTTAAAATATAATGTTACCATGGCGGAGACCTTATTCTTTAATCTGATACCTCATTTATCTATATCGGTTAGATATTAAGGGAGATAAATCGCTCGTGACACAAAAACGCATTGCAAAAATATTGATTCTTTTGCCCTTTAAGGGTTGAATTCCGAAAACTTTCTGACTTAATATCTGACGTCACTAAAGCGGAGATCTTAATCTTTAAAACGATACTTCAGAAAACGGTTTCAGATAGGTATCCAGGGAGATAACTGACTCGTAACACAGAAAACAGCATTTTAGAAAAATTTACATTTTTCCCCTTTAAGGGTCGAATTCCGAAAACTTTCTTGCTTAAAATACGATTTAACCAAATTGGAGACCATAAGCTTTAAAATGACACCTCATTCATTGATTTCGGTTAAACATGAAGGAAGATATAGGCTTGTGACAAAAAATACCTTATAGAAATAATATATATGATTAGATGATCCGTGCGAAAATTTCGCGAATACAATGGGGAGTAAGGTTGGGCGTTTTAATGTGATGAAAGAATAACATCCTCATTTGTTTGAATTGTTTATTTGTTTAGTGTCAGCGGTATATAACAAAAGTCGACGCCAGTGAAGTAGTTTATTAATATCTCTGTGATATGTGCTACTGCTATCTAGCGGCTTGGCTCTTAACTTTCTCTCATACGCTCGGCATTCACATTTATTACTTTTGTCCTTTAAGTTTCAAATTTCGTTCATGATTTATAATGTTGCCTGAATGGAGATCTTGGTCTTTTAAATGATACCTCATTTATATATTTAGGTTAGGTGTCAATAGAGATAAATGGCTTGTAACAAAAGAACACGTTATGGAAATGATGATACTTTAGTCATTGAAGGGTAGAATTAAAAAAAAAATCAGTTCTTAAGATATGATGTGACGAAAGCATAGACCTTTATCTTTAATATGATATCTCATTTATCTATTTCGGTTAGATATCAAGGGAGATAAATTGCTCATGATAAAAAAAAATAGGTTTATAAATGGAAATATTGATACTTTTGCCCTTTAAGGTCAAATTCCGAAAAAAACCTGTTTTAATATATGATGTGAGAGGCTCTATCAATCTCCCTTAGCCCTTAGGTTAAAGGATTCTTGTCAGAAGTACTTGCCGTCTTGGCATTGCCTTCTTTTATTTGCTGTTTGTTTTACTTTTATATTTTTCATTTCTGTTGAGCCTTTTTTTATATATATATATTATATATTAATTATTATTTTTTGTATTTCTTTTGTAGTTTAATTTAATATAACAATGTAAGTGCATCCGTTTCGCACTGTATTTATCCTTTTCTCAGTAGTTTTCTTCTGTCATCAGCTGGAGTGGTCTTCTATGTGGACCCTCGTATATGTCGTAGTGTCCTAGAGAGCGAATAAGGTCGCTCTCGTCAGTTTTTTTGGTAAAAATGTCTTGCTATTTTTTATACCTATCCCGAAGTTTCGGGATCCCCGCTGTCTCGTGGAGGATGTCTGTCGGGAATCTCACTGGCAAGTGGAGTGCTCTCTTCAGCGCCTTGTTTTGCATTCTCTGCAGCTTCTCAATATGCGTTCTTGCGGCATATCCCCATACAGGGGATGCATATTCTATAATCGGGCGCACCAGTGCTTGATATAATTGGAGGCCGCATCTGGGTGGTAATGTGCTACTGTAATTCAACACTGTATAAAGTTGCCCCAGTCGTTAAAGAACTCTGCGCCTGACGTCTTCGAAGTGCGGCTTCCATGTTAGTTTTGTATCTAGGGTCACCCCAAGATACTTTGCCGTGGTCACCAAGGGGATTATCTCCCCGAAGATCCTCAGCATCGGTCGTGGTGGCTTACGCCTCCGCGTCAACATGATGGCCTGGCTCTCTGATGCGTTGATCTTAATTCTCCACTTGGTGGCCCACTCCTCGACGTCTTTCAGCACTGCTTGGAGGCGGCGTCCCACGAGGATCTAACAGCGGGACGTAGTGAAGATCGCCGTGTCGTCGGCGTATAATGCCAGCTTGGTTTGTTGCCCAATCGGAATATCCGCTGTGTACAGCGTGTAGAGCACTGGGCCCAGCACACTGCCTTGAGGTACCCCGGCGCGGATGGGTCTTGTTGTTGGTTTCGCGTCGCCTATTTTCACCATGAAAGTTCTTTGCTGGAGATAACTCTTCAATAACAGGAGATATGGTCCTGGAACTCCAAGTGTGGCCATTTTGTAGAGTAGCCTCTCATGCCACACGGAGTCAAAGGCCTTCGCCACGTCGAGGAGGACCACGCCAAGTAGAGCTCATAAACTTTAAAATGACACCTCATTCATAGATTTCGGTTATGTATGAAGGGAGATAATGGCTTGTGACGAAAAAACACCTTATGGAAGTAATATATATGATTGTCATCGATAAACAACTTTTCACCTTGCAACGGATCGTTCGAGGACAAAAGAAATTAACCCTTGATACTCGGTCACACAGGTAATTCTGAAGGGCGTGTTGTATCAGACAGTTTGGCCTGATTGATGTTTCTTGCGTTACTCTGACAGACCTTACCTCCCAAGGATAGCACCTGAATGATTGGGGCAAGCAGAATCTGACGAGACTGATTGCCGGTAGCATCAGGGAAGGAAGGAAGGGAGTGCACCACATTCCGGTTGTATTTTGTGGTAGAACTCAGTCTATTTTAGGCCAAAAGATAAGCGTAGGAAGTGCTACGCGGGGGACTCAAATGAAAACCTTAATTTTTTTTAAAAATTTTATGTATTGTGCACACATACAAGTCATTTGTATCATTTTCGATATTGTCTCCTCCACGCTCAAAGCATTGCAGACAGTGCTTCCGAAGTGCCTGAATTCCCTGTTTTTTTTTTTTTTTAATCTAGTGACGACACAGTCACTCCTGCACCGCCTGGCGCACCTCGTCATCGGATTGAAATTTTGTCGCAGAAAGTGCTTCTTTTAGGGGTACAGTCATATGGGAATCACTTAGAACAAGGTCGGGCGAGTATGGTGGATGAGGCAGACATTCAAACCGCATGTCTGCGATTGTTGCAACAGTTGCACGAGCTGTATGGGCCGTGCATTGTCATCTTCCACCACCACCACGGCAACAATGTCTTGGGGTAACATTATCCCTAGAGTGTGGGGAAGTTTGGCGCTTAGCGAATCTCCTTCCAAGTCAATAAAGGTTGTCATCAGTGTGGGGCTAGCATTATTCGACTTGCCAGGTCGTGTTTGATTGCATTGTTCAATTTTGGGTGGCATCATTCACCAGTTTAACTGGCCATCTTGTGTTTTCATTATATTGAACGTGGGTACCCAGCTGTTTTATCAGTGGATTGTCGTGATTGGGGCACTGCATGTACAACTTCTTTGCAGTAGATCGGAAGTGTTCATGCAATGTTGGAAGTCCGCTTATTCTGTGTAGTTCAGTTTTCGGGGTGTCCCTTGGCAGATTGTATGTAAACCGTATGGCACGGTTTTGCACTCGTTGGAGTAGTTTGATGTTCGAGGGAGCGGCGTTGCCCCAAACTGGTGCTGCGTATTCGAGGATGGTCTGATTGTTGCAGTGTATAAGGTGACTGTGGTGCTTGGATGGGGAGGTGACTTTGGATTTAACACCGGATAAAGCTGCCTCATCCTGTTCATAGCTTTGGTCCGAGTGTTTTTTATGTGAGTTTTCCAAGAAAGTCGTTTGTCAGTCGTGACACCAAGGTAGAGGGCCGTGGGTGACCATTTAATACCTTCGCCGAAGAGTTTCACGGTTTGTAGAGGGGGTACAGATCTTCTGGTCCCCATGACTGCTTGGCTTTTTGCCACATTAAATGCCAAGCGCCATTTCTTTGCCCACTTCTCTACGTTGTTGCAACCTCTTTGCAGTTTTGTGACAACGTGGGTTGCCCTGATGCTCTTCGTGAAGAGGGAGGTGTCGTCGGCGTATATACCGGTGTGGATTTGGTCGGTTCTTGGTATATCAGCCGTGTATATGTTATATAACACAGGTCCGATGACGGAGCCTTGTGGTACACCAGCTTTTATATACTTGATGGAGGAGATGGCATCTTCAGTAGTGACGCGAAAGGTTCGGTCAGTCAGGTAGTTCCTTATCAGACGGACGTGTGGCAGGGGAACTCCTTGTACCAGTTGTTTATATAGGAGACCCTCGTGCCAGACAGAATCAAACGCACTGGATACATCCAGAAATATTGCACCAAAGAATTCCCGTTTTTCAGAGGCGCTCATAGCGTGCTCTACAAGGTGAAGCAGTTGTTGTGGGGTAGAATGTTTTTGTCGGAATCCGAACTGTTCATTAGGTATCAGCCGTTCGTCATCGATGTGTCGCTGGAGCCTCTTGAGGTAGATCTTCTCGAAGACTTTTGATGTGGCTGATTGGCCTGTAGGATTTTGGAAAGCGTTTGTCTTTACCAGGTTTTAGGACTGGTACTATTTCGGCATGTTTCCAAATTTTTGGGTATTCGCTGGTTGCTAAATTCGATAACAATCCACGTCGTTTTGTTCTAATGGCAGGCCGAAGATGATTTTTGAGGAGGTCTGTGTATGTGTTACAGTGGTCCCTTGCGGCGTGTAGTGCTCCAAGAGGACGCCTTTATCGTTCCAAAATTGGGTCAGCATAACCTTTCCTGAGGATGGCTGTGTTCGAAACTTCTTTGGTTTTGGTGATGTCGAATGACGCCATTCTTTTCTCGCTCTCTTCGTTCCAGGCTGATGGTAATGGACCCAGGTTTGGTCTTCGGTGACGATTCCTAGGACGAAGGCATCACCGTCACGTTCCAGGCGCCGCAGAAGTTCTTCCCACTCGTCAACACGCCGCTGCTTCAATTCCGGAGTCAGTGCCGTGGCAGCCATCGCGAAGACACCTTATGAAACCTGAGTACATCACGCATAATGTGATGTGAACTATGAGTAATGTCTGCAGTCATCCAGTACTGTCATCCAGTGTCACTCGGCGGTTTTCCAGTACGATGGATTCAACTGCTGCTGTGGTCTCGGGAGTCACGACACAGTGTGCCTGGCATCAGTTACAGACGTCACACTATTTTCTAACTTCCTACATCAAGCTTACACTAGCTGATGTGACAAAAAGGCTTCTCCTTTACTGAACCTTCGTTCTGCGATGAATGTCTATTGATTTGACACCTTCACTTTGCAAAAATCTAAACATCGAACGCTGTTCTTCTCTGTCCGTCCACGACGCTATCACACGGTGCTAGTGGGACGGCCTTATTTATACTGTTCCTGCGCTGGTACTTGCGCATCTTCACTGTGTTCCTCCCATTAGGGACATCTGACACATTATTTGAAACAGGAGTACCAACTTACAGACCATTGGTACGCGCTTTAGATTTTATATTACACTTTTAATGTTTCCATTTGACTTTCCCTCGAAATTTATGTAATGACCAGCATTTACTCGCTGCTTCGCACGCGCGGATCTCGGCGTCTGTATATATACTAAACTCCACTTTTTGTTTGGTTTTAGTACCAAATATTAACTTGGAGAAGCAAAAATATGAATTTCATTTAAATATTTTCCTTTCCTTTAGTTATTACCTCAGATTCGGTTTTTACACTATAGTTGGAAAGGTTTTTGTTATACTTATATTTTAACACAGCATAATGTTGTGGTGATATTCGGTGTGCGCCACCACACCAGCGATACTTCGCACACGCCTGGCCTTTACACGCGCCTCCAGGTATAGCCGCTCGACTCGGCTCAAGGCGCATTCCCACGATCCCTTGTAGGCGAGGCGAGATGGGACGGGACCTCATTAGCCGAAGTGTAGGGACGACCGCGAGCCACAGGTTAGTCCTAACTTACCTTGCCGCCACCTCCCCACCACGTTGCCTAGTGTCATTTGGCACAGAGCACTTTACAGCAACAGAAGGGGTGCGCACCGATGCTACAAACCGATGGCAACAGCGCACCGCTACACACGCCTGTGATGTTTACCGACTCAGTGTGGATAGCTGCGTCTCGTCTCCGCTAGCAGAGGCGGCCCTGTTCCCATGGCGTCCCGTTCCGTCCCGTCTCGCCTCCGTTTACAAGGGATCGTGGGAATGCGCCTTCAGAGCGAGTCACCACTTTGGCTCAGCGGTCGACCCGGCGTCCTGGCACCTACTAACGATTTTTCTCTCGCTTATCTAACCATTTCTAGGTTGTACTATAACATTGAGTTAAGTACAGAAAGTTCTGGAAATACTTTCTCGAACATTCGATCTTATATATAAGGCGCCTCAACTGCCCCAACGGCAGTCTGGTCTTGTACCAACTACTGTCTTGTAGCAACTACGGACTACTTATTCGATAGCTGGACCTAACCTCCTAGCTACAATATATAAAAAATACGAAATTAAAGCTACGTGAAACATCATCGTTAACGCACTGAGAGTAAGTTGTCCTGTCGGTCAGAAATTTGGAACACACTTTCCTGAGCATAAAAGGTGCATTTTAAAACAAAAAATAATGTATCCTAGATATAAATCAACCCGTAAGTTACCGTCCGCTATAGTTTTGGTAGTACAGTCGACGGAAATTTATAAAAATATCTTTACCGCCAATGATAGCAATTACAACATCAACGATCCTGAAACCTGAAACTGGCAACAATAAATATACATTTTTATGCCGTGGGTAATAACATGCATTTCTTGCTTATAACTTCTATGCATCTGCCAAAGTTGGAGCCATTTAACTGTGTATCAAAAAAACCGGAATTTTATGGTCAAACGCATTAATATTCGAAGTCAAAATATTAAACGGTTGTGTGATTATTTTTCTCAGTTTTTTGTACAAGAAGTGAACATCTCAATTACTTATCTCATAATTTAGCATCTAGAAATGTATTCAATTATTCGCGCCGTACTTTAATTGGGACAGTTGGCTTTAAAAAGTTGAAGACGCCGCCCAAATTGCTGCGGTAGTTTTTGCACAGTTTCTGTTCACATAACGAGTAAAACGCAGCTTGCTTACAGATTAGTAATAGTATAGATATTCTAGTGGATAGGTCTGTTAGGGAGAGATTTAAAATCCTACATATTAATTTAAGGAAACCGAGGTGAAACCATTCATTATTTTTTTATCATTTGAAAATGATATTATTTATTTATTACTCGTAAATGCTTATAGACAGAGGTATATTTATCGTTAATTTTATCAACTGTCTGTTCAAAATTAAATCAAGGCAATACCTCCTCTGCAAAATAGCAAACAAACCATTATTTTGACTTGAAACTGGGAAATTGTAAGACAGGTACACTGTTTAACTTTTCAAATATATACAATTTTCAGATGCAACTGAAGTAAAAACTCCATATGCATATTGAGAGCGAATCTTGTTTTTTCAATAATTACAATCAACATATTCAGATTTAACAAAAAATTACAGGGCGTCAGGAAATTAAATGGTTCCCACCAAGAATAGTGATTGAAAGTTTCCAAACATGAAAATCTGTCTTCAAATGCAATGTAGAAAGAAGAAAACAAAAAGCACTCTGCTTTTAATACCTAGTTCAGTGTTTTATTTATGGTGACACAAAATTATCACTCATTTGGTCGCTATAGAGCTGCCTCAATGATTTATTGGGGTGCACGCTGTTTTCCGTGGACGCATACTTACGGTGGCTGTCCTGCCTGCATTGGCGGCGTCAAAGCGTGGTACAAAGGGCGCTATTGTCCCTCCGTCAGGTACAGTGAAGTACTGGTCACTCAGCCTTCATACGGCGTACGCTGCCGTAGCCTGGAGCCTCCAGAGTGGAGCTACAGTACTTTCACCTGGAGCATACTTGCCTGTACCCTCCTCTACTATTACTATTACTACTATTACTATTACTCTGCGATTCACTAAAAGTGTGTGCACCCTATCCGAAAGGGTAATAGTTTGGAAGGGATATACGGGATATGGCAGGAGGCACCCATGGGCTATTGTGAGGAACCATCCCAGCATTCGCGTGGAGTAATCTGGGAAAACCATGGAAAACCCAGATCAGGATGGCCGGAGAGCTTCATCGAAAGCAACTCCTGTCGGATTTTAAGCTTACTCGCCCGGTAAATCCTTTCTATTCCATTCCCTAATCGCTCGTGGAAAAAATGAATACAGAAAAGAATCGGCTCTGGCGCTGATTTCTCTTATCTTATTTTCACGGTCATTCCGAGATACGAAGGTTGCTGGTAGAAATATTTCTTTGCTGTCATTCTGAAATATGTCAGTCGTGAATTTTTCAATTAGCTTCCGTCGAGAGCAACGCCTTCGGTGTTCCAGGTCTTCCCAACCTAACTCCTTAAACATCGCACTTACGCTTTCCCTCCAACTATATATACCTGTCACGAATCGGGCGGCCCTCTTCTGGACCCTCTGTAATGCCTCCATTAACCCCTTTTGATGGGGACCCCTGGTGCGAAATCCCTCTTCCTGACCAAAATGTTCCTCTCCACTCTCTGTTGTTGTTCACACCCATTTTTCTCGGCGTGTATGATTAAAAGAAAAAATTATATGAAATTACAAATCACATGGGGAAATAAACACACACGATTAGGTCCGCAAAATTCTCCCTTCTTTCCTGGAGAAAGCATTCGCCTCTCATTTGTTAAAACTGCTCTAGTGTTATCGGTATTTTTCGGGAGAAGGTGTAGGAAATCCTTGCCAAGATGACCTTCCGAATATACACGCAGTGAACGATCCCATCCAAGGCTCTTTCCTGGCAAATTCCAGTGGTCACCCTTTTCCCGCCTCGCGAGAGATAAGCCCCCCGCTATTGTCCCGGCCTGTCTGTCAGTGACTTCCTGGCGCGTCAAACTGTCGCCCCGCGCTAACGGAGCTCTCCAGCCTCCAGTTCGTCATAAATAAAAGTACACTTATTTCCCATTTAAAAAAAAACCGTATACATTCTTACATAAATCATATTTTTTATTTCAGATGTGTAGGAGATGACCCATACTCTTCATCTCGCTACAAAATATATATATATATATATACAGGGTTATTCAAAATGATTGGCGGGGTTTCATGAATTTTTTACCGATTGTGTACCAAATATACAAGTATTATCTTTACATGGATGAGTAGACAAACTCTCAAAGTTTTGTTTTGTAGCAGCCGCTAATCTTGTTGCTACGTTTTGTTCCACCAGATGTCAGTGTTTGCAATATGGCAGCTAACGCTATAGAGAAGTCTTTTTGCGCTCTAGATTTTCACTTGTGTCAGTCAGTTACCGTTGTCCAACGGCACTTTCGAAAAAAATTTATGAAGGATGCACCTTCAGACAATTTCATTCGGAGGTGGTATGCGCAGTTCGTGAAGAAGGGCTGCTTATGCAAGAAAATCAATGGGCGTCCATCTGTGTCGGAAGTCGACGTGAACCGCGTCAGAGAAGCTTGTCAACGTAGCCCGCGGAAATCAACAGGAAGAGGCAGCAGAGAACTGAACATTCCGCAAACCACAGTTTGGCGCGTGCTACGAAAACGCCTAAAATGAAAGCCTTTCGCCTGGGGCTGCTTCAGGCTTTAACACCTGACGACCATCGCAAACGTCTCACATTTTGCAACATTATGCAAGAAAAAATGCAAGAACATGGGTTTTCTAAAAAACTTATTTTTAGTGATGAAGCGAACTTTCACTTGTGCGCGAAAGGTAACAAGCATAATGTGCGGATCTGGGGGAGAGAAAATCCCAGTGCTTTAATTGAACACCAGCGTGATCCTCCAAAAGTGTGTGTGTTCGCTGCTGTTTCCAAGGCGAAAGTGTACGGCCCGTTCTTCTTCAATGAACAGACAGTAATAGGACTAACTTACCTCCATATGGTCTCTGAGTGGTTGCTGCCTCAGCTGAAAGAGGTGGATGATTTCATATTCCAACAAGATGGTGCTCCACCTCATTTCTATCGGGAGGTCAGAACATTTCTCAACGAACAATTGCCGCAGCGATGGATAGAAAGCGGAGCCGACAGTGACTAAATGCTCATGGCTTGGCCAACTCGTTCAGCAGATTTAACCCCATGTGATTTTTTTCTGTGGGGTTACGTCAAAGATCAAGTTTATCTTCCTCCTCTACCTGCGACTATCCCGCAACTGAGAGAACGGATCAGGGCCGCCTTTCTAAACATTTCTGATGACATGCTGCGTCGCGTGTGGGATGAAATAGACTATCGCATAGATGTGTGCAGAGTAACACAAGGCGCACATATCGAACATTTGCAATGGGTGTAAAAAAACTTGATGAGTGTCTTTCACATCAAAATAAGATTCAAATTCGTATCTCAATTGTGCTAAGTGTAGGAATTTTTTGAAACCCCGACAATCATTTTGAATCACCCTGTATATATATATATATATAATGTGTGAGCACCATCTAAAATATGTCTCCTCCCATTTAATGTATATAGACTAGCTTCGTGTTATTGTCGGTCAAAGATAAGAATGAGTGATACAGCAATACATGTAAGACAAAATATTGATACAAAATCCTTAGAACAAGACTTTGAATACGGTGTAATAAAGTTTTAGATAACAACTATTTCACTATGCTGAGAATTTACTATATAAATTTTATAATAAACTTGAAATGGTTCCCACAAATTTATCACTTATTAAAAGGGAAATTACCGTCTGCGGAGACTTTAACATAAATTTTGCTGTAGAATGTTAGGAGACAGATTATCTTCTAGGAATACTTAGATCATTAAATCGCTGTCAAGCTGTAATATTCTGAACTACAAGATAAGAAGAAAGTAGATACTAGCACCATTATTGATAACATAGAGGAAAATAAATTAGAAACATATGGAATAGCTGAAATTGAAGAAGGTTTGTCAAACCACAATGCTCAAATAATTACCATGTATAAAGTACGGAACAAAAGTAATATAAACTAAGGATTAATAAAAGTTATGCCATTAAAGAGCAGTTCAATAAAAACATTAAACAATGAACTTCTAAATGACGACTATAGAATTTTGTTTGAAATGAATATGTTTAAAATTATTTTCGCCATGTGTATTTAGAAATTTATGAGCGATGCCTCCCTGCAAGACTAGTTCCAATTGGTACAAATAAGAAATTGATAATAGTAGGTATCAAAGGAGAACTGTATGTAGAAGCTAGGAAACCCAATAACACCGGTATATATATAAAATTGTTCGAGCCATGACACCATTCCTGATGATTCACATGTACGAGTTTCACACCAAGCCAGTCTCTACAAGTCAATCCAGTCACGTTACCTCCTGAATCCGAATACGACCCCCGTTTTACCAGTGATCACAGTTTTAAGGGGGTGGTCCACCCACTCATTTTGATCAATTTTCGATAATTTGGAGGGATGAAAAGGGTTATTTTCATTTCTTCTGAGAGGCTAGAGACACGAGAAGTGCTTCAAATTTAACATCTGTAGTAAGGAGGAAGATTATTGTTAAAAAAAACAAACATTGCAGACAACTTTTTAAAAAACTTAATATTCTTACAATGACTTCTCAGCATATATATATTCTCTCACTAGCATTCACCCGCTGCTTTACATGCGCGGAACTTGGCGTGTGTAGAAATTCGTGTGGTCTGCCTCATTCCGAAACTGGCACTAACCTTTTGAAATTCAGAACAACTGCTTCCACAAAATGTCCTTTTAACGTTTTGCACTCTTGTTTTTCGGAAAAATCGACACATATTAAATTAAAAATGCCGAAATTTGAGTGCACAACCGCGAAATATTGCCAGCACTGTAAAAGTGACACAAAATTTATAGGTAAATAAACAGTCTCGTTTTGTTATTAAGGTCTTGCATAGGTTAAAATTCGGCCTGGATCACGAGGAAAAAGTTTACGGGAAATTCGTTCTGCAGCATCCATCTCAGAAATTTGGCATTTGTTTACAATGGAAGCAATGGTTTGTCTCGGATCACTTGTATCGATTCTAAGATGGCAATTGTTGTACTGCATCTCGGACAAATATTTTCTGTTTGTTAATTTAGTGCAACTTTTTACACCAAAGGAAAGCGGACACGACAAGGAAACATTAAAATAATGGATTTAACCAACATTTCAAAACATTTTATTAATTTTACAGCGCCGGCGGCATCTAGTAGCTGGGCGTTGCTCTCATATTTTGGCATTTTTAATTTAAATTGAGGTGACTTTGCCGAAAAAGAAAAGTGAAAAACGTGAAGAGGGTATTATAACGAATCTGTTAATCCAAATTTCAAATGTTTAGTTCCAGTAGTAGGTGCCCCCCCCCCCTTTCAGAAATGCCGGGTCTATTAGAGATCGTGATTCGGCTACAACAACATTAAATAACATCGTTGTAATACTTCTGTAGTCAGTTGCAAGACGTATTATTTGCAAGCAGTAGGCCTATTTCCGTTGTAATACAGCCTGGATCATTATTTTCAACCAGAAATTAGGTTGTATGAGATTTCGTAATTCCATATGAATACAATCATATGCCGTGATTAATAATATGTATTTTTTTCTTAATAACCTCTATACAACAACCCACATTTCGAGCCATTTTCCTTCGCCGTATCTGAAGTAGTTAGACTGAAATGTAGCCTGGACCATAAACAAATTTCGCCAAAGCCATCTGGAAATACACTCTGGACACGCACATAGATGTTTTGTTTTCGGGAGTAGCTTACTCCGCGATAAACGTCATAATTAACATGGCATTCATTAAAACAGCTTATTAATTAACAATAATTGAATTTCTCATGCCATATGTTTTTGCAAGAACATTCTGGGTCAGGCTATATTTCAACCTATGGCCCATACAAAATCAAACATTTCAAGTTTCACTAACTACATTTTTGGACAATATTACGATATTTAAACCACCGAAATTTGATACATTTAATGGTTGATTCCTATATATCTCAATGGAACAAACCGTAAGCAAAGCATAAACTTTTATGATATCTCGCTTAATTTTCGAGATATCGAATGTTAAAAATCATTTATAGGTACAGTTCCTTGTTCTTTTGGTGACGTTTTTCTTCGGGTCCAGGCCGTATTTCATCCCTACGGCCACAGCTCGTAAGATTACAAATCACCTATTGTGCATGGATAGCGAATTTGTTTTCAGGTCCAAGCAGCATGTCATCCTAATCACCTCAATTTTGAGATACGATATCTCGAGAACTAAGAGAAGTATCAAAAAATAGTATTCTTTACTTTCGAATTGTCTCGTCGAATTACAGAATAATTCATCACCAAATATGGCGAAAGTTTCCATGCCACTTTTCAACCTAACCACCTCAAGTGTGACATACAATATCTCGAGAACTGAGTGAGATATCAAAATAATATTCTTTACTTTCGATTTGTCGAGATATATACGAAACGATCATAAAATTTATAAAATTTCAGTAGCTCGGATATCGTAGGATCGCCCAATTTGCGTAATGATAACATGGTCTATTTTAGGATTCCAGGTGCGCATAGCATAAATTATAGCAATTAGTTTCTTAATACACCATTTTGAACTGCAACAGGACTAAGACACTCGCAATAATAAATCCACTGTATTGCAATGTAAAGTTAGCGGTTGGGGTGGTTAGGTTTAAATGCGGCCTGGATTTCACAATCAAATTGCAGCGGCAAAGTCTTAAACGCGTCATTTTTAAAGTAAATTATATATTTGTAGTGATACATACGTTTGATTCAAGTATTCCACTTATTTACTGCAGTTCAGAAAACTGAAAACTAAATATTCGAAGTAAAAATATTAAACAGAAACATTAGTTAAGCTACGTGAATTTTCGGTAGATTTATGTTAAAGTAGTGCATGTCTGAAAGTGCATAATGATTCGTAGCTCAGAATTTTCCATACAGAAAGATTTTAATTGTCTCTTCCTTCCCATGGTACATATAAGTCGTTCGCTCTTTTAGCAGATTTTGATTCGGACCATTAGCTCTAAAAACTTGAAAACCACATCCAAATTGCTGCGGTACTTATTGTGCGATACCAGTTCCATTAAAGAGACACGCGCAGCTTGCTTACAGAAATATAATAGTATAGATGTGCTTTGACATGGATCATTTCAACTTGTTTACTTCTAATTAACAGGTACACAATTTCAAAACAAGAAACAGAAATAACTTGCACCAACCACAAACATCTCTGTCATTAGTACAAAGAGGAGTTAATTATTCTGGTATACATCTGTTTAATAAAGTTCCAAGAGTATAAAACAGTTTGTAGATAATAAAGATATATTTAAAGGAAAACTGAGAGATTATCTTATTGGCAACTCCTTCCACTCCATTCAAGAATTTGAACAAATTAATTAATTGTATTCAATATGACTTTTGCAAAAATTCAGTTGTAAAAATTAATGTTTATTGTTATTCTCTTTATTTGTCTTTGGAACGTATAACTACTATGATGATGACTCATATTGTGTGTATGTATATTAACCATGACATGTTTCACATCCCAGAGGTCCTTCCTCAGCAGGGATCCAGGAAATAAGATTGATAAATAAATAAAAACAAGTGGATGCTTCATCATGGCAATGCCCCGTTCACACGGCTTCTTCCATCAGTGCATTTTTGACCTCAAAACGCATTCCTGTTGTTCCTCAACCCCCATATTTACCTGAATCAAGTCCTTGTAACTTTTTCCTTTCACGCAATTGAAACATGTCTTAAAAGGACGTTATTTTGGAACTCTGGAGAACATTCAAAAGACTGTTACCGACCAGTTAATAGCCCAACCCAATTGTAACCTTCCAGCGCTGCTACCAAGAGTGGAAGCAACGACTCCGCCGTTTTATAGCTGGTCGAGGGAACTACTTTGAAGGGTATGTTATTGTAGTTTGAAAAAAATTAAAACTTTTGTAAGAAAAAATCAGTCTCATTAATTTTCTCACACACCTCGTATATATGCAGTAGGTACTTATGTTACTGATTGTATCACAGACATTGTAATAAGCAGCCCTATTACGTGTCTGGTATCCATCGCACCTACAAATATGTTTCATAAACGCAGATATAATTTAAGGGGACCACACCCTGCCTATCTAACCCATGTTAATTTAGGCAATTATTTGACCCATTTGACAATTGATGCAGGACCTTAATGTTTTTACTGTATGTTACGTGAAGCTTATACAGGGAGTCCAGAAAATGACTCCCTGATTTCAAAATTAAATATCTCGAAAACAAAGATCGATAGAGGAATGCAGTAAACGATATGTTTATCGTGACAGCTGTAAGAATTGTATACAGCAGTTTGAAATAATAGTTACAAAAGCTGCTAACAGATGGCGCTGTAATCGCCATACGTAATGCCTAAATAGTGATCCGAAGCTCAGGGTGATCAGTTCCACCATTGAAACGTGCCAATGGTGAACATTTTGAAAAGATTGTGATGTGATTGTTTGCAAAGATTGTTTTCATACGATTATTTCACTTATGTATGCTGATATGAGCTGTACAGCGTACAGCGCCATCTGTTAGCAGCTTTTGTAACTATTATTTCACACTGCTGTATACACTTCTTACAGCTGTCATAATAAACATACCCTTTACTGCATTCCTCTATCGATCTTTGTTTTCGAGATATTTAATTTTGAAATCAGGGAGTCCTTTTCTGGACACCCTGTAGATTCAACTGTACTAAAATCTACTTTATCCATGTGATAGTTTTTAAGAAATACTTTTTTAAATTTATTAACAAAAATATTAATTTTTTTCTACAGAAAATATTTTTTGTGAACTTCCTAATAGGGGAATATTAATGAATGTAGTACCAGAGGTGGTTTTTAATGTTATGCAGAGTCTCTGAAATTCATTCATTTATCTATGATAATTTCTGATATAATGGGGCATATGTACTGAAAATTTTAGTTTGCGGGAAATTGGCTTCAAAGAAAACAACTGCTGGCAAACGCACTCAGACAAAACTAACAGCTTATTTCAAGGTGTGTTGTTTAAAAATAGCAGAAACCATAGAATACTGACCGTTGCCCTCCAAAGATAGCCAGCACACTCAGGAGTCAGAAAAAAAAATCCCTACTGTGCAATATAGGGATTATAACGGTCTAAAATATGTGAAGAAAAGTGGGCGTGGCACCGAAATGCACGTGGTAGGGAAATGCTATTTAAATGCCGAAAAAATTTTTTTCTGTGAAATCCTTTTCGGGATACTTAAAGAATACCTTTATCTATCGAAATATGATGAAAAACGAAAATAGATTTTTTTTTATCTGAACCGCGGTGTGGTCCCCTTAAAGCCGTGATTTTACTTGGACAGTTAATGCAGCCAGCGGCGTGTGCCTGGTGGAGTCTGACGGTGGCGTGCTGGTTTTTGGGGCTCCGCGCCGCGCGGAGTTAATACGGCTGTGCGGAGGTATGCGCGGGCGGATGAGGTCTCTGCAGGAATGCCGCTCCAGCATTCCTGCCGCGGCAACTTCTTGAGTATTCCGCGTCCGCCCCACTGTTATTGATGGCTCGGGACCTGTCCAAGAAGCCTCTCTCAGCCCAACTGCCTTTGTAGTGACGGATTCCCTACACCGAGTCGATGTTCCACTGGCTTTGACCCGATGTTGCGTATATACGTCTGATATATGCGCCATTATCTCACGTTCACAAACGTGGACCGAGATCACAATAAAACATCTGCTAGCTTATTAATTCGGTTAGTTCAGTAACAGTTTATACACGATTATTTTAAGCTTCCTACTCTTCCCACAGATTAAAATAAAAAAACCAATTTTATGACATTCTAAAAAAAATAAAGGCATTGAGTGGAAGGAAAGAAGGCTAATAAGTAGATTATACTTCGAACACGGGGTGAGAGTAAGAGTGGGGAATGATCTTACAGAAGAGGGAAATATTTGAAGAGGTGTAAGATAGGGATGTTGTTTGTCAACCAAATTATTTAACATATCTTTAGAGGAAATTATAAAAATAAGTTTAAGAGGTAAAGGAGGTGTATGATTGGATGGATGTAGGATTATCTGCATATAGTTTGCTGATGACATAGTTTTGCTGGCGGAAAGTGAGCATATATTCAGAAGAATTTTTGAGGCATTAGACAAAGGATGTAAGGAATTCGGAATGAGAATCAGTAGGAAGAAAAATAAATGTATGATGGTGGAAAGCAGTAAGAAACAACTGCTGATAAAACTACAAAGAGAAGTAATTGAAGTAGTGGAGTCCTTCAAATATCACGGAAATATTGTGTGTGATTTGAGTTTCAGTAAGGAAGTGTAAACTAAAATCACATTGTCACAGGAATATTTCAACAGAAAGAAAAATTTGCTATGCGAAAGGCTGGATAAAAAGCTGAGGTAAAACTAGCTAAAGGTTTTGTATGGAGTGTAGGACTCTATCGGGTGGAATCATGGACGCTGCGCAAAGAAGATGTAAAGATGTTGGAAGCTTTCAAAATGTGGACATGGAGGAGGATTGGAAAAATAAGTTGGAAAGACGAAGTAAGGAATGATGAGGTGCCGGAACGAGTAGAAGAACAAAGTTCCCTTATAAAAACAAAATGGAACAGAAAAACCAACTGGAATAATCATGTATTGAGGAATGAGTGCCTGCTTAAAACCGCTCTGGAAGCTATTGTAAATGGAGGGAAAAGAAGAGGTCGACGAAAAAGAAAATGCTTGATGACATAATTAAATGGGAAACATATAGAGACAAAGAGACGTGGAACAAAGGGAGGCATGGAAGGCTGTCGCTGTGAATAAACCAGGTTAGTAGGATAAAACCCTTGATGATGAATATGACATTGACAGTAAAGATGGCAGAATAATATAACCACACCGGTATAAAGAGCAGAGCAGCTTAAGAAGCTTGTAGTAATAGAGATAACAGCATAGTCAGATCAACACCAACAAGAAAATACTTCTGTTGCATGATCAATAGCTATGCATGGTAGCAAGAAAAAACGTCATTTGATTATACAGGATGTTCAGGAATGAAAGAATAATCCTGAAACCGCAGATAGGTCACATTATGTCCTACTATACAACAACATTTTAGTTTAGTAAAACTCTCACCATTTTTTAGATATTAATTTTTTATTATTTTTGCCAAGCATATGATTTTATTAAGTTTGTTCCATGCCATTTCTACAAATTAAGACTTTTTGAATACTGTTTTTTTTTTAATTTACTCAAAGATCTTTGAATCTTCTAGATATTTTTTTTTCAAAACTTTAAAAAAAACTTTAAAAATCTCATGTTAAAAGTATATACAAATTTATTCAAACGGCTGACTTTGACAGCCTGTTGTGTAAAAAAATGTACTACGTGGATCGTGCCAATTACTTTGGACAAAAATCGTAATGAGGGGATGTACGAGAGATGTGAAGGACCTGCGTTAAAAAACTCACAGTCAGACCATTGCTTGCATATAGTAGTGTAACATGGATGCCACATTTTTTGGACATTAAATGCAGGGTGCAAGGGAGGGCAGCTATATTTGTTGGTGGAACACATTCAACAACTGACATAATAAAGGAGATGGGTTGGAAGTCACTGAAGATAGGAAGAATGTTGGAGCTATATATGGCTTATAATGAGGTTAGGATGGTGTACCCACGCAGATTGAGGTTACTGTTGTACGCTGCTGAAAGATGTGACGCCAACCAGCCTGGCATCATTCTGCAGTCATGCCTCGTCAAGTAATGTTGTTCTCGTCAATGTATCGCTTAACGCGGGTGATTCAAAGTGTTTGACGATAGGTTTATCGTCTAAACACGAATTTGAACCTGTTGTAGTGTTCGAAAACGTGGGGCACAACAAAGTTACACTAATGTATGACGAATGGAACGAGCTGATACAAGTATTGGATTTAGTGTCCGACTTGTTCAAGACTGCATGCACCCAGACTGAAGCTCCACTCGCCGAACATACCGTCTCCTGCTGAATGGTTGCCGGAGTGAAAATAGTGTGTTTTAACTCAAATACTGATCCTACCAGCGGTGTCTTCTTAGGCGATTCGTCTTGGAGGAACCTCATCAGCGCGCAGCCCGCAGTAATCGGCACCTTGATCGCCAAGAAGAAGTGGGGCTACCTAGTTTCAAGATAATATACAGAGTTTGTGGACATTTTAGCGAACAAAGAGCTACAAAGTAGCTACAGTACAAACAATGATTGATATGCATATTAATAATGTTCGTGTAGCTCAAAGTAGACCTAGTTCATCCCTTGGACTATATGCTTCTAAAACAAGAACTCATTGCATATAAAAATTAACTGGTATCTGATGAGGTTAATAATATAGTAATTAAAAATTTGGGTGTAGATGGTACTACTTGTTTGTGAGAAGTAGAAATAAAAACATATTGTATTTAATTCATTTTTGTTTTATTTCACCCACCACACATGTTACAAAATTATTTTATTATATCATATTTTTGTTTTGTAAATTCATGATTTTAGAAAAACGGAATTAACTCTTTAGACTCACATAAAAGTCTCTAAAATAACTTTTTCATCATGATAGACCAATCAGAGGAAGTCAGCTACCTTTGTATGCATCTTATAGCTCACTGTTATTATTAAAAAATGATAGTCTGCTAAAAAGTTATTTTAGAAGTTCATTTCATGGTAATTAAACAATTAATGAATTATAATAGTTCGATATTTCAATAACACAAGACAAAATGTTCTTCGAAGGTCCTAAGAAGAAAATTACAGGTTTGGGAATAACGAATGTTCAGGGGTCTATGGTTAATAGCAACAAGCAGCCATACATCATTCCGATTCCTAATGATACGCTGCTTGTCGAGACGAAAATATTCTTGATAGGTGGCGTGTGCTACATAGCACAATGAGTTTTGTCCAAAAGATACGAAAAAATAATTTTAGAAGTCGATTTTTTGGTAATTAAATAATTCATAAATTATAATAGTTCGAAATATTTATAAAGAGAGGAAAAAATTCTCCTCGAAGGTCCTAGGTTGAATATTACGTGTTTGGGAATAACGAATGTTAACAGCAAGCAGCCGCGCCGCATTCCCTAATGATACGCTGGAAATATTCTTGATAGACGGCGTGTAGCGGTACAGTCCGAGGTGGGCGTCGGCGTGTGCTACTTTGCGTGTAACGGAATAGTCCGAAATAGCGCAACGTGTTGAGACACGCTGTTGGAGTACCGCGCAGATTGAGGTCAGCTGGTGGCGCGCGAGCCATGCGGCCCAGCATGGGCTGACACCTGGCGGCCGCCATTGGAAACCTGAGCCGTCGCATAACGGTAAATTTCCCAGACTCACAAGAACAACTACTCACCAGCAACAAGAGCCATCATGAAAAAGAGCAATCTTTTAGTTTCAAACATTGATCTAGGACTTCGAAAAAACTTTTAAAAACTCTATATGTGGATCACAGAACTTTATGGTAGCGAAGTACGGAGTTTAGGAATACCTACAGCAGGAAAATTGATTTGAAATGTGGTGCTGTAGAAGAATGCTGAAAATTAAGTGGACAGATAAAGTATTAAATGAACGTGTTTGGAAATGATGGGCAAGGAAAGAAGTTTGTGAAAGAATGTAACAGTAAGAAGAGACGCGATGGAGGGTCATATTTTGAGACATGTGGGTTAGATTAATTTGTTAGAACAGGAAACAGTCGAAGGTAAGAACTGTGGAGAAAGACAGAGATTCGAATATATGAAGCAGATAATTCAGGATGTTGGTTGTATGGGTATACAGAGATGAAGAGGTTAGACAAGATAGGATGGGATGGAGGATTACATGAAACCAGTCGAAAGACTAATATCAGCTTGAAATTATATCTTGAAAACATTAGTGCAATAAAATAATATTTTACAGCATCAGAGAATTATTCATTAGACAATACAAAATTAGACGTTCGAAGGTAAGGAACACGGTGAACAACGAATCCCCACAGAAGGTAATACCGCTACAGAATGCAAATTGTGACATATATACCGCATGTAACCAGCCCACCCCTATATTTCTGATTGCTAATTTTTTTTTTCTTATCTTATTGATTCAAGTAGTAATAATGAAGCCTTGTGTCTAGAGCAAGGGAGCTCATTATTGTTGCGGCGTGGGAGAGGCTCGCTAGCTAGCTACCGCACAGTAGAGTCCTTGCGGAGTGATCAAAGTGTAGGACGCAGATGTGAATAGCATGGCATAGGCTCGTAGGGCGCTGAGGCATAAGTCTCTGCTTGTCTGTTTGTATAATATCAGAGTTTTGAAAGATTGTGCATACAAATTCATATTAGTAAAAATACTTTGTGAAAATTTAGTATTTTTTATTTTGTTACATAATAAATTGAATTGGTGGATTTACGTAATATTATTTGTAATAATGATAGTAACGATCATTGCAATTAAGATTTATAACAGTATCAGGAAAAGTTGAAAAGCAATTAAGTTTGTTTACAGAAGAGGAGAAGCACACGCAGCAGAGCACAGCGTCATCTGGCTACCATTGCAACACTTTTTTTACTTATCACTTTGCGCCTTGTAGACGGCGAGGTCATTAGAGGCGGGATGGGATTAGGTACTAGGAACGGGAAGGAATTTGTCCATGGCCTTTTGAAGGAAGCATCCAGGCATTCGCCTGGAGTGACTTGGGGAAACCATGGAAAATTCAAATCTGGATACCCGGACAGGGATTTGAACCGTCGTCCTACGGAATGCGAGGCCAGAGCTACAATGTTGTTAACAGCTCCAGGATGTTCCTACTGTTGTATAAATTTCAGGTTTTTGGGCATGGCTTTTGTTTTGTGATGTCTTGCGTAGTGATCAGTTTGGTTGGGCAATCCCGTCAGCCTTGTAAAGCCAGGGCTTCTACATGTATTTCTTTAAATCTAATTTTATTAATTAAATTGTTCTAAAGCTAATATTATTCATTTGTTATAAATATTTGTGCAAAGACTATTGGAGGGACTGTATATAATAGCATATTTACAAGGGACCTTTCTAACCTATTGGAGGAAGTGAACTGCAGTACCTTAATTTTAAGGGTACCTTTTATTTACTCTTCTTAACCTAGTGGAGGGATTAGTTTCAGTTGATTGACCTAAATAATTACTAATGTATAGTCTGTTTCAAAGTCATTTAGGACCTTCACATAACTGCAGAGGGGCCTATTTACAGTACTGGTGGTCTGAGAGTTAAGGAGGACGGTGGAGTGGATAAATATTAATTTTTCTTGTAAGTGTGAGGTTTGGTCACTTCATGTCACGCATCTCCTCGGACTCGTCACCTATTTCAGAAATCAGGTCGTATTTAGAAACAAAATCTCAGATTTTTGTTTAACGGTTTCTGCTAGCGTTGGAAAGCAGAGTGCCCTTCTGATTTTCCTATTCTTGAGAGATCTAGGAGCATCCATGATGATGCGCAGCGCTCTGTTTTCCAGTGCTTGCATTTTTTTTAGACATGACATTCCGCCATGCTCCATATTTCCGACCCGTAGAGGAAGGCGGGTTGGATAATCGCACGGTAAAGGAGGATCTTTGTGTCCGTGGATAGACCGTCGCCTGTCAGCAGAGGGTAGAGGCCGGCTAGCTTTGCTCTGGCTTTGTTTTTTATATCATCTATATGTCTACTCCACGTGAGCCTTTTATCTAGACGCAGTCCCAAGTACTTCACCTGGTCCACCCAATTTAGTTCTATGTCATTTACGTATAATTTTTCATCTGGAATATTTTATTCTCGTAGAAAATATTATTGCATGTCACTTAGTCTCATTCATTTTGATCCGCCACATGTGGCACCATTGTGTCAACTTTTCCAGGTGTTTTTGGACTTTATATATGGCATATCTTAAGTCCTGTTCCTAGCATAAACTGTAGTATCAAGTGTATAAAGGGATAATTTGCTTCCTGCAGCCCGCGGGATTTTGTATAGATAAATATTAAAGAGTAATGGACCAAGTACGCTCCCCTGCGGGACCCCTGCTTTTATATCCTTATATGTGCTCTTTATATCGTCATAACACACTCAAAATTTCCTGTGAGTTAGGTAGGAATGCAGTAGATGGATTAAATTAAATGGCATACTGTATTCTTGAAATCTATAAAGTATTCCTTCATCCCATACTCTGTCAAACGCCTTCTCAAAATCAATGAATACAGCAGTATTACCACTTCCTGCCTGCATTTCTTTGCAGATGTGTTCCACAAGCCTTGTGCATTGTTGTACAGTACTGTGTTATTTTCTGAATCCAAATTTATGTGCTATTAGTATATTGTTAGTTTCTAAAAATTTGCTACCTCGAGCTTATATTACTCGCTCAAAGACTTTACCTACAATGGGAAGCAGTGAAATTGGCCTATACTTTTCTGGTGGTAGTCTGCTTTTGCCAGCTTTGGGAATAACTACTACTTTGGCTATTTTCCAAGCCCTATGAATGTAGCTTAAAGTCAAACATGCATTGAAGATCGTTGTAATATATCTAATGGCTTGTGGAGGCAGATTTTTGACTTGGAGGGCGGATATCTTCTCGTAGTCAGCAGCCTTCTTGGTTTTCAGGCTGCGTACGACAGACTCCACCTCCTCGTCATTTTTTTTTTGCACAAAGTTCTGCGTTCCGATGTGGATCAAGTGGTTTACTACACTCAGAGAATGTTCCTTGTGAGTTTCGCTTACATCGTCAGCTATGTCATTCGGTTTTAAGGAGCTGTGCCTTCCCAGTTCGGTCGTACACAAGTCCCTGGTCTACACATAAGAGGTCCAATGGGTTGAGATATTTTGCTGAATTCGCAAGTGCCAATATCTTTTGGTATTGTTATGTTCTGCTGGTTGTTTCCTTTGCCAGTCTTGTTGTAAATGTTCTTTCAGATTCTCTCTGATTTCATCTACTAGATGTTTGACCATCCATCTGTCAGTCGAGTCACGCCATCTTTGCCATCTCTTTCCGATCCTGGTTTTAAGGATGATTATATTTTTAATGTGGTCAGGTATTGTTGACCTGTTATAAGTTATTTAATTATTATGGTTGATTATTTTGTGCATTCTTGCATTACCACATTGAGTCTGGTAACAGCCTCATCTATTTTTGTTTTTAATCCAGAGCAGGTAGGTCCTTGAGATGCAGCGTGACATCCTCTCTATAGGAATCCCAGTCTGTCTGAAAACAATTGTCCGTCTTATGAAGCTGTTGTTCATGAGGCCAGACTGACAGAAGAATCGGATTGTGATCGGAGCATAGCTCGCATTGGTTGATATTTCCCTCCGCTAGCCTAGTCCTTTCACAACGAAGACATCCGGTTTATAGCTTGCTGTTTTCCGGAAGTATGTAGGTTCGTCAGGTGCCAAGACTTAAACATTTCTGTTGACGTGTAGCACTCTACGAAACCCCCTTCCATTCCGATTGGTAAGTGTACTATGCCAGATCTGGTCCTTGGCATTCAAGTCACCACCGAGTATTACTGTTTCATTGCTATCTAACATGCTTGCACATTTTCCTCTTTGAGATCTTTGTGTGGCGAGTTGTAGACTGCGAATAGATGTACAGGTTCCCCATTTATTACAAGTTCGACGGCCGTGTGCTCCAGGTCACCTGTTTGTGCGTCAGGAAGGTCTCTTTGGACCAACCTGTTTTTGACAAGGACAGCAGTGCCACCTCCTTGAGTCAGTCGGTCAGTACGAGTCACAATGTAGTTCCTCAACCTGAAGTCGTTACCCGGGTTCAGGTGTGTTTCCCTTATGTGAGCTATGCCAATGTCATTTTCGTCAAGGTAATTTAGTAACTCTAGTTTTTTTTATTGGCAATTCCATTTGCATTCCAAGCTAGTATATTTAATGTCATTTTGTTTTGCCTCGCCATAGCAGAAGAACTCGCTGAAGGCTTATGCCAGGATAAGTCCTTTTTATAACATACTTTCAGGGAACTCTCTGGTTATATGATCGGTACAGACAGAGGACGAACTGTGAGTAGCGTGACCAGGGTTGACATTGGAGATGTTAACAGATTTGGATGGGGAAAAATATAGATCGCCAAGATAGATGAATTGTATGTGCAAGTTGGTCAACTCTCGTATGTTTGGGAACAGCAGTAGTGAACGAGGAGGGCGACAGAACCGAGGAGGTGATAGAGAGTCGTGGGGAGAGAAGAAGAAATTAAGAGGCTGATTCCGCGATCACTGAAGGATAATACAACAGTATACAGGGGCAACAGGCAGTATATCTGTGCCCAGATACTCACGTGACCAACTTCAAACAATAAGAGGGAGCCGGGGGTAGCTGGCGCGATTGCCGGGCGAGAAGGTGTGCTATGCACGGCTCCGAAGTATGATTTAATGATAGCGGGATATAGTGAGGTAATGTTTCGGCACGGTTCTGGGTTGATGAAGTAGTCCAGAATAGTGAAAGCAGGTGGTGAAACAGAAAAGTGTGAGGAACAGTGTGTGGGATCTCACGCAATTAATAACTGCTGGTGGTCGAAATCATTTTTAAACTGGTGGAACTGTTAACAGACGCTGTAGCTCGGAAATACGAAGTTCCGATATAAAATATTCACGGTCATGTTGTAAGGTAGCGGGCACAGAAAAGACTGAAGACGATTACAAGTGTTTGTAGTCTTATAGCTGCCGCTGACTTCTTATTTAAAAACTTAAAACATTTCAGAAGATTTTCCAACATTCTGTCTTCACAAGTGTGTGTACAATAAATAATTAAAAAACACATCAAGAAAGCACCTTTAATAACTTACATGTTTGTTTGGTGAAATTATTTATTTGTAATTTTTTTTCTCGCTTTGTGGGAACGCATGCCTTTGGCCGTAAATTATACGTAAATTATAAGTCTGCATTTCGTAATAATCACCGAT
Organism: Vandiemenella viatica; assembly: GCA_031002005.1. Lineage (NCBI taxonomy): Eukaryota > Metazoa > Arthropoda > Insecta > Orthoptera > Morabidae > Vandiemenella > Vandiemenella viatica. The sequence goes on along the minus strand of JARYHS010009186.1, from coordinate 17,470,376 downwards.
ATTACTCGATATACGTGAATTTACATTAGTTACAGTTAAATATTTTTGAATTTCCCGTTTTGTCACGTACTCATTAGTCATGACTTAAATGCTTCCCCTGGCGCGCTACTCAGCTCGACATCGCCTTCAGTTCCTACCTGTGCGAGCTGACCGGTGTGTCCTGGTACACGTCTGGCAAATTTCTCCTTCGCGTCTAGGGTTAAGGGCAGCGGAGTGGTGATGAACTTGAGCCATCTGTGTTGTCTAAGTGGGCTATATACTCTATGCCACAATGGATCCACCAGCAATTACTTGGAAATTATTAAAATAGTATTTTCTGTTTCTGTTGAGAAAATTTCAGGTACTTCAGAAAAATACACGAAAAAACATCACCACCGTAAAAATTAAGAAATAAAAGTTTAAATTTTCCAAATACCAAATGATACACTAATGACAGAATATAAACATATTAACAAAAATAATTCTGTATGGTGAATATTAACGCTACGTTACTATTCTGTAAACGCAAATAAAATGTTTTAGAACTCTGCGGTCAGTTATGTTGAGAAAGCTTGAGAGTTGCAGCTCATCACTGATGGGCAGTATAACCGCCGAGATTTAACTCCAAGAGATTCCGTGACCACAGCGTCTGTTCATCTGCTGGTTAGATAGCTGTCTATGAATAAAATTTTGTCTTGGACATGTGACAGTTTTGTGTGTTTACTGATTTTAGTAGCGCATGTTGATATATATCTTGATATGTTTCTGAATTATTAAACTTTATAGCTAATTTATTGGTATTTACATTTTCTTGTGTTACTGTGTTTTGCGAACATAAAAATTTCTAGCTTTTGAATCAACAAACACTAAATCAAAAGTTAAGTTTTTAGGATGTTTGTTGGAATCTTTTGAAGACACAATTGTAGTCAGGCAAGATGAAGGTCTGTCCCCACTACCTTTTAACTGCGTTCTGGAAAATATTATTCGGACCTCACGAGCGAAATTGTAGGAAACTATCTACAACCAATTGGTAATGGGAAATAAATCTACGGGGATCACAACAGATACCCTAGCTATTGCCGATGACATCGCTGTCCTGTCAGATGACTTAGAAACTGGTAGGATCCAAATTGATTTGCTGAAGGAAATTGCTGATCAAACCGGTTTACAGATATCTTTTGAGAAAACGAAATTAATGACTAACACCAAAACTTCAAACCAAATACAGACACATTAATCGAATGTAAAAATTTAAATACCTGGGTGAGATTATCATGAAAAATGGATTGGACACTGAAGCTATTTGGGAATGAATTCGCAAAGTAGGAATAGTCTACCAAACTTCGTGTGAGTTCTACAACAAAAAATATTTCTCCTAAAATACTAAGATACGTCCATTATGAAACAGTTTCTGAAATCAGTAGTTTTGTATGCAGCCAAAACCTTGTTCCTGAATGCCAATAAAGGACTCTTGGGAGAATTGGAGGAAAAAAAAGAGAGAAAAATTATTGGAGGAATTCCGAGTTCCAACGCCAAGAATGGCAGCCATCAAAAGAGTTCCAATAAAGAAGTCTACAGCAAAATAGAGAAATCACCGAAACAATCCGGAAAAGACGCGCACGATTCTATGGCAACCTCAGACGAATGGAGGAGAACTATCAAAAACATATTTAATTTATTTCATTCAAGACCCAAAACTGTAATGCCATGGTTCGTAAATATTAAAGGAAACCTTCATTTGATGGGACTAGAACCAGAAGATGTGTCAATAGAGATCTTTTCGGAAGAAGTAAAAAAAAATGGGACAAGCCGAGACGAACACGCCAAAAGAAGACGCGATACACTCTTGACAGAGGAGCGCAAACAGGCGCATTCAAACGACTGAAGGAGTTCTGGTCTCAAAGGAAGATGAAACTCGCGCCATGTGCGCAAAGGCTTAACTGTGGTCCTAGTTGGCCCTAGCTAATATTTTATTATTATTACTGTTATTATTAGTCATTATTGCCCTTGAGGACAGCATTTAAACTCAAATTATTCATGATTATTCAGTTTTGTTTGTGTTTATCTTTTTCCTCTTCTCTTCCCTAAACCTCTTCTTATGTTCACTGTGTTCCTGTTTCCTTTGCTCTATTCATTTTGTTCCTGTTTTCTTCTATATTTTAAATTTTGTGTTCATATTTTTGTTCCTGAATTGCCCTCTTTTCTGTGTCATTTCCTTTCTGATCCCTGCATGATTATTAAGTCCTCTTCTATTTCATGGAATATGAGCGAACCATGTACTATATGAAAGATCCTCTTTGTAAGTCTACTGTTGTTCATTCTTTGTAAATGTCCATAGAATTGTAATCTGCATCTTATGATCATGTCTGTCAATCTATCTTTATATTCGTATAGTTCTGTCGTTGGTATTTTCATCCTTATGCCGTCTGTTTACATTGTTCCAAAAATTTTTCTAAGGATTTTGCGCTCAACTTTTCCGCTTCCGTGATGAATGAAGCCGCAATCGTGGTCGT
>JARYHS010009186.1:17444472-17466884 GCA_031002005.1 Vandiemenella viatica | reverse complement strand
AACAGTGAGGTATGAAAAGTAGTGCATGGAAGGGAATAGATGACCATGACCACAAGCTGGCACTCGATTTCAGGCACAAGGGTGTGGGAAGAATCTATTTTTTAGGTAAGGGTGTCAGGGATTGGAATGAGTTACCAAGAGAAATGATAAATAATTTACCGAAAACGTTGAAAGAATTTAAAGATAAAATTTGTAGAGAGCAAATGTAGGTGGGTGCATGATAGGGGGAAGATGGGGGTGTAGGGAAATTGCCACCGGAGCCTGTCTCCATTGCAATTAAATTTAATTAATTAATTAAAATATCTATATTGGATGCAATTATCTTGTAAACCCGTCAAAAATGACGTGGTGAATAAGTATTTTAGAATTTTGTTTCTTCGCTGATTAAGAAAAATTTTAATAAAATAACGTTCATTATCTTGAAAATTATGTAATATAGGTATTTTTTAGCTTACTGTAACAACGGTATCTCTGTCCAGGCCGCATAGAAAAATCTACATCGTACGAATTTAAATTAAGAAAAGCAACAAATAATTAATACGTCGATTTCAACGGAATACGTAGTTCTCTTTCAGTGCTTTAACAATTAATTTATTCGCAGATGCATGGCTAAATAGAACGGTTATTAAAAAACGCGCATAACGAACATCTCCATTGTCAGTTCAGCAGCAGAGGCGAAAAGCATGACGTCATAGTCCAATGTAGTAGTGTGACGTCACGGTGTGACAACATGACCAAAACTTACTTTTTATATGTATAGATACCTCCCACATTCCGAAGCGTTTGTCCTTTAAACTTGCCTCTGTCGTCATCATACAATCCATCCCCCCTTTCATACTGTGAGAGTCCGGTCTAAGAGACAGAACTGAAAGGGTAGCCGAGTGGTTGATTTGTGGTCGTCTGATGTGGCGGGAATCTAGAGGAGAGTTTACTAACCTCGTGGCGTTTGTGTAGCTGAAGAAATCTCTTGTATCTTGATGCGAAGCTCTTCTATCCAGTCTATTGGGCTATTAAATATGATGTTAAGTCAGGATTAGTTTGATACCAGCTGATTAATAGGTTCAGCAACCCAGGATAAGGAAGACTAGCTCGTGTTAAGTGGCTAGTTGAGAATCTCTCCTGATAAATGATAACAGGCGGCTAACAGTTCACAGAATCCCATTTAATGACCAGTAAAGACTGTAGACAATACAGTTGATAATATGACCTGCAAGGATCTGTCCGGCTACGCCTATGAAAGATGCTTCTGCATGTAATTGAAGTTAGACTGGTTGAATGGACACTGAATGGCTAGATGGAATGCCTGGCCCCAGGATGTTACGTAGGCCTACATGGTGTACAGACTGAAGCTTAAGAGAGTTGGCCTAGCTGTTAGTTACCCATGATGACTCGATGAAAGCTACTCGCGGACTGAGGACGAGAAATATATCTTTACTTCGGAGGCAGACCCTATTGACGGCATTAACCAGTTCAAATCGGTGCTGATGATTGACTCAGCACATCAGCAGGTTTTATGAATAACAAGTCCACGCTGAGGTAGCGCTTACAATCTGGCTTGGCTGCCTCTAACTGCATCGAATATTACTTTTATTAAAATCTATGATTATTATAAAATAAATCCCTATGAATCAAAAACGATACTGACAATACTCTGATGTTCATAAGTATGTATTTTTTCTGCGTTTCGCCAACTCCCAGACTGAAGTGCCAAGGTTTTCCCTCCATTAGCCGGAGTGTCCCTGTTTTAAGGCACTTGGTGGATCGCCTCCATCATGTCCTGTTAGCTACACTCCAAGGAGTGCATTGCCCAGGAGCCATGCGGCTTTCTCCTTCGTGGACGTGGGAGTAGGATTTGCTTGTAGAGCTGCTAAAATCCACCTGAACATTATGAATACCTACCTAGTATCGATATAAACCAGGAGGTAGCAGCGACATCTCACGAGGAATGACTGCTAGTCAGACACATGCACGGTGCATGTTGTATCAGTGAGCGTGCCATCCGTGTTTAGAGTGTGTGGAAGGCGCGCTATGTATCTGAGTTTGACCGAGGGCAGATTGTGATAGCCTGGAGACTCGGCACGAGCAATTCAGAAACTGCACCACTTGTCGGGTGTTCGAGGAGTGATGTGGTGAGGGTCATTAAAAAGTGACATAATTTTTGATTGGATTCCTATGTTCTTTTTGTTGTGGACGTTGCAGGTCTGTCGGAAAGCCTTTTTCATCTTGTTGGGTCTGTTTTGTTGTACCTTCTTTTCGAATCCTGTTGGACTGATATTTTCGCCTAAGTATTTCAACTCAGTGACTCTGTTGATTTTCCCATATTTTGTGTCCAATGTTTTATCTTCAGTTTGTGTGCATAAAAACCCGTCTTCTCAAGGGAGATTTTTTATCCATTTTTTCTACTAATTCTCTGAGGGATTCTATTTGTTTGATGTCTTGTTGTTCGCTTTCTGACAGAATAGCCATATCATCTTTGAAGGCCAAACATGAGAAATTTAGTAAGTTTCTGTCTAATTTTACTGGGGTGTTCGTTTTCTCCCATTCTCTAATGACTTTGTCCAGGGCTGTATTAGATACAATTGGTGAGAGACCGTTACCCTGTCTAACGCCAGTTTTTGTTTCGAATTCTCTGAAGAGTTCTCCCATAAATTTAACTTTGTTTGTGGTGTTGCTGAGTACCTGATTGATAAATACTCTTGTTTCATTGTCAAGTCCATATTCCCTTAGATTGTTCAGTATGCTTGTCTGTCAATGGAGTCACACACCTTCTTGAAAGACTTTTTCTTATACGTATTTCAGTTTTTGTACTAACATTATCTCACATTTGGCTACTAAAGGAAGATTCATATAATTCGCTTATCATTCAGAAGTCCATCTATTGATAAAATTCAGAAAAATTTACATTCTAATTGTTCTTAACGTTAATCTGCTAATCAACATTTAATTGTCTACATTTTGTTCACAACTCTTTCTCATTGAATTTTGTCCCTGAAAAGTCAATGATAACAATTTAAAAGCCGATAACCAAGTGGTGAAACAAATATCGGTATGAAAGAAACATTAATCATTAGCAGATATTCGAATCTTTTATTCCTTCATGATTGCCCCGAATACGATGATTTGACCTTGCTGACCTTGACAGGTGAACAAAATTGCCAAATAACTCTAGAGAAACTATTAAACATGTATATAATTTACAATAGTCGATTGTAAGGATTTATATTTTGTCATGTACCCGTGTTCGCTATTCTTTTAAATTCCTTAGAATGTTGTGTTGGTTGTAATACTGATATTATTCTCAGTTAAAATTGATTTCAGTGTTAGGCAGTCATCTGAAGTATGATGGTACGATTCCCGGTATACGAAAATCAAAGATAATATACTGAACTGCAGAGCACTAACAACCCGAACGTGGACCATTCCTAAATCACAGTAGCAGTTAGCTGTGTTCACTGCGAAGTTCCCTGAGGGCCTAAACCTCGAAGCCTTAAACCGAAGCGTTTAGAAACTTCGTTTTACTGCGTGAGTTTCACAAAGAGGGGCCATATTTCTTCTCGAGATGTTCGTGTGCACTAGGGATTTATTTCCCTCGCGGTTCTTTGTTTTATGCCGCTTTAACACAAAACACGAGACAGGTACGGCACCCGCACTTAGCGCGTTACAAGGATGCTCTTGAGTGAAGACTGAGGTCGATTATCGGCACCTAGTGAACAACAAATTTTCAGCTTCAGTTTCTTCAAAGGCAGCTGTAGTAACTAAGGCGTTATTCTTATTTCGACTATCAACACATACGATTGTCGTAAAATTGTTATCCTATTCGTTTTATCTGTTGCAAATTGAATAGCATCAGCAACCGGTGGTTATTTGAAAAATTATGACTTATTCCCGAATATCAAGAAATAAATATCCCATTCCTTCTTGCGCCAAAACATTGTAGCTTGATTTGAAATTTGACCACTTAAAACAGGAGTTTTCATCCGAAAGGAAAATGTTTTTTGAAGGGCTTTACAATGGGTTTCATACTTTTCATAATCAGAGATAGTTTTGATAATGGTAGGTATCGATAAAAAGCAATAAAAATTGATGTTATCAACTGCTCTTTAGGATGAGCATTAAAAACATCATTTCAGATTCTTTAAACATAAATTCATTTGCTTTTTATGTTTTATATTGTTTAATGGAATGTGTGCGAAGGATGATCAAGAGAGGATATTCAAGTATTTTCACAAAAAGAGAACAATTAATTTATTTGGTTAAACTGGAAATATTTTCCACACGAATACTATACTTTTAACTACTTAAATTATAATCAACACGATAAAGAAATTAAATTAATACTTGTACAATAGTCCAACACAAAAATGATTTATTTCGTTTCAGCTTTTCCGAGAGAAAATTGGGGTCGTGTTTCCGTTCATCCAAAAATATCGTAAAATCCAAACCCACAATCTGCCCACTTTCCACATCCCTAAAATTAAGAAACTGAAATTTTATCATTATTATTATTGTTATAATTTTTTTTTTGGGCCAAAAGACAGTTGACAAACACGGCATGATGGCTATTTACGAGTTGTCCACTTTCCAATATAAATACGTTTCAGATAAACTGTCTATTCTCTGTTTGTAAAAATGCACTTGGTATCAGTTGAATAGCATTGAATATGAGGTATATAAGGTATATAAGACAAATAAATGTTTGTTATACGAAAAAATACTTGCACAACAGTCACATTCCCTATAACATTCGAAAATTCTACTTATGATGCCGTACCCGATTTTGGGAGTAGGCGGTTAGCATGGAACATGTCACCCTCTATGGTAAGTTTCTTGAAAAAATGATCCCATTGCCTTACCCAGTATTCGTATGAGTTATAATAAGGCACCGGGTGTATGTGTGTTCAGCATAGAGCAACTGATCTACATGCCATTTTTTCTAAAGAAATGTTGCCTCTTGACTTAGTAATTAACGGGAAAGAAATAAGACTAAGTACTATCACCTTAAAAATGTATATTTGGAATCAAAAATATACATTTTTTATTCTAAGTAATAATAAGATCAACAGTTTTGTGTTTTATCTAGAGAACTAGATAAACATCTTTTGTTGCTAATCATATGTCAAATAACTTATATCAGGTTCATACTTTGTCACTCTTAGCAGCATGCAAGCTGAAGTGGAGCCTGACAAACGGTTTTGAAGCAAGCCTTTAATATTATTCTGGTTCGCTATCGAGATTTGTGGAGGAAGGGAGACACACAGGATGTTTAGTAGGAGCTGAAGAAATATTACATTTAGATAAGGTTCAAATGTAATCTGCCGATCATCAAAAACTTTGGATTGTACTTATTATTCTCCAGTGTATGGAAACTTTACGAAAAACCACAATAAATCATTTTAATTGGCCGCTCCCCTTTATTAACAAAAGGAATGGTCCTGAAATTCTTTAAAAATTTACAGTTTAGCCTCCTAAAGAATAAATGAAAACTATAGCGACTTTTATTCAGATTTTGATTTTGGTGAAATAATTAAATAGGTGATTTTGACAAATTTGGTAGTTCATCACGTAATGTGTTTGACAAAATATGATTTTTCATTTGATGGAAAATTTCATGAATGAGGTAATAAATGTAACTTTTATTATAACATTTAAAATTTAGTCAGAAACTGGAATGATTTTTTCTACTATTTTTTTGTATTTAATTTATATTGTTCCCACACTTTTTGATATTGTAAATATAATTATTATTAGTTGTTTAATTCAGTATGTTGACGGCACACAGGACTGTTACTTTTGTTTTTGCTATCCCTCAGAAACATTTTTCTAGGGTAACTGAATCCAGGGCATAGCGTAATCACTAATCAGTATTGTTACTGGAGTTGGAATCGCAGGAAGTCTTCGGCAGTGCAGACACTGGACGAGCTAGGCAAGTCGCTGGCGTCTGACGGCGCCAGCCAGTTTGTTAAGGAGCTCTTTGAAGACACTTTAATTGTATACATTATTCATGTATTTTGGGCGCCGCGTACTGTTTGTGTGTGTCTGGCGCTAACAAGCACTATCTTGGAGGCTGTTCGCTTGGTTAGGTTACCAGCCCTGCTTCTCCTAGACATGAGAACCGAAACATCTTTCACCGACATACGTGCACATATCATCGAGTGTTTCGCCCAGATATTACCGTTATTGTAATTAATTGCTATATCAAATACAGGAGCTGGAAGATGTGCGAAGAACAGCAGCTAGATTTGTTTGTGGAAATTATCACAGGATCCAGTCAGTAACTGATATGATAAAGGAGCTGGATTGGGACTCATTATAGGAAAGGAGGAGGGTGAAGAGAGTGCTTGGAATGTACAGGGCATATGTTGGTGATGGAGCTTGGAGTGATATTAATCAAAGAATTAGGAACAATGCATGGAAGGGGAAAGGCGATTTAATGCATAAGGGAGTGGAAAAGTTTTCTTTTGTTGGTAATGGTGTCAGGAATTGGAACAAATTACCAAGTGTAGTGATAAATAACTTTCCAAAAACGTTTAAGGAATTTAGAATTAAAATTTCTAAATCATAATAGTAAATGGGGGAGTAATTTAACATACCAAATGTAAAAGAAAATTTAAATAAATAAATATGTATATAAAAAAGGGATCACTGAGGTAATTGTCTCCTGAATGATAGCTTCATCGCAATTAAATTAATAGTAATATTAATAATAATCTAAAGGAACAGGGCATCTCTCAGAAGACTGTACGGAGCTCTTTAGAAATGCTGTGGATCTATGAAAGTCAGGAGATGAAGTAGATAAAAATTTCAGAAACGAGAGTGATTGTTAGAAAGCAGAAGATAGTGGATCGAACCGAATGGAAAATGAATTAACTTCGGCAGCTGACCAAAAGTTAAAGTTTGATATTAGCAAGCTTCGGTCTATCTGCGGCATAATGTAATTATGATATTAACATTATGTTCATTTTTCAATTTAATCCTTAGCATTGTTCCAACTCCAGGTCCCTGCCAATGAACTGGTATTTCGAAAAGTCTGGAAATTGTTCTTGTTAAGCTGCAATCGATTGTAATTCGATGATAAACCCTATCAGACAGAAGACTGTTAGTGTTTGGACGACCTACAAGTCGGTCACAAACAACAGTGGTCAAATAGGTATTAAACAACAATATTTACCTGACTTATATTTATTGAAGAGATGTGCCATTCTTAATTTAGAATTCATTTATTTTCTACTGGAATCCAGATATTGCCTAGTTCAGGGGTGGCCAACCCGCGGCCCGCCGCCGTGATCATTTTTCCAGCCCGCGAGATTCATCACACGTTTACAAAATATATTTGCTTTATTGTGACCAAAGAAGTTAAAACCAATGTATTAAAAAAAACATTATTTGTGCACACATATATTCAAAAACTAACTGTCGAAATTATGAGTATCATTATTATTATATAATCCATATTTACATATAAGAATAATAGTAATAATAACTCACTATGTTTCAATTTTTAACTAAAAAAAATCTCTATATTGGGTATAAATCTGGAATGGGGATATATGACTTTATATGCGGCCTGTGGAGTTATGATGCTTTTCCAAAGTGGCCCGCAAGATCATTTGGTTTGGCCACCCCTGATCTAGATACACATTTAATTTAAACGCTTTAATAACAATTGCCCCACTGCTTCGTGATGATATTTTTATAATTTCTAACATGATCAGTAACTCAAACCGAGCATGGTGGGTGAGCGCTTTAACCCTCTAATCTCGCATTCGGGAGGACACGGGTTCGAATCCCCGTCCGGGCATCCAGATTTGGGTTTTCCATGGTTTCCCCAAATCACTCCAAGTGAATGCCGGGATGCTTCTTTAAAAAGTCCATGGACGAATTCCTTCCCGTTCCTTTTTCCCAGTGCTTCCACGCTTTTAATGACCTCGACTTCAACGAGGCGTAAAGCCATAAGTAATAAAAAAGGAAATAAACTTTTTTTATATACGTTCTTGAGCTCATGGAAACAACTAAATACGTAGCTTCTGTCCACAGTTTTGAGTTGGATGAATGATAGCATAGAATTAGTTTAATCTTTGTTAAAATCATTCATTTTCTGTTCGCACCTAATACGAAACATTTCCATTTTTAGTTCTTTATGAGAAACCAGGGCCCCATTTAGGATCTGTAGGCCCCTGTGTTATGGTGTCCCTTTTATATATATATATATATATATATATATCATTTACTTATTATTAAACCTTTAATGCAAAACGTTGGATAATGGATAATAGTAAAAATATAGGAAGATAACTTACTGAAGAATCCAAAGTTCGAAACGTGTTTTCTGTACCGCTTCCGAGACTGGAGTGATAAGGTTAGCAAGTGATGCTCGCCCGTTCAAGTTTTCTACTGATGACCGATAGATAAGGTGCAGTCTATTATAGTTATGTTGTTGCAAGGAAACACCCTCAGCAAAAAGCCAGCGGAATAGCAAACTAAAAAGTTTTAATAACAGTATGAAATTTTATGCCTGCTTATTAAGATAAAACAACCGATAAAAGATGATTACCATCAAAGCACGCAATAGAGAAAGATTAAAAACACAGCATTGATTATTCACACACGCATGTCAACAGGAAGACAACGATTAATATAATTTTTATTTTTTTGCATGTGGTGTAGTGAATGAGCGGCTATCCACCACAGACAAGGTTGTGTTCTTCTCTGATCAACCAATCCCCGTTTCGTCGAAGATATGTGGTCATAGGATCAGAGAAATTACGTTCTGCCCTCACTTAGTGCTAGTAATGAGCAGTAATCAGAGATACAAGTGAAACATGTAGTTGAAAGAATGGAGTGACTTTAATAAAATCAATGAAACTGAGTATATGAACATACACGTAAAAATAACTGAAAATACTGCAGAGAAATAGCTCTCACTAATAAAATCCTGTCATTCGGAATATTGATTCTAAGCCAGAAGAAGGGTAAGAAATGCATCAGCCTCTACCTAATGAATTCTTTGGGCGGTCTGGCGACATGGTGCATCCTGAGACTCGGTGAAGAGACAGTCGAGCGACTGCCTCACAGTGCGCTCTCGGGCGTAGAAAAGTGGTGGGGGGAAATCACGTGATAGTAGTGCCATTCTCTTAAAGCATCTTACTAAGGGCTTTTTGAATTAGTATGGTGGGAGCTGGCTTCCCACGGGAAGAGACTTTGTTTTAACCTTGAGCTCTACTGCGTTGGGTGGAATTAAATTTCATGACTGTAGCTTGAGAAATATTATTCCTAGTGGAAATTACTATATTTTTATAAGTAAAATCCCTCAATATACTATACCTTTCACGTTGGAGAAGAGTCGAACCCAGGGCTTTAGCCTTGGTAAGACTCTTACCTGGTTGTCTGCAAAATCTGGACTCAGGTGCTTAAATAAAAAAAAAATTAACAAATCATTGGCATCTAAAATCTACTGAATACACCAATAACTACTACTTGGTGTATTGACTATATAAAAGTGTCTTGAAATGATTGGATATTTGACTTGACACTTGCTTGCATCTTTCTATTTCTATTTGTTATCAAATTTAGCTACTAGGATAACATTTTCTAAAACTGAAACTTGAATTGTTGATTACATAAAATCATCTTGAGTTGGTTACACTACAGGACTTAATTCAGTGCTTGTTCATTTCGAATTCTACCTGCTATAATAGTTAATTATTAGGATATCATTTCTTAACTACTACATTGAATTGAACCTTAATTCCACTAAAAGACAATTGAAACAATACAGGTTTAAACTTAAAACAAAACAAAAACACAATTGCCAAAATACATATATAACTTATCAAATTTTTTTTATCTCCGATCATGGCAAGAGATAAAAGATAATTGATCGTGATCTGGATCGAAAGATTGTTGTGTCCAATAGAAGAGTGCGGTCTCTCAAATACTACAATTTCCTCATCATTGACTGCATTGCTTATGTCTCCACTGATATGAATGGGTCCTCGACCTCTTATACAAGACAATGCAGTACGAGTAGATTGGTGTACAATAGTGGTTTTCACACAAATCTGATTGCAGCATTCACCTGCAGTACTACGCCAAAAATATTTAAAACAATTCCTTAAACAGCTGCGATGTTTACACGCACAAAATTCAGTGATGCAAAAAATAAGAATTACACAGTCATACGATAGGATCGACTAATGAGACATTTGAGTAATTTGTAAAAACGTTTTTCTCTTGTTGTTCTATTTCATTTTGGAGTTGGTCAATCTTGAAACCAGCGATTACTGCACCACTTTTTCGTTTCAATGATCAAAGGATTTTTTCTTCACATCGATACTATCTTCGACGTGAAGAATGTCATACAATATGTTTGTTGTTCGGTACTGTTAATTCTGTGCCGTATCGTAACCTTTCTGTTGCATCACGTTTATGGTACGTTTCTTTTCGCTTTTGGAGAAAAGGATATCCTAAAAACAGATGAGACAAGTTTTAAGGCTATACCATTGCGAATTTCCCTTCTGATCCTGGCTGTAAATGAGCCTAATAACATCACCTTTTAGTTAAGATATCTCGAAAACCTAGCAAGATACCAAACAATTTTATTCTTTATTTTCGATTTATTTCGTCGAGCTGTATATGAATCTATCATTAAGTTGTCGCGCTACGGTAATCATACTTCTGCCAGAATGTATTTATTACATTAAACTTTACACTAGATAAAGATTTTAAATTATAAAACCAAAACAACTCATGCATTATTATTTTATCAATACTTGAGAAATAGTGATTCTGTAAAATTCATCAGTTTTGCTTTAAACTTAGAAATATATTGTGTGTAAACATTTACATCAAATTGATCTTCACAAAAATAAATTCTTGATTCTTCAGGTAAACTGTGAGCATCCTTCCAGCTTGCAAGTTTAAACCACTTTTTCCGTATTTGTTCATTGTTTGAAACCTATACATGTAAATAACTTGCTTGGAGTGTTTATAGTTGCACTTTTACACTTGGGTACTATACAGCACTCATAATACGAGGAATTCATTTTTAATGAAAGAAAATGAAAAGAACCTAACATCTGCAATACACAGACACGATCGTACTGTTTAGTTTAAGGTGGCGTGACGTCATTCAAGACGCCATGACAGTCTTAAGTGTTTTCACGGTAAATTTAAATTACTTTTTAAATAGGCAATATGTGTAATGCAAATGTTCGATTTAAAAAAAAATAAAAAATAATACGTTTCTTCAGTAAAATAGGTAATAAGGTAAACTATGAACCAGTTTTTCAAATTTAATGAACTAGCCAATTTACATATTTCAGTGCACCTTAGTATTTATTTTGGTGATAATTATGTGCTCTGTATTTTGATAATATGGTCTATCCTGGAAAGGGAAGTCTATTGCCGTACAGTGAAAGCATGTTCCCTTCAAACACTAATCTGCAGACTAGTCTAGCTATTTGCATAATTTCTGCAATCACATTTAATGTCATTTTAATCCCGATATCTCATGGAACGCGCACTAACCGCTAATTTTAAAAACTATTTAACGAGTGACGGTTGAGTTGGAAGTTTTGCGGTTCAACTTCTAATTGAGTGTGCAAATCCGTTGATTGCCCAGCATAAAATTTACAAATGTAAATGAGTGCCCGCCTAAGAGGGAGCATTAAGCGGAATGGAAATTCAGCGATCGCAACGACATCTGCGCCAGGAGGACCTGCTTCGTGACTTCCTTAATCACTAAAAGTAAGTCTACAGAGTCTGTTTACTTTCCTGCTAGTAACCACTTGAAACTTTGATACAAGTGCTGCAAGCTATGGGATTCACTGTTTAAATTTATAGTCTAACTGCACATTAGATGGTTCCAGTAGGTATTGAAAACTAATAAAATATAGTTTATTCCTCAACTTAAACTGACTTTCAAAACTGAAGCTTTCCGTAAACCAGAAAATATACTTGGTAACTATACCTGACAAAAAGAAATTATTAGTTGCAAAAGTTAATCTTTTTTTAAAGCTAATTCCATATTAGAAGGACTTTTATAACAATAATAACTTCTCCACGAAGAAAAAATTGTGAGGGAAAGCATCACTCAGTGAAAAACCTGCCCAGAGATCTGGTATATTATAAGAACTTTTATCTATTGGGTTAAATGTGGGTAGTATCCTTGTAAGGCTTTATGAGTTCATATTATGTCTCTACGCTCTCTGGCCACGCTTACAAATGGCGTAAACCAGAAATCTGAGTCATTCAGAATTATGATAAAAATTTTACTTACATTCAGAAAGGACTTACTACATATACAACACACGGGTTTAAAATATAAATTTCGATATAATATTGGAATATAAGCTTTTCCAATCTTGCGATACATATGCATCTTTCTGTGGTTCTTCCTGCGATCTTACCAAAAATGGGGTTTTCATTTTGAAAACCTACTTAGTTATTTATCTTAAGGTTCGTTGCTTTTCAGACATTTCCTTCCGTCACCTATTTTTCACCTCCCTGTTCAGACGTACTTTCTCGCCGTAATGGCAAAGAACAAATACATTTTCTCTATTACAATTATTTTATTATCTTGAATTAGTTTTTTTTTATTCAAGTGACTCTCAAAACGTAATTCAGTTTATAATTCTTATATATATTGGCCACAGCATCTTCACAGATGATAGTTGTAGCGACTCAGCTATCACTAGGGTTGAGTGCATCACATCTTTTGTGGCTGAATATTCCGATGGCGGCGCAACAAATTTTGCCACATCTATAATTCTTACGAATTCAATAACTGCGTACTTCATTTATCATTCCCTATTACAAAAGTGGACTTAATTCTTATACCAACATGTACTTACAACTTCATATTTCATTAATTACTTTTACAATCACCACCGTTGGTCTTTACCTATCTTCTATTCTATCTTCTTTCTATCTACATCTATAAAAAGAAAACCGGTATAAGTTTGTGATATAGAAACTCAGAAACTACGTAGCAGATTTCGATGGGATTTTCACCGTTTTAAAGCTTAGACTCTCAATTGATTTCTTTGGTATGTTTTATGTTTTTACGTTACATAACGCAGGAGCATTAAATGAAATTCTGAACGTATGGTCACAAATCGTAAGAGGGAACGATTAGATGTATCATACTTATCATTAACACACAAACACACAAAACTATTTTTCATACTAAATAAAACTTGTAATATTCTTTCCTTTAATTCGGTATATTCAGTTTTTAAACGCAATAAATGGCCGTATGAATGCGAGAAACTAATAACGAAAAAACATCAGAGATTTTCTTTGAACACAATATCTGTCAGCACAACTACAATGTATCTGGCAATCGTCCATAGCGTTCTGTTCACAATAAAATGGCGCCGCAGTTTGTAACTCATTGAAAATAATCGAATATAAAGAATTTTTTTTACAGTTACGGAATGTATTTTAAATTTTGAGCTCCTATGCCAGAGGAAATAGCGCGTAATGACGAAAATTTTAGCTCCAGCGGCAGATGAAGCAGCATAATGAGACAGAAACATCTAATGCTTGATACCGTGAATGCTCGATCAATATCGATTCAGCAGTTGTCAGATAATGCTAGATTATTCGTAAAATAAATGTGTGGTAACGTCTTAAGACGTATGTTAAGCTTTCATGACAAGCTTTCAAATTCAGAAAATCTATTCAAAATATTTATTTTCTGCATGATGCCGGAATAAACAGACACATTTCAGATACATTTTTTTAAAAGTATGTGGCATGTATTAATGCGCGTACGGTCCATGTTTTGATTTTCGAGCAGCCGATGTTACTCGGTTGAAATGTAACCTGGACTAAAATGAAAATTGACATTCCGTATCAAAGCATCCACACCACCCCATTCTTAGAACTGTGGTGCTAAATCACCATTTAGTTTAGTACCGTAAATCAATGAAGCTTGGTACACACGAATCTTTTTGGACAAATAAAAATTGTGTACGAGAAAATGAACTTTAACCCACTCCTTTCATGGTAGGTTTTCTGTAATTGGAAATGGATGGCGCGAATTGTATGAAACTTGGTAGACGTTTCTCATTGCTTGAATAAAAATAGTGTATGGGTAAATCAACGACAAATAGACCGGGCAACGCTTGGAACTATGCTAGTATCAATCTATATATTAATACGCTAAGCGAAAACTTATGTTACATTTTTAAGAACATTGCGCGCACGGAGAAGTGTGAGATTTGGCATAGTTAAAGATTATATGGAGAAGAAGTGAAGAAAGTTAAAATCTATATATAATATCCGTTACAAATATATTAAATTAAGTAAAATAAAACTCTCGCTCGCCTACGTAGTTCGCTCAGATGGTTGGTAGATGGCGCAACTAGCAGCCTTACTTTGTCTTCTTTGGTGAAACAAAACAGTAGAAATTATTCTCTGAACTTATATACTGTAGAAGCAAGAATCAACATTTCGAGGGCTGGTAGATAGCGCAACTATCGGCCAGAATATTGGGCGAACGGAGGAACTTAAAGAAATTCAGAAAGCTAAAATTATATATAGTATATTTTACAAACCTTGGAATCGATATAAGCAGTCAGAGATAATCGATTGCTTCAGTTGCAAACAAATGCGCAGTTTGTCTCTGGTTTGCGACATGGGCTGCGCAGAACGAATTTCCCGTAAACATTTTACTCTTGGTCCAGGCCGAATTTCAACCTAACCATGATCACTATGACAAAACGAACCTATTTAGGTTGATATGATCCCTGTACCGATAATTTTTGTGTCATTTTGACAGTGCTACTAACATTTCGCGGTTGCGGAGCATCCCATATTTCGGAATTTTTAATTTAATTCGTGGCGACTTTTCCGGAAAAGGAGAGTGCTAAACGTGAAGAGGACACTATAATGTAACAGTTAACCCAAATTTCAAAAGGTCAGTAACAGTTTTTCACTGGTGGAGAATGTCCAACCCCACCCAAAAATATAATAAGCATAGTTAATACATGTTACAAATAGATTATTAAAATAACAAATTAATTTGCGAACGTGTGTGCGCGCGTGAAATAGGATCGGAGCACACGTTCTTACGTGAATTCCCCGCATTGAGACACTGTGTGGTCTTTAGTAAAACGAAAGACTCGGATAAAGTAGAGATTAATGTTTAAAGTTATGAAAGGAATACTTTTAAAAGGAATGTAGCGATTCTGCCAGATACTATATGGTCATTTGATTATTTAAAATGTTAAACTTTGGTTAAGTGTCTTTTGATTTTTTAATTTTAGTAATTTCACTAGAGAGAGAGAGAGAGAGAGACAAGAAATAAGGAATACTTATTTGCGTGAGATTCAAAATGATAATAAACCAAATTTAAATAGCGAACACACAAAATGACGAAATTATTTTGATAGATACATTTAAATGTGCATATTTCATAAAGCTAAATCAGTTTTCCCGCCTAAATGAACCATCGATAAATACATTTCATCATTTGCTATGGTTAGATTAGAAGCTAGAATTTAGCATACAGTCACGCTTGGAGTGTATCGTTTTAATTTTATAGGTAATGCAGAGAATTACTAGATTATTACTCTTTCATGAAAGAAACTAAACAACTTAATGAATTAAGGTCGAATTTCGATCGCTAGGCGATCACTAGTATAATAAAATTGGCAAATGATATTGAGAAGCTGTATTGCGTCCCACAAATTTTGAGTTTTTCCGAAATATTCTCCTCTCATCCGTAGCACCAGACAGACATGTTCTGCATCAAAACACGATTACAACCTTAAAATATTGTAGTAGTACAATCTATAGGAAAAAACAGCATTGTTGATAGGTTCTGTAAAAGACATATTTTAATATTTAAATTTTGTTTGGTATCACGCGTACGTGACAGGAATTAATTGTTTAACCACCGAAGTTTGCCGACAACATGCGAAAACAATTTGCTGACACGAAGCAACTATTTGAAGGCTCAGCAATGTCCACCAATCACCACCCTAACTCTCGTTTACTTCTGTTTTACGGATGAGCTCGGTTGACTTTAACCTCGGGCAATCCCAGCGAGTAGCTGTCATAACCAGTCTTGAGCATCCAGAGGGGTCACCAGAGAAGTCACACCAGTGGGGGGGGGGGGGATGTCCGGAATCCGGAAAAACACCTCACGTGATTTATGGATGGCCCCTTATCACTCTCGAAATTTGTCAGTTTAAGCCCACATCTGTATTCACTTATAACTGCAGTCATATTTCTGTTACAATACACAGGGACTGAATATTTTATTATATTACAACACCAGATAAACCGTTATGATTCCTCCGACCCCGTAGCAGATGTCAGAGAACAGAAGCTTTAAAAAAAGAAGTAAACCGGCAAATCTTTTACATCTAGTTTTCTTTCTGTTTATGACTGTATGCTGTTTTAGATTCTATCTCGACCGTTCGCTTCTCCACTCATCCTTACGTATCTAGTACAAAGAAGCAATGGAAGGAAACTGAAACCTAAATAATATAATGATAAGTTACGAAATGAATATTACTTACAAACAGGACATTTAACTGTGATGGTACGCATGCTACAGTGACCATTTCCGACGTACGGCTGTATTATGCTACCTGGACCAGACGCGTATTTCACTTTGTGGCCTCTCTGAGTCAGCCACAACGCGTCCCGACGGTTTTTTTGTAAGCTTCATAATGCGCACTACGTGTTGTGGCCGTCTTCAAGAAACCACAACCTGTTGTGGTAGGTTTTTTTTTTTGCTCAATGAGCCCTTTCGGTCTTTGAACGTAACATATATATATATATATATAACAGTTTAAAAATAAAAGGTTATTTCACAACTTGTTTATTATCTGGTTCATGAAATTCTTAATCGAATAATAGATTCTACGTCTTATCGGAAAAAAACTTTCCGTGAACGTATCCAATTTGTTAAATATATGCGTTAAATAATAGCTTTAAAAGCATCTCTATAATTTTTGTTTTTTAGTTCTTAGTAAGTTAAGAATTTTCCTTCGTTTCAAAAATAATATAATAAAATTAAAACCTGTACTTTTAAAAAAAAAAAAAACAGACGAAATAGGGTACTTGTACCTAATAATCATGGGATAAGAAAATATTAAAAAATATATTTTTCTGCAGAAAGAGACAAAGTTGAAAGAATAACCTTGGAATAATTATTTGGAAAGAAAATAAATATGCTGTACCGTGCAAATGTGAAAGGGGAAGAGACAACTTTTAACGCCATAGTGCGAATTATATAAATATCTGTAAGCTTCTGTGTGTATGATATCGCAGGGGTGATGAACAATATTGCAGGAGTTGAGGGAAGCAGTCTCTATTGTTGTTTCCGAGTCTGGTGCAGTCAAGATGACACAGGCAGTGCACGAGTTTAAAGCGAATTGAAATCCACGAGCCTCATCGCGTAATGAAACAGTGTGAAGACAGAGGATATGTTGTGGACAAAGCTAGAACTGAATCGCGAGTGAACATTACTTTATATTGGTGGCTTTGTAAGATCGCCCAGAGTGTGTAACAGAACTGCGTTTTAATGACTGTTCATGTGAATTTTTACTGGGGCTACCAATCACTTCCATCAAACTTTACACGGACCTAGATACTTCGGTGAAAAAGTTTAAAAATTGTCTGGTGGCCAGCGCTGGCGAATGTACTCGTATAATAATAATTGATAACATTGCGATGGAGCGCCCGCTCCCGTGGCAATCTCCCTAGTCATCCGTCTTTCTCCTTTCCTCTTCCAACCTACTTTTGCATTCGACTAGTTTTTACTTTAAATTCTTTCAGTGTTATTGGTAAATTATTCATCAATTCTCTTGGAAATTTATTCCAATCCCTTACACCATTTCCTACGAAAAAAAATTTTTTTTCACACTGTTATGCCTGAAATCAAGTGTCAGCTTGTGGTCATGGTTATCTTTCTCCTTATACCAATACCTTTCCACACTTCATCACCAATATAGGCCTTGTACACTCCCATGACTCTGTTCACCCTCCTTCTATCGTCGAATGAATCCCACTCCAGCTCCTTTATCATATTAGTTACTAACTATGTTTTGCGCTAATTCCAAAGAGAAATCTGACAGACCTTCGCTTACTCCCTCCAGCTCCTGTGTTTGCATCTAATGAAACTTTTGTGATGTGTGATTAATTGCATGTGTGTCGACTTTCGTCTGTAGCACGCATTAGTGCCTGAATATGACTTATGCAACTTATGCCTTTCGATAGGCATAGACCAATGAACTGGCGACCGTGTCAACAGAATCTGTAAATGTGTAAAAGCTGGGACAGCTCTACCAATGGTAGCACGTAACAGCATATGGAACATTTATTTTAAACTAGCGGAGTTCCCGACGTTGCCCGGTATAGTTGGCGTAGATTTAACCGTGCCATATTTTTATTCCCGCAAAACATTTGTACAAAGTTTCATAAAATACGCGCCAACTTTTTCGGAATTAAAGCAAACTTACATTCACCCGCCCCCTACCAAGAAACTGGTGGGCTGAAGTTTATTTGCACGTATACTATTTTCATTCGTCCGAAAAGATTCATGTATATCAAGCTTCGATAATTTGGCTAAGAAATTTCTTTACTACATTACTGAACAACCCTAGATTATGTTAAAAACTCACATTTGATTCAATTGCGAAATGAATGGTTATACTTGTGGCTCGAAACGCCAGATCCTTTAACTCTGCAGATAAAATATCAAAAGTGAATCCAGAATAATATTATCGTAAACAGAAGACTAATGCTGAAGGCCAGAGATATTGTCCAGAGATCATGCTTAAAGAAAATCTCTGTTGTTTTTACGGCTATCTATGTCGTTTAAAAATTGATATCCCGAATTGAAGGAAAGAATACTTCAAGCTATGGCTTTTAAAAATTGAATATATCGAATTAAAAGAAATAATACTTAAAGTTTTGTTTAGTGTTCAAAATAGTTATTACTATATTATCTTATTGCTTTAATTAAAGGACATTGGTCAGAGACATTGTGTTATGTGTTTAGTGCGAAGTATGCGGCATCTAGTGATTCCTCCTGTGGAATTTCTCACCATACGTTCAGAATTTCATTTAATGCTCCTACATTATTTAACGTTGAAACATAAGACATGCCAGACGTGAATTAAGATTCTAAGCTTTAAAACGATGAAAACTCCATCGAAATCTGCACCGTAGTTTCCAAGTTTTTATTCGACCAATATGTCCGGTTTTCGTTTTATAGATATAGATTAAGCCCCACCACCACATAACTATGTTACAATCTTCTTGGCATCGGTATCAGTGAAAGAGAAGAATGTGTTGAGGTGGAACCAGACATTGTAGTCAGATTCTGAGCCGTCGAGTGCGCCTCGCTGCATGTGATCGCGGGCTTACCACAGTACACCCACAGTCATTACTCAGGGGCGCGGGACCATTATTTTTTCGCACTGCCACATTGGCGTCGTTGGCGGTTCAGTATTTTATAGACAGCGAGCAGCTAGTGCGCCCGAATCCACCGCCAGCCCCGTCGAGTGCGCCTATGATTAATCTCCCCTCCGAGCCGAGCCGCATCATCAATTTGTGCGTGTCAGATGGGAGGCCGCGCGAAAAATGGATTGTTTGTGTTGGCTGCACTGCGCTTTGTTCGTTCGCAATTAGCGGTCTCAGTCGCCACGTCACATCGTTCGCTTTGTAAAGCGAAACCCTCTCAGCACACGAACGCTTTCGTCACTGCGCATCAGATTAGTGTTCACACTACCTCGAGACCCGTAAGGTCCCAAAATAATTCTCGTAACGAATAACACTATCAGCAGTAATCTTGCCGTTAGTTTGATTGCCGTAAAGACGTACCTTGTTACTGAATATCATCAACAAAATACTGAAGGAAGAATTTGGACTAAATATAAACCAAAGCAAGATAAAAGTGGTGAAATGAAGCAGAAATGGCACCAATAGCAGTATATTAAATAGAAAAATGGGTCGGATGCGATAGGAGAAGTTAATTAATTTTGTTACTCACAAAGTAAAATCACAACCGATGGCCGATGCAGGAATGATGTTAAAAGCAGAATAGCACTAGCAAAAATAGCGTTCATGAAAAACAGAAATCATTTAGTTTCAAATATTGATCTAGGATTCAAGAATAACTTTTTAAAACTCAATATGTGAAGCACAGCACTTTATGGCAGCGAAGCATGGACTTTAGGATTACCAGAAAGAAGGAAAATTGAACCATTTGAAATTTGGTGATATAGAAGGATGACGATAATTAAGTGGACTGATAAAATACCAAACTAACGAGTTTTGTAAATCATGGGTGAGGAAAGAAGTTTGTGAAGGAGTCTTACAGAAAGAAGAGATAAGATCATATTTTGAGTAAATTAAAAAACACATAAAAGTAATAAATAAATAAATAAATCTATATGTGAGCTTGTGAGTGGTGACTTTCCCGGCGCACTGATTCAATGTTAGCTTCACTGGTGTTCAGTCGGTTAGCGTCATAAAAACAGGACGTTTCTACAGCTGGCTCTGCTGTCTTCATCAGGTACGGAAAACTTCAGGTGTTGTAAACTAGAGCTCACAGCCTAGAAGTCCGTTACTTCTACTAATCCAGTCTAGGCGGTGACTTCTAGCTTTCAACGCCTGAACCTTTCCGCACCTGATGAAGACAGCAGAGCGAGCTGTCGAAACGTAGGGTTTTTATGACGCTATCTGGCTGAACACCCGTGAGGGTAACATTGTATTTGTGAACTTTTCACAAATTAATCACTGAGCGTGGTGGACGAGCGGTAACACTATGGCTTAGAATTTGGTAGTATACCGGTTCGAATCCCCGCCCGGCCATCCAGATTTGGGTTTTCCATGGTTTCGCCAAATCACTCCACGCGAATCACGAGTCGGTTCCCTCAAATGGCCACGGCACAATTATTTCCCGTTCCATGTCCTCAGTTCCTTCCCGCCTCTAATGACGTCGATGAGGCGTAAAAAATATTGCCGCATGAACGCCAGTGTACCGTCTGCCAGCATGGCGCAGCGGGTAGCGTCACGAATTGCGGTACCGAAGGTCGCCGGTTCAATCCCGCCCACTGACAAAAATTATTTAATTCTGTTTATTATTTCCAGAAGATTCTACATGTTTCCTAAGGTCACTTGTAACTTCTACACATTTCATTTGTTAACTACTCTTGTAATCTCTAGTACGTTCTATCTGTGTATAAATAGAAGAGCATTCTGCCCAAGAGGCAGTCAGTGCTGCGTGTATGTTTGAGTTCTCAATAAACCTGTTCTCAGTTTAAGTGCTGTGTTCATTGACAAGTAACCTTCGAATTCACACCTGCCCCGGTTGCAACGCGACATAGTTTGGTGGAGGCGCCGGGTACCCTGTGCAACAGCTGCATCATCGTGGCTCCGATTAGGCAACGTAAAAGTCGCCGCCTACACGGACTGGAACCGGACTACAAAGGATATACTCAGTACGTCCTTCCGAAAGTCCGCGTCATTAGGAAACCCATGGCGGCAAGCCAGCTGCACATTCGACACCCATCGGTGTTCTCTGGAGACGCTGGACAGGACCCTAACAAATGGCTAAAAGGGTTCGACCGAGTCGCCAAGTACAACAGGTGGGATCATACCATGTGCTTGGCAAATGTTTATTTCTATCTGGACGGAACCGCCCAGCAGTGGTTCGAGAACAACGAAGATAAACTGAATAACTGGGAAATGTTCCAGACGGAACTTAAGAAAACGTTTGGGGACCACCAGCGACAAATCCGCTCGGCGGAAGAACAACTGAAGAACCGGGCCCAACAAACATGGGGAGCCGACGCAATCTTACATACAGGATGTTTTGGCCCTATGCAACGTAGTCAACCCGAATATGACTGAAGCCGACAAAATCACGCACCTAATGAAAGGTATTGCAGAAGACATGTACCAAGCTCTTCTGATAAAGACGTCGCTACGACGGAAGAGTTCATCAAGTGGTGCCAGCGGATTGAGGAGATGCAACAAAGGAGGGTTGGGCGAAAGAAGTATGACAGACTTCCCAACGTAGTCCCTATGGCAGTTGTGGAAGACCAGCACGACTTTGCGTCTCTCATACGACAAATTGTGAGAGAAGAATTACAACAGTTCATGGCAGCTGGGACTCTTGAACCGAGTGAGCATCAGATCATGGCCATGAATGTAAGCCCAGTGGGTCATGAAGGAGCCGACGCGGCGGAAAAAGAGGTATTTCAGACAATAGCTCCTGTCTGCCGAGCCAATCGCACTCGACGTGAAGAATGGCCTCGCCCTGATATGACGTATGCTGCAGCTGCCAAACGGCAGCCTAGGAACCGGCCGACACGGCCACAACCAAATCCTCCGGCACCTATGACGTCCCGCAGACGAACGGACGTCTGGAGGACAGAAGACAA
>JARYHS010009186.1:17424473-17443472 GCA_031002005.1 Vandiemenella viatica | reverse complement strand
CTATATTACGATACCACTGAAATCACTTACCGCCTCGCGATGTAAGCACTTCCGGATGGAGAGAGTGTGACGTCGATACGTTGCTGAATGTGACGTACAGGGTGTTTCAAAAAGGACTTTACAATTTTGAAAATTCATATAAATTTTATGAAACAAGGTACAGAACTGGTTTTGGTGTTGTTTTAGAGGAAAACACTTCAAGTTTTGACTCGCGTAGTCCACTAGTGCCTAATCGCGCCGCACAAGCGCTAGCGGCAGTTACGTTAAAGTTGGCTGCCTTCACTGGACCCGAGCGTGCTAGCTGTGTGTTTTAGTTTGAAGAATCGAAGTCTGAGACAACAGTTCAGCGTAATTTTCGTACCAAGTACGCTAAAGATCTTCCTAGTAGGCCTAGATGTTTTGTTGAAACAGGGTGCTCAGTAAAACATAAATAATCCTCAGGTCGTCCAAGCACATCTGGCGAGGTCGTTGAGCAAGTGAGAAAAAGTTTTTTCAGCAGCCCTACGAAATCGACCCGGCGTGCTTCTCGTGAGCTGCAAGTCCCACAAACGACGGGGTTGGCGTGTGTTGAGAAAACTTTTGCATTTGAAACCATACCGATATTCGCTTTTACAAGCAATTAAAGACACTGATAAGATTGCCCCCCCCCCCAGTCCATTCCCACCTATAATGACCACGACGTTGACGAGGCGTAAAGCCAAAAGCAAAAAGAATGAAAATATTGAGCACCATCTGTAATGAAGATCTGAAGCATGTAAACCTATTAAGAATGAAACCGAGTTCATGTTTAGGGTACATAAGGAGTAACTACATGGAAATCCAACAATTTTAAATTTATATAATTAAGTGAGCCATTCATACTTTATGTTGATACTATATTTATTCTGATATTAATGTGTGTGTCCAAAAGTTTATTATTTGTGGCAGAGGTTTTGCACTAAAGCCGGGTTGTCTGATTAACAACAATGAGTTTAATAAATTAACAATTTAATGAAAGATGTTGTTGGTAAATTTGCCAACATTTTTTCGGCTAATTATATTCCTGTTTAAAATAAGCTATAAAAATATAATACATTTCAAATAATATAGTATTTTATGGAAAGAGTTAGAAAAGGACAAAAAATTAGTTATTTATTGTATAAAAACTATTAATTGTCTACAGTAAATATGTCATATTTTTTACTGCATTCAATTTTTAAATTAATGTAGATCAAAAACTCATTTTTTATCAATGAGATACTCGCTCTGCTTCTCTCTTTTCGCCATTTCAAATTCATAATTGAAAATGTATTTTCTTTGAATGATGGGGCGGGAATAAAGGACAGGACTGAAATAACCTTAAATAAATTTTAAAATACGCTCTAATTTTTGGCCTGTAGTTTTGTCGGTGAACTCACTACAATCTCTTACTTTTAACTAGATTTCCTTTAATATTGTTATATCAAAGTACACTTGTAAGGAAACATAGTTCCTTACATTTTTTTTATTATTATTATTTCAGTTTCATTGTTTTATGTTTGTATATTTAAAGGTAAGATTATGTTTTTGTGTGTGTGTTTAATTTATTTCATTTTTTGTAAAAGGAAAAAGATACGTTAATAGTTATTATGCAAGAGCAAAGATGTTTGTGTTACAAGAAAATCTTTGGCGGACATAAACAGTGCAGGGAGGAAGATCTTTGTTGAAGATAGTAGAGAGAAGCAGAGAGTTTGTGTAGTCGGCGAAGTTTTGGATGAAACTGAGAATGGTACAGAGAATTGTATTTGCTAATGTGAAGCAGCAATAAAAGAAATGAAAGTTGATATAAGGATGATATATTAAGAATAATAATTTTACAAGTGGCTGACCGTGAAAAGGACACAGAACTAAAAAACTTTAGTTGGGTAAGGAAAGAGCCTGGCAAATCTTCGAAGAAGAGAAAGAAGAAAGGTAAGACAGAAAATACATTTTAATAACGTGAAATGGACAACAAATAAATGCAGATGTAAATCTGAGAAGCTATTTGAAGAGATATGGTAATTGTTTAAAAATTTGAAGAGACTCATAGCCGCGTAAATTACCGAAAATAGTAAGAGTAAACTTCAAGATATGGTAATGAATATTTTGGTTAAGTGTTAACGAACTAGATATTATCTGTGACTGTTTGCCGAAAGGAACTTGCTTTAAATAAAAATAATAGTAAAAGTAAATTGCAGTAGAGTGAATAATACTTATATTATTAAAATAACAAGCAGGAATATAACAGTTAAAATGCCGGGAAAGAAATTCATCTCAATGTATAATGCATGCACGAGAAGTTAACGAGCAAGAATAGTATCTTTGACAAATTGTGGAAGTAAATTTGCTGTAGTTAAAAACTGATATTTTGAATGTGTTTTGTGAAAATAAATTTTGTAAAGATAATATGTATGTTGATAAAATTTTTTTGTGTCTCTAATTCTGAGTCGAACTACTGCGTTGTAAAATTCATTGTCACTTCGTTGAAGACTTTCTTTTCTCCAGTCTGTATTTACTCTCGTAAAATTTTTTATGGGGTTGAAATTATTGGTGTGAGGATTTATCCTTGTGTGAAATTTTGTGTGTAAAATGGAAAACAAAAATTTAGTGGTAGATTCCGAGAGTTCATTTAATGGGACGGGAGGCGAAAATAGTGAGCAGGTTAAGGTTTCTGGAAATTTAAATAACAGTTTGGATTCGGGTTGCGCGTATTCAGATCAGTCAGTGTGTGATGTTAGTATTGAGAAAGTTCATGAGTTATCTCCAGCTAGCGTAACTCAAAAGAAATTTGACCGAGAAGAAGATAATTCTTTGGAAATGATACTAGCAAAAATATTACAGAGCCAACAGGAATTAAAGCAGAGCCAACAGAGATCTGAAGAAACAAATCAACAGCAGATAATGAATATGCAAGAATTAAAACAAACCCTGCTACAGAACCAACAAGATTTAAGACGAGAATTACAACAAATCAACAGAAGTTTGAAAAGTTAACACTACGACAGATGGAGAAAATGCAAGAAGTAATTACACAAAACCGACAAAGAATGGAACAAGAATTTAATCAATGGAAAAATGAAAAGGACAATATCTATATTAAGCTAGACAATGTGGAGGAGCGCATTGTTAAGGAAGAAGAGAATCGTGAAGAGGCAATGAGGCTGGTATGCGATGAGCAAAATAAGTTGAAGAATGAATTTTCAGGTATTAAACAGGAATTTTGGCAAGTTCAAGGCGAGGTCATGTGTTGCAAAAAGACAGTTGAACAACAATGGATAGAGGTCAATCAGCGAGTTGACGTGGTACAAAACAAAATCGAATGCTGTGCCGGCAACAATTTAGTACCGTCCGGTCAAATAAAACTACCGGAAGTAAGTTTTGTTCCAGGGGGCGAGATTCATCCGCACATTTTTGTAGAGATTTACAGAAACGCACTACCAAAACACTGGAGTGATGAGGAAAAAATTAGATATATAAAGATGATGATGAAAGACGAAGCTTTGGAATGGTCGTGTGGAGTAGCGGAGAGCAGTATTAGCTATGGAGAATTTCTGCGAAGTTTTTTGAAGAGGTACTGGTCGGAGGAAAGGCAGAGACGTGTGAAACAAGAATTTAGGAACAGCTGTCCATACAAAAGGCAATTTGGTAGCCTTCGCGAATATTGCGAAAAATTGATGAAAGGACTGAAATACTTGTCAAACCCAATAGAAGAAGACGAGAAAATAGAAATTTTGGAGAGAAAAATGCCGCGTTGGGTGCAGGAAAGGATGTTGCTTGCGCGATGGAATAATCTCCAAGAATTTTTAGAAGGAGTGGACAAGATAGACAAATGGGACGATAGGAGTGTGAGAGATCAAAATTTTACCGGAAGTTCGTATGGTGGAAAGAGCAATCGGGACAAGTATATCGGGAAAAGGATGGAAAGAGAGATGAGAAGCGAGACCAGCACAAGAATGGAAAGGAAAGCCTACACAATATAAACAATGGAGCGATCGAAACGCTAGAGAATGGAAAGCTTTCAACAATGGAAGTAGAGGGATGGAGCGAGTAGAAAGCGGAAAGCAGAGTGACGAAAAATGCAATCAGGAAAATTAGAAAGGGCTTGTGAAGAGGTCCGTTCCCAGGCCGATGAAAGAAGAGGACCAAGAAATTTTAAAGAATATAGATGTATGTTCATGAGAGTAAACAAAGAAGAAGCAGTAAAACATAGGAAGACCGTTCTAGAAGATGTTGAAAACATTTCCAAAGAATAGACAGAGAGGAGAGCAATCAGAAAACGTCAATAGAGAGTGACAATCAAATCAGAAATAATGAAGAAAGGAAGCCATTAATGGATAAAACACTGATGATTGATGAAGTAGATAAATGGGTAAACCAAGCAAGAAGAGCTTGTAAGGAAAAATTAGGAGTGGAAACGGTAGAAAAAGAAGATGAGGAAGACCTCGAAAAACGGTTAGAAGTGGGAAAAGAGCAAGAAGTAACGGTGGAAGACAAAGGTCCGTTAAAATGGTGGAGGTGTTTAGAACAAATTGTGGAAAGTGAACGATTCGACAAGGTTGAAAATGAGGCAATGGAAGGAAGTGAGGTGATTGGTTTAGCAGAAATGGATTATTGGATGAACAAGGACCAGAAGAGTAATGATGAGTTGATAGGGGATGAAGGATATGGAATCAATATCTTGGGAAATGAGGATGAAAATTACGAAGAGCGAAGAGAAGAGGAAGATGAGGAAACAGACGATACGATAGACGATGAAGAGTATGGAGACTAAGAATTCAATGAAGATTATAGTATGGAAAGGGAGAAAACTTTAACGAAGATTTAAAAAAAGAGTTGTGTAGTCGATAGTGACAAGGATGAAGAAAGAGAACTGAAATGCTTTCTAATAAGGAAGGAAGGACCAGGAAGAGGCAAGGAAAGTGAAGCAATCAAATTGATGAGGAAGAACAAAGAGCTAAGTTACCGAAAGGTTGAAGAAGAGGAAGCAACAAGAGGAAAAGTAAAGATGAAGGACAAAGGGCTGTCATACCGAGAAGTAGAAGCAGATTTACTAGAAGAAAATGAGAAAGAAGAAGAGAATAAAGAGATACTACAACCTTTGGTGGAGGTTGAAGTGTTTGGATTGGTGGAAAGGGCATTAGTGGACACAGGAAGCGAGGTGACTGCAATTTCCGAGTCATTTTTCAACCAATTAAAGAAGAGGGGCAATATGTTAGAAATGCCTGCAAGTAAGACTCAAATTATAGGTGCCACCGGAAAGCTGAGCAAATTGATTCGTCAGCATGTGTACGTGACTATGACGATTGGAAAAATGACGGTGGATCATGACATGCTAGTAATACCTGGACTTAGGATCAACTGGATATTAGGAATGGATTGGCTAGGGATATAAAGCAATAATTGACTGCAGTGCAGAAAGAGTGGAATTTGAGAATGGAAATGTGAAATATGTGGTACCATTTGAAAGCAAGATGGTTAAGAAGGAATACAGAGTGGGAGGACTGAAACTAATAGCCACAGTTCATGGTATTGACTGGAATGAAGATGGAGAAGATGGTGGCTGGGATGAACGTGAACAAGAATTAGAACGCCAAGATATTTTGGAAATAGTGGAAAGTTTGAGGCATATAACGGAGGATCAAAGAAGGCAGTTGACAGATATATTATGGGAGAACTATATGGTGTTTTACGATTGTCCAGGACGTGTGGAAGGGTTTGAGTGCAAATTGAAGATTAAAGAACATGAACCATTTTTTGTGAAACCTTACTCAGTGCCATTGGCAAGCAGGCCAGCGGTAGAAGAAGAATTGTCACGAATGCTCAAAATGGGCATTATTGAGAGAAGTGATAGCAGATACAACAGCCCCTTAGTAGTGGTGGGTAAGAAGGATGGCAGTGTTAGACTGGTGCTAGATGCACGAAGATTAAACAAAATAGTGGATCAAGAGAGGGATAGACCTGAGAACCTGGAAGAAATTTTACAAAGGTTTCAAGAAGTAAAGTAGCATAACGAGTTTGGATTTAACCGCAGGGTACTGGCAAATCCCTTTAGCAAAAGAATCTAGGCCATATACAGCCTTTCTCTATGGTGGTAGGTGCTACCAATACTGTGTGGTACCGTTTGGTCTCAATATATCGGTGTCTGTATTCATACGAGCATTAGACAAAGTACTTGGTGATGACTTATTGAGGAAGCTGACAGTGTACGTAGACGACATACTGATAAGTGCCAAGACGTGGAAAGAGCACTGTGAGGTATTGCGAGTGGTGTTGACAGCATTAAAAGTTGGAGGGATAAAATTAAAGTTTTCAAAATGTGAATTTGTAAAGGAGAGAATAAATTTTTTGGGACACATAATCAGTGAGGAAGGAATATCACCCGATCCTAGCAAGTTAGAAGCAGTAAAAAAGTTCCCTACACCCAAAAGCAAGAAACAGCTGAAATCATTTTTGGGTCTTTGCGGATTTTATCGAAAGTTTGTCTCGAGTCAAATGTTAAATGATCCAACTTTAAATACTTTGTTGAAGAAGCATGTGTCTTGGTTTTGGTCTCAGGAATGCCAAAAGAGTTTTGAAAGAATCAAGGAAGAGTTGGGAAGAGGGAGGATGTTGTATCGACCGAATTTGAGGTTGCCTTTCTGCCTAGCGTCGGATGCAAGTGACTACGGTATTGGTGTTCAGCTCTTTCAAGTGGTGGATAAGAATGGTGTGGATGAAATTAGGACGATTGCTTTTGCAAGTCGTATTCTGAATGCACACGAAAGAAATTACGGTATATGCCAAAAGGAAGCGCTCAGTATTGTGTGGGGTTTTAAGAAGTTCAGGTATTACCTATGGGGACACAAGACCATAGTGTATACAGACCAAAAGGCACTAAGTTTCCTGCGGGAGTGCAAACTACTTCATTCTCGACTTACGAGATGGGCGCTATATTTGCAGCAATTTGATTTTGAAATAAAGTACATTAAAGGAAAGGATAATGTTGTTGCGGATGCGCTGTCCCGATTACCGTTAGGAAGTGATGGAGACAAAGAGAGGTCAACCAATGTATTTAAAGTATACTATATGAAAGGTGTGGTGCACGAAAAGGAGGTAAAGGAAATATGTCAACAGCTGAGAAGACTGCAAAACGAAGACGAATGTCTAGCGTTAGTAAAAAGAGAGTTGGGAAGGAAATCGAATAATAAGTTAAGGAAATATTACATGGTGTTTGAAGGCGTATTGTTCAGAAGAAAAGTAGAAAATTCTGATGAATGGAAGATCTGTTGGCCAGAGAAATATGTAGAAACGATTATAGATTACACACATTTAAGTCATGGACATTACGGCCCGAAGAAATGTTTAGAGAAGTTGAAAGAGACTGTAATCTTTGACAATATGGTCAGACGAACAAGGAATAGGATCAGCAAATGTGATAGGTGTCAGCGAGTAAAGGATTCCTCGACTATTCAGAGGGGAATGATGAAAGCCATCATACCAACGGGAGTACTAGAACTTGTGGCGGTTGACTTGTATGGGCCATTACCTAAAGCTAAAGGTGGACTAGCTTACGTGTTTGTGGTTTTGGATGTGTTTTCCAAGTATGTAAGATTATATGGGGTCCGAAAAGCTACAGGAAAGATACTAAGTAGTCGTATGGCGAAAGATTATTTTGTGAAGTATGGGAAACCACAGCGAGTACGTGAGCGATAATGGAAGTCAATTCATATCGAAGGATTGGGTAGAATGTCTCAACAATGCAGGTGTGAAACATATTAGGATTTCTGCTTATCATCCAGAGAGCAATCCGGCGGAGAGAGTGATGCGTGAGCTGGGAAGACTTTGTCGAACCTACTGCTACAGTCAGCATTCAAAATGGGCTGATTACCTGAGTAGATTTGAAGATGTGATGAACTGTGTAGTACATTCTGGAACTGGGTTCACGCCATATGAGGTGATGTGGAATAAGAAACCAGAAAATGTTGTGATGAAATGGGAGAAGTTTCCGCCTAGTAAGGAAATAGAAGTACAGGGTCGTGTGGAGTTAGTACAGAGGAACCTGAAGAAGAGTGCAGAGCAAAGAAAAAGGATATACGACCGACGTTCTAGGAAGATGGAGTTCGAAGTAGGGGAGCTAGTATTGGTGAGGACTCATGAGCGATCTAGTAGTATAAATGCGGAAATTAAGAAATTTTTTGATTTATATGAAGGACCGTATAAAATTGTGGGGAGACCTCATCAACATGCATACTATCTCCAGTACCCGAAATCTGGAAAAGTGTTAGGTTTAAGGAACCTGAAAGATTTGAAACTGTACATAGAGTGAATGAGTGGATGAAAGTTGCAGAGAGTGAATGTAAATATTGTGAACTAAGAGAAAGAGTGGAGCGATGAGCATTGTACAGAATGAATAAAGCATTATAAGGAATATTATGTAAGAAGTAATCACCAAAAATTTGACTGACACAAATTTTTGTAAAAAATGGCCGAGCGGATATGTAAGGAAACATAGTTCCTTACATTTTTTTTATTATTATTATTTCAGTTTCATTGTTTTATGTTTGTATATTTAAAGGTAAGATTATGTTTTTGTGTGTGTGTTTAATTTATTTCATTTTTTGTAAAAGGAAAAAGATACATTAATAGTTATTATGGAAGAGCAAAGATGTTTGTGTTACAAGAAAATCTTTGGCGGACATAAACAGTGCAGGGAGGAAGATCTTTGTTGAAGATAGTAGAGAGAAGCAGAGAGTTTGTGTAGTCGGCGAAGTTTTGGATGAAACTGAGAATTGTACAGAGAATTGTATTTGCTAATGTGAAGCAGCAATAAAAGAAATGAAAGTTGATATAAGGATGATATATTAAGAATAATAATTTTACACACTTCATCCATTTTCATACTCATTTTTTCTTGTAAATTTAGATTTTTTAATATTGTTTCACAGACATCAAAATAATGAAACTTTTAAATTTTTGTATTCTGCATAACCTAATGATTTCATAAAAAAATCATTTATTTAGTTATGCCAGATATTTATCAACGAATAATAGAAAATTATTTATAATATTATTACTTTTTAACCAAAGAAACACTCTCTTTCACGTTGTTCTAGAGCTGATTTTAAAGTTGACATAGTATTACACACATCTTTATTACCATCAAGTTGTTTAATCGTTTTGTGAACGTTGAATGAAAACGGCTCGCGGAATTCGAAAGGAATTTTACTTTAGTGTTCCCATAAATTTTATCCATCTTCAAAATATTTTGAATATGTGTGGGACAATCCTCTCCTAAACTAATAAAATCATCGTTCAGTGACTTCCAATTCAGTTGAAATCGACGCACTTTCGTCATTTTCCTTAACAAATTTAATAACAAAAGAAGTACAACCTCTACGTGAAAATAACTAACAAAACAGAAATGAAGCTAAGATAGCTGTATGAGTAATCATTTGTTTCACGTTGTCAATTTCGGCATTAACATAACAGTTCGGAACGCAACAAGACAAAGGCGAATTCGGATACGCGTACATCCCACCATGCAAAAGGAAAGCATACATGAATGTGATTTCACATATTTGGCAAAGTGGGGATTTGTTTGTTACTAGTTTGTGTTTCAAAAATTTCAATCCACCCACCTGAAATGTAGTACCTTCGCGTATTTTTTCAACAGTATACAGTAATCAGGGACGTAGCTATCGGAGGACTAGGCGGTGCCGTGCACCGGGGCCCCCAAGTAGAGCACAAGGGGGCCCCTAGTGCCCTCAAACCTCACAAGATTTGATAGGGCTAAAAAAGGTCGCCCATCTGGCCTGAGGGACGAAATTTTTTTTTTTTTTCACCGGGGCCCTTTTTTAACCAACCGACGCCACTGCTAGTACGCACATCAGAAAAGCAGTACAACGGTGGACCGTCGATTTGGTGCGTATAACTCAATTGTTTGTAAAAATAATTGATATTGATGACGAGAGTGAAATGCTTCTGTGGTTACTGTAGCGGTGGAACAGCACAAGAAAAAACGACGACATTAGTGCTTGTGAATTAATTTTTCCCTAGCAAAATGAAAAATATGAGAACGCTGGTCATAAAAAATATGATTGCCACATTCTTAGGAAACGATCAGACACTCAGACTGTATTTTACAGTTCGAAAGTAAAGAATAAGTTAAACATAAAGTTTCGGTGATGGATTAATAGAAAAATATTATAAATTTGGAGGACTAAAAAGGTGTATTATTAAAATAGTGTGAAATCAGGTAATAATTTCAAGAAAAGTCAAAAATTAAATTAGAATTTTAATCGTGTGTGTTTACTGTAATGGTATATTGTTTTACATTTGAACACTAAAGTGTAATGATAGAAAAAGGTCAGAAAACTAGGCATGGTTGAAACTGTGGTCCAAGTGGAGGCCAAACAGGAAATTGGACCATCTCCTATAAGTGATGTCAGGACAATTTTCCACAATGACTACCGAGAAGACCTCCTTGAAGAAGAACATGATAAGGAAGTGAACTTAAATGACACTATATTTATCATAGTGGTTATGAAGTGAGCAATGAACAGAGTGGGAAGATTCTCTTTTTTAGGTAAGGGTATCAGGGATTGCAAAAAGTTTATGGGTAATATCTATATTACGATACCACTGAAATCACTTACCGCCTCGCGATGTAAGCACTTCCGGATGGAGAGAGTGTGACGTCGATACGTTGCTGAATGTGACGTACAGGGTGTTTCAAAAAGGACTTTACAATTTTGAAAATTCATATAAATTTTATGAAACAAGGTACAGAACTGGTTTTGGTGTTGTTTTAGAGGAAAACACTTCAAGTTTTGACTCGCGTAGTCCACTAGTGCCTAATCGCGCCGCACAAGCGCTAGCGGCAGTTACGTTAAAGTTGGCTGCCTTCACTGGACCCGAGCGTGCTAGCTGTGTGTTTTAGTTTGAAGAATCGAAGTCTGAGACAACAGTTCAGCGTAATTTTCGTACCAAGTACGCTAAAGATCTTCCTAGTAGGCCTAGATGTTTTGTTGAAACAGGGTGCTCAGTAAAACATAAATAATCCTCAGGTCGTCCAAGCACATCTGACGAGGTCGTTGAGCAAGTGAGAAAAAGTTTTTTTCAGCAGCCCTACGAAATCGACCCGGCGTGCTTCTCGTGAGCTGCAAGTCCCACAAACGACGGGTTGGCGTGTGTTGAGAAAACTTTTGCATTTGAAACCATACCGATATTCGCTTTTACAAGCAATTAAAGACACTGATAAGATTGCCCCCCCCCCCCCAGTCCATTCCCACCTATAATGACCACGACGTTGACGAGGCGTAAAGCCAAAAGCAAAAAGAATGAAAATATTGAGCACCATCTGTAATGAAGATCTGAAGCATGTAAACCTATTAAGAATGAAACCGAGTTCATGTTTAGGGTACATAAGGAGTAACTACATGGAAATCCAACAATTTTAAATTTATATAATTAAGTGAGCCATTCATACTTTATGTTGATACTATATTTATTCTGATATTAATGTGTGTGTCCAAAAGTTTATTATTTGTGGCAGAGGTTTTGCACTAAAGCCGGGTTTGTCTGATTAACAACAATGAGTTTAATAAATTAACAATTTAATGAAAGATGTTGTTGGTAAATTTGCCAACATTTTTTCGGCTAATTATATTCCTGTTTAAAATAAGCTATAAAAATATAATACATTTCAAATAATATAGTATTTTATGGAAAGAGTTAGAAAAGGACAAAAAATTAGTTATTTATTGTATAAAAACTATTAATTGTCTACAGTAAATATGTCATATTTTTTACTGCATTCAATTTTTAAATTAATGTAGATCAAAAACTCATTTTTTATCAATGAGATACTCGCTCTGCTTCTCTCTTTTCGCCATTTCAAATTCATAATTGAAAATGTATTTTCTTTGAATGATGGGGCGGGAATAAAGGACAGGACTGAATAACCTTAAATAAATTTTAAAATACGCTCTAATTTTTGGCCTGTAGTTTTGTCGGTGAACTCACTACAATCTCTTACTTTTAACTAGATTTCCTTTAATATTGTTATATCAAAGTACACTTGTAAGGAAACATAGTTCCTTACATTTTTTTTATTATTATTATTTCAGTTTCATTGTTTTATGTTTGTATATTTAAAGGTAAGATTATGTTTTTGTGTGTGTGTTTAATTTATTTCATTTTTTGTAAAAGGAAAAAGATACGTTAATAGTTATTATGCAAGAGCAAAGATGTTTGTGTTACAAGAAAATCTTTGGCGGACATAAACAGTGCAGGGAGGAAGATCTTTGTTGAAGATAGTAGAGAGAAGCAGAGAGTTTGTGTAGTCGGCGAAGTTTTGGATGAAACTGAGAATGGTACAGAGAATTGTATTTGCTAATGTGAAGCAGCAATAAAAGAAATGAAAGTTGATATAAGGATGATATATTAAGAATAATAATTTTACAAGTGGCTGACCGTGAAAAGGACACAGAACTAAAAAACTTTAGTTGGGTAAGGAAAGAGCCTGGCAAATCTTCGAAGAAGAGAAAGAAGAAAGGTAAGACAGAAAATACATTTTAATAACGTGAAATGGACAACAAATAAATGCAGATGTAAATCTGAGAAGCTATTTGAAGAGATATGGTAATTGTTTAAAAATTTGAAGAGACTCATAGCCGCGTAAATTACCGAAAATAGTAAGAGTAAACTTCAAGATATGGTAATGAACGTTTTGGTTAAGTGTTAACGAACTAGATATTATCTGTGACTGTTTGCCGAAAGGAACTTGCTTTAAATAAAAATAATAGTAAAAGTAAATTGCAGTAGAG
This sequence comes from Vandiemenella viatica, assembly GCA_031002005.1. Classification (NCBI taxonomy): domain Eukaryota; kingdom Metazoa; phylum Arthropoda; class Insecta; order Orthoptera; family Morabidae; genus Vandiemenella; species Vandiemenella viatica. The sequence goes on along the minus strand of JARYHS010009186.1, from coordinate 17,430,669 downwards.
TGAATAATACTTATATTATTAAAATAACAAGCAGGAATATAACAGTTAAAATGCCGGGAAAGAAATTCATCTCAATGTATAATGCATGCACGAGAAGTTAACGAGCAAGAATAGTATCTTTGACAAATTGTGGAAGTAAATTTGCTGTAGTTAAAAACTGATATTTTGAATGTGTTTTGTGAAATAAATTTTGTAAAGATAATATGTATGTTGATAAAAGTTTTTTTGTGTCTCTAATTCTGAGTCGAACTACTGCGTTGTAAAATTCATTGTCACTTCGTTGAAGACTTTCTTTTCTCCAGTCTGTATTTACTCTCGTAAAATTTTTTATGGGGTTGAAATTATTGGTGTGAGGATTTATCCTTGTGTGAAATTTTGTGTGTAAAATGGAAAAAAAATTTAGTGGTAGATTCCGAGAGTTCATTTAATGGGACGGGAGGCGAAAATAGTGAGCAGGTTAAGGTTTCTGGAAATTTAAATAACAGTTTGGATTCGGGTTGCGCGTATTCAGATCAGTCAGTGTGTGATGTTAGTATTGAGAAAGTTCATGAGTTATCTCCAGCTAGCGTAACTCAAAAGAAATTTGACCGAGAAGAAGATAATTCTTTGGAAATGATACTAGCAAAAATATTACAGAGCCAACAGGAATTAAAGCAGAGCCAACAGAGATCTGAAGAAACAAATCAACAGCAGATAATGAAATATGCAAGAATTAAAACAGAACCAACAAGATTTAAGACGAGAATTACAACAAAATCAACAGAAGTTTGAAAAGTTAACACTACGACAGATGGAGAAAATGCAAGAAGTAATTACACAAAACCGACAAAGAATGGAACAAGAATTTAATCAATGGAAAAATGAAAAGGACAATATCTATATTAAGCTAGACAATGTGGAGGAGCGCATTGTTAAGGAAGAAGAGAATCGTGAAGAGGCAATGAGGCTGGTATTGCGATGAGCAAAATAAGTTGAAGAATGAATTTTCAGGTATTAAACAGGAATTTTGGCAAGTTCAAGGCGAGGTCATGTGTTGCAAAAAGACAGTTGAACAACAATGGATAGAGGTCAATCAGCGAGTTGACGTGGTACAAAACAAAATCGAATGCTGTGCCGGCAACAATTTAGTACCGTCCGGTCAAATAAAACTACCGGAAGTAAGTTTTGTTCCAGGGGGCGAGATTCATCCGCACATTTTTGTAGAGATTTACAGAAACGCACTACCAAAACACTGGAGTGATGAGGAAAAAATTAGATATATAAAGATGATGATGAAAGACGAAGCTTTGGAATGGTCGTGTGGAGTAGCGGAGAGCAGTATTAGCTATGGAGAATTTCTGCGAAGTTTTTTGAAGAGGTACTGGTCGGAGGAAAGGCAGAGACGTGTGAAACAAGAATTTAGGAACAGCTGTCCATACAAAAGGCAATTTGGTAGCCTTCGCGAATATTGCGAAAAATTGATGAAAGGACTGAAATACTTGTCAAACCCAATAGAAGAAGACGAGAAAATAGAAATTTTGGAGAGAAAAATGCCGCGTTGGGTGCAGGAAAGGATGTTGCTTGCGCGATGGAATAATCTCCAAGAATTTTTAGAAGGAGTGGACAAGATAGACAAATGGGACGATAGGAGTGTGAGAGATCAAAATTTTACCGGAAGTTCGTATGGTGGAAAAGAGCAATCGGGACAAGTATATCGGGAAAAGGATGGAAAGAGAGATGATAAAGAAGCGAGACCAGCACAAGAATGGAAAGGAAAGCCTACACAATATAAACAATGGAGCGATCGAAACGCTAGAGAATGGAAAGCTTTCAACAATGGAAGTAGAGGGATGGAGCGAGTAGAAAGCGGAAAGCAGAGTGACGAAAAATGCAATCAGGAAAATTAGAAAGGGCTTGTGAAGAGGTCCGTTCCCAGGCCGATGAAAGAAGAGGACCAAGAAATTTTAAAGAATATAGATGTATGTTCATGAGAGTAAACAAAGAAGAAGCAGTAAAACATAGGAAAGACCGTTCTAGAAGATGTTGCAAAACATTTCCAAAGAATAGAGCAGAGAGGAGAGCAATCAGAAAACGTCAATAGAGAGTGACAATCAAATCAGAAATAATGAAGAAAGGAAGCCATTAATGGATAAAACACTGATGATTGATGAAGTAGATAAATGGGTAAACCAAGCAAGAAGAGCTTGTAAGGAAAAATTAGGAGTGGAAACGGTAGAAAAAGAAGATGAGGAAGACCTCGAAAAACGGTTAGAAGTGGGAAAAGAGCAAGAAGTAACGGTGGAAGACAAAGGTCCGTTAAAATGGTGGAGGTGTTTAGAACAAATTGTGGAAAGTGAACGATTCGACAAGGTTGAAAATGAGGCAATGGAAGGAAGTGAGGTGATTGGTTTAGCAGAAATGGATTATTGGAATGAACAAGGACCAGAAGAGTAATGATGAGTTGATAGGGGATGAAGGATATGGAATCAATATCTTGGGAAATGAGGATGAAAATTACGAAGAGCGAAGAGAAGAGGAAGATGAGGAAACAGACGATACGATAGACGATGAAGAGTATGGAGACGAAGAAGAATTCAATGAAGATTATAGTATGGAAGAGGGAGAAAACTTTAACGAAGATTTAAAAAAGAGTTCTGTAGTCGATAGTGACAAGGATGAAGAAAGAGAACTGAAATGCTTTCTAATAAGGAAGGAAGGACCAGGAAGAGGCAAGGAAAGTGAAGCAATCAAATTGATGAGGAAGAACAAAGAGCTAAGTTACCGAAAGGTTGAAGAAGAGGAAGCAACAAGAGGAAAAGTAAAGATGAAGGACAAAGGGCTGTCATACCGAGAAGTAGAAGAAGATTTACTAGAAGAAAATGAGAAAGAAGAAGAGAATAAGAGATACTACAACCTTTGGTGGAGGTTGAAGTGTTTGGGTTGGTGGAAAGGGCATTAGTGGACACAGGAAGCGAGGTGACTGCAATTTCCGAGTCATTTTTCAAACCAATTAAAGAAGAGGGGCAATATGTTATAAATGCCCGCAAGTAAGACTCAAATTATAGGTGCCACCGGAAAGCTGAGCAAATTGATTCGTCAGCATGTGTACGTGACTATGACGATTGGAAAAATGACGGTGGATCATGACATGCTAGTAATACCTGGACTTAGGATCAACTGGATATTAGGAATGGATTGGCTAGGGAAATATAAAGCAATAATTGACTGCAGTGCAGAAAGAGTGGAATTTGAGAATGGAAATGTGAAATATGTGGTACCATTTGAAAGCAAGATGGTTAAGAAGGAATACAGAGTGGGAGGACTGAAACTAATAGCCACAGTTCATGGTATTGACTGGAATGAAGATGGAGAAGATGGTGGCTGGGATGAACGTGAACAAGAATTAGAACGCCAAGATATTTTGGAAATAGTGGAAAGTTTGAGGCATATAACGGAAGGATCAAAGAAGGCAGTTGACAGATATATTATGGGAGAACTATATGGTGTTTTACGATTGTCCAGGACGTGTGGAAGGGTTTGAGTGCAAACTTGAAGATTAAAGAACATGAACCATTTTTTGTGAAACCTTACTCAGTGCCATTGGCAAGCAGGCCAGCGGTAGAAGAAGGAATTGTCACGAATGCTCAAAATGGGCATTATTGAGAGAAGTGATAGCAGATACAACAGCCCCTTAGTAGTGGTGGGTAAGAAGGATGGCAGTGTTAGACTGGTGCTAGATGCACGAAGATTAAACAAAATAGTGGATCAGAGAGAGGGATAGACCTGAGAACCTGGAAGAAATTTTACAAAGGTTTCAAGAAGTAAAGTAGCTAACGAGTTTGGATTTAACCGCAGGGTACTGGCAAATCCCTTTAGCAAAAGAATCTAGGCCATATACAGCCTTTCTCTATGGTGGTAGGTGCTACCAATACTGTGTGGTACCGTTTGGTCTCAATATATCGGTGTCTGTATTCATACGAGCATTAGACAAAGTACTTGGTGATGACTTATTGAGGAAGCTGACAGTGTACGTAGACGACATACTGATAAGTGCCAAGACGTGGAAAGAGCACTGTGAGGTATTGCGAGAGGTGTTGACAGCATTAAAAGCTGGAGGGATAAATTAAAGTTTTCAAAATGTGAATTTGTAAAGGAGAGAATAAATTTTTTGGGACACATAATCAGTGAGGAAGGAATATCACCCGATCCTAGCAAGTTAGAAGCAGTAAAAAAGTTCCCTACGCCCAAAAGCAAGAAACAGCTGAAATCATTTTTGGGTCTCTGCGGATTTTATCGAAAGTTTGTCTCGAGTCAAATGTTAAATGATCCAGCTTTAAATACTTTGTTGAAGAAGCATGTGTCTTGGTTTTGGTCTCAGGAATGCCAAAAGAGTTTTGAAAGAATCAAGGAAGAGTTGGGAAGAGGGAGGATGTTGTATCGACCGAATTTGAGGGTTGCCTTTCTGCCTAGCGTCGGATGCAAGTGACTACGGTATTGGTGTTCAGCTCTTTCAAGTGGTGGATAAGAATGGTGTGGATGAAATTAGGACGATTGCTTTTGCAAGTCGTATTCTGAATGCACACGAAAGAAATTACGGTATATGCCAAAAGGAAGCGCTGCAGTATTGTGTGGGGTTTTAAGAAGTTCAGGTATTACCTATGGGGACACAAGACCATAGTGTATACAGACCAAAAGGCACTAAGTTTCCTGCGGGAGTGCAAACTACTTCATTCTCGACTTACGAGATGGGCGCTATATTTGCAGCAATTTGATTTTGAAATAAAGTACATTAAAGGAAAGGATAATGTTGTTGCGGATGCGCTGTCCCGATTACCGTTAGGAAGTGATGGAGACGAAGAGAGGTCAACCAATGTATTTAAAGTATACTATATGAAAGGTGTGGTGCACGAAAAGGAGGTAAAGGAAATATGTCAACAGCTGAGAAGACTGCAAAACGAAGACGAATGTCTAGCGTTAGTAAAAAGAGAGTTGGGAAGGAAATCGAATAATAAGTTAAGGAAATATTACATGGTGTTTGAAGGCGTATTGTTCAGAAGAAAAGTAGAAAATTCTGATGAATGGAAGATCTGTTGGCCAGAGAAATATGTAGAAACGATTATAGATTACACACATTTAAGTCATGGACATTACGGCCCGAAGAAATGTTTAGAGAAGTTGCAAGAGACTGTAATCTTTGACAATATGGTCAGACGAACAAGGAATAGGATCAGCAAATGTGATAGGTGTCAGCGAGTAAAGGATTCCTCGACTATTCAGAGGGGAATGATGAAAGACATCATACCAACGGGAGTACTAGAACTTGTGGCGGTTGACTTGTATGGGACCATTACCTAAAGCTAAAGGTGGACTAGCTTACGTGTTTGTGGTTTTGGATGTGTTTTCCAAGTATGTAAGATTATATGGGGTCCGAAAAGCTACAGGAAAGATACTAAGTAGTCGTATGGCGAAAGATTATTTTGTGAAGTATGGGAAACCACAGCGAGTACTGAGCGATAATGGAAGTCAATTCATATCGAAGGATTGGGTAGAATGTCTCAACAATGCAGGTGTGAAACATATTAGGATTTCTGCTTATCATCCAGAGAGCAATCCGGCGGAGAGAGTGATGCGTGAGCTGGGAAGACTTTGTCGAACCTACTGCTACAGTCAGCATTCAAAATGGGCTGATTACCTGAGTAGATTTGAAGATGTGATGAACTGTGTAGTACATTCTGGAACTGGGTTCACGCCAGTATGAGGTGATGTGGAATAAGAAACCAGAAAATGTTGTGATGAAATGGGAGAAGTTTCCGCCTAGTAAGGAAATAGAAGTACAGGAGTCGTGTGGAGTTAGTACAGAGGAACCTGAAGAAGAGTGCAGTAGCAAAGAAAAAGGATATACGACCGACGTTCTAGGAAGATGGAGTTCGAAGTAGGGGAGCTAGTATTGGTGAGGACTCATGAGCGATCTAGTAGTATAAATGCGGAAATTAAGAAATTTTTTGATGTATATGAAGGACCGTATAAAATTGTGGGGAGACCTCATCAACATGCATACTATCTCCAGTACCCGAAATCTGGAAAAGTGTTAGGTTTAAGGAACCTGAAAGATTTGAAACTGTACATCGAGTGAATGAGATGGATGAAAGTTGCAGAGAGTGAATGTAAATATTGTGAACTAAGAGAAAGAGTGGAGCGATGAGCATTGTACAGAATG
>JARYHS010009186.1:17314197-17423473 GCA_031002005.1 Vandiemenella viatica | reverse complement strand
AACGTTCACACTGCAAAATTTTAAGAATACCTGTTTGCTTCGAAAGCATCACGTTATTCAGGCTGGGCATTCATCATGTATGTAATCTTTGGTCATAGTGACGGCCAGAGAACTTAATACAGAATGTAGATTATTAAACAGTTGAGCAACTCCGAAGAAATGAACGGGCAGAATACTCGATTCGGTAACATATTTTCTCTGATGTCCACTTTAAAACACCCAGTAACTCACGTACAGCGTACAGGGACAAAAACCATTAACTAAAATTGTCAGTAAAATTCCCAAGAAGAAAATAAATCGTAATGTATTAACTTTGGTCAAGAAACAACATTAGGGAAATTTTAACTAAATTGAAATTTAGGCTAGACCGGAATGATAATTGACATTCGTGGTTACAGTAGAGACAATGGGTGATTTAAGTTTTTTACATGTTTTATATTGATTTCGTTAGCAACATATTATTGAAATGAAGTTCTACTTTTTTTCAGCTGTAATGTTTAACGGTATATTTTTAACTATGAAATGCTACGAAAAGCTAACTTAATGAACGTATTATGGCAATTAATTTGGTAGCGGTTGCTTCGCAATTAAATTATGGACATAACCTCGAATTTCTTCGAGTAATATCTCTGGTGACTGTTGATTTGCGAGCGAAGGCTGACACGTGACCCCGTTCTCCAGCCAATAGCTATCGAGGTGTGTGAGTGAGCTTAGGTAATTATATAGTAGATACTTCTCAAGTTCATCGTTCACTGCATCGCTTTAAATAGTCACTAATGTTCTGAGGGAAATATTTGAAATTGGTTCGGCTAGCTTCTTGAAGCGCGGACTAACGCCATGGGATCGCCGGATCTGGATGCCGTTTAGATGTGTTGCGCCACGCCTCACGCGCTGCATTGAACAGTTCCAACGAGGAGCTGCTTACTTCACTCCGATTATATCCACAAACTGCCCGCTTGTAAAATAAATGTACATTCGAAGGAAAATATCTGACGCATATTTGCACGTGCTTTACTTTGCTAAATAACAGGTGGCTGCAGTCGAAATAGCTTTTACCGTTTCGAATGATCATAAAATGTATTAACAGATATTAGTGAATAGTATGTTTCCAAGACATTTCGATCGTATGTTCCAGCCAGTAAAATTGAATAGTTTGATACTTCACAGCACTAACCTGTCACTGCGAAAGCAAAAAATGAATATCTGATAGCGAGTAAATGTGTTTCCCGGGTGAGATTGCTCACTACGCCGCAGTTCACCAACCACGCTCGGGCAGTCTCCGTCGATATTTATGGGTAATTCTGCGCTAAGGCAGAGCGGACATTGCGCAGGGCGCAGTTCTGCTGTTTTCCATTGCTAATTTAACGGACGCCGCCCGTAAATTGGAGGCAGACTCGCGGCAAGAAAATCCTCGTAGGAAAATATCCACTTCAGCCGAAGATGAGAAGAGCGAAAAAAAAATAAAACATAAAAACTAAAAAAACAAAACCGTAAAACATACGCGGTTAAAGTTAGTTTTCTGTAGGTATTTCCTTAAAAACACCAGACGCTGACATCCACTTTAAACCCACAGCTTTAATGTTATCTGCCGGAAATTTTTCCCTAATACTGAAATACACTAACCAAAAAATCAGTTTCAATTATTTTACTTTTTCAATATTCACTCAACAATTAATTATGTTGATCCTTCCTCGCCTTTATCCAGAACGTATTTGCCTTTTGCTGTATTCTGATTTCTGTCGCAGTTACTCAATAAGCTGCGATTGGTCTTTAATGACATTTTCCGCACGAGTTGAAGTATGCCCTTGAAGTCGTTTAGCAGCCATGTTGCCTCAATCATCCCATTTTATCCTTCACATGTGCCCACGTCTGTCTTACTCGTCACGTCTGTGATTTCTTTGGTGTAGTTACAACAGTCTTACTTTGGCCGTCTGCTGTACTCCAGCAGATGCAAGACCTTTTGAGGAGTGAGAAAATTCTGAGAGGTGTTTACAGGTAGACTGATTGCTTCCCGTCTATATCTGACCTTAAATATATTGGCAGGTCTTCTATTTATGTCTTGTTGCTCATCTAATGCTGACCTAAAACAAAAGTAGCTATTGTAACAAAGTTAACGATAATTATATGACCTAACATGAGTTACAACTGGCCTCAAGTGAAGATAAGTAATTTATTTATGACTTTGTTAACCTACATTTGGTTCAGCTATTGTGAAAATTTGCAAACCATTACCAAGCACCTTCTCGGGTCACTAAAGTAGTGATTTGGCGTAGCATAAATTATACAAGTCTTTGGTAGCGTTCCATTGGTATCTGATATCGGATTTCAACGCACAGGTCACGAAATTCCCTTAAATTACGTACCAGCGGTTTGTGCGTGGTGGCTGGGAACGAGCGTATCGGAAACGGAGGAACTGGTTGGCTGTTCGCGTGCTACTGTAGTGAGCATCTATGGAAAGTGTTTGAAAGACGGCGAAACCACGAGTAAGCGACAAGGTGGTGGACACCCACGCCGCATCACAGAACGTGGAGGTCGGAGGCTTGCCCGCTCTGTAAAGTAGGATAGGGAGCGATCTGACGGAAGAGTACAATTCTGCTGTTTCGAGAAGTGTTTCAGAGCACAAGAATCGCGATTCTGCCACAAATCACCACTTTTCCTGTCTTTCGGAGCGGTCTCCAAACACTTCCTACAGATGCTCACTGTAGTACCACGCGAACAGCCGACCAGCCCCTCCGTTTCCGGGATGAACAGCCGCCCAGTCCCTCCGTTTCCGGGATGAACAGCTGACCAGCCTCTCCGTTTCCGGGATGAACAGCCGACCAGCCCCTCCGTTTCCGGGATGAACAGCCGACCAGCCCCTCCGTTTCCGGGATGAACAGCCGACCAGCCTCTCCGTTTCCGGGATGAACAGCCGACCAGCCCCTCCGTCTCCGGGATGAACAGCCGACCAGCCCCTCCGTTTCCCGGATGAACAGCCGACCAGGCTCTCCGTTTCCGGGATAAACGGCCGACCAGCCCCTCCGTTTCCGGGATGAACAGCCGACCAGCCTCTCCGTTTCCGAGATGCTCGTTCCCAGTGGAGCGCCTACAAACCGTTGGTCCGTAATTTAAGGGAATTTCGTGACCTGTGAGTAGAAATCTGGTGTCAGTTACCTCTGGAAGCCTACAAAGAACTTGTAGAATCGATACCACGCCGAATCGCTACTGTATTATATTAGAAAGATGGATCAATATGCTAGTAACTAGGTGGTAGTAATGATTTGGCCTATCACTGTATATTTCTAACTACACTTCGCGCTGTACTTGGCAGCACCAGATGAGAGCGGTCTCGCTTCTAGCAACGGGCGGTACAGTCACCAGTTCCAACAACCAAACCGCCACCTCCAAACATTTCAATATACTATGACAAAATCTGTAAAAATATGAACCATGAAGCAGTTTACCACTCTACACGTCCTTGTTCTTAGGTTTTAAATTTGGGCAGTGGTATTACTTTAATACTGTTTTGAGTCCACTACCTGCCTAGCATGCAGCCTCGACGAGCTTCACTCACAAGGGACGTTTTGACCTCGAACGCTAGGAACCGCACGAAGACATGTTCAGAGTAACAAGCGATCATAAACAATACAGTGGTGTGAGTCATTTCCATGCAGAACTTTGCATTCTACCTCAAGTAACATTTTAATACACATAAACAAATTAACAGGACGTCAATACCAGAATAAGGTAATTATACGAAATTCAATGACGTCAGCGTATCAACACATTTTCAATCAATGGTGCCAAAAACTGTCTGCTCAAAGTACTTAATATAGCGCAAAAAAACGCAAATACGGCGGTACCACATACCTGATAGTGGTTATAATATTATTCCTCAAAATGCAGATGCGGGATTTCGATGAAGAGAACAATATGCACACCTCACTAAATCCACGTTACCACATTCCAAATAACTTTCGCATTCACGCAGTCCAATATCAAAAGCACACTAGTTACATTTTCAAATGAGATGTTGGTTTGATAATGTCATAACTTGCCTTCCGCCAACCATATTGTAACATAGCTTATACGTAGGTGCAGAAAATTGATTATAAATCGCAGGGTGAAGTTTCATGATGAAATAACGACCATGTATTTTCACTTGTGGTTTGGCGCATTGTAGTCTTACAAAATCAGTAATCCTTCCTATATAGCTTATATTGCCAGAAGAAGTAAATATCAAGGGGTTGACAATATATTGTTGTTTCCGGTGGCAATATATTCGATATAATAGCTTTGTTTGGAAAAGTTGCATTCAGAAGGGTACGATCTGTATGACCTGATCAGGAACCACACAACAATAGGCTCTTTTCATGGTTCTTTAATAGCGCTAACAGACAAGGGCGATGATCTGCACGGAAATGACACACAGCACTGTTTTGTTTATGATCGCTTGTTATTCTAAGCATGTTTTCGTGCTGTTCCGAGCGTTTGAGGTCAAAGGTGTCCCTTGTTAGTAGTTTTGGTTTTATGGTGGAGCAATATTTAAGCTGTATGCTAATTGTAGCATTAGCTTTTAACTTCTCTGTTACCGATTACAAGCTTTCATCAGTAGTGTAAAATAGGATTGCTCCACATTCTCGGTTGGTGGAACTCTTGTTTGCAGGTGAAGGAAAGGTATTCACCTTCTAATGACGTCTGATTTTTTCTAAGAAAGAACCCATATTGTACCGGATTGTCGGTGGGGGAGATTAATTGCTTACCTAGCATGATTTAAATCGCCACCGTCCACTACCTTATGCATGGAAACAGAGATGAAACCATTACTTCTGTTATTAATATTTGAAAAGATCCTAAAATATTGGTTTATTTGGTACTCATGAATGCTTACAGAGGTATATTTACCGTTAATCTTAAACATCTGTATGTGCAAAATAAAGTTCACCGTAATACCTCGTCTTACAGATGCAAAATAGCAAACAAACAATTATCGTTAATTAAAGCTAAGAAATTGCAATACATGTACATGAACTTTATTAAGATTTACAAATTTCAGATGCAACTGAAGCAAAAAAAAAAAAAAAAAAAAAAAAAAAAAACTCCTTTATGCACATTGAGAGCGATTCTTATATTACAATGAAAACAAGTTAACATCAGATGTGATTGGTTTGTACAGGGCGCCAGGGAATTGATTTGTTCCCACAAATAATAGTTATTGAAAGTTTGCAAATGTGGAAATCAGTCTTTCAATTCAAACTAGGAAAAGAAAACAAGAAAGCACTTGGCATTTAGACACAACTAGCTCAGGATTTAATGTCCGGCGGCATAAGAACTCTTACTCATTAGACCGTTAAAGGGCTGTCTCAATGATTCGTCTGAGTACACACAGTTTCTGGAGGTATAATTACCGTGTCTGTCTGGCTGCACGAAGCGTCGCAACAAGAGCGCTATCGTCTCTCAAACAGCGCACCTGTCCAGGTATTGCTAGGCACTTGTCACGTCAACCAGCACAAGTGACAACCTCGACCAAACTTGGCGCTCAGTCATCGAAGCCTCCAGAACGAAATCATCCGCAATCATCTGGCAGGCAGCTGCCAGCGCGATCGTTCTGGACGGAGTGACCTTCTCGCCTATCAGAGCTCGTCTCTCTCCTTCTCCTCGGCGTATATCATGGAAACACAAAATTTATAAAAATTTCCAACCACTTGAGGAAATAAACACATCGGATTGGTTTCGCAAAAATATCCCCTCTTGACTGGCTCATACATTGCCTCTCATTTGCTAAGAGTCTTCGGGTTCTTTCGGGATTGCTCGGGAGGATATGTAGGAATAATTTTCCCACGACACCGAGCGCACGCCCATTCAAGGATTCCATCCGCAAAATTCCCAGCGTACAGCCTCTCTCACCGGTATCAGCGTCAACTTGCCAGAGATAATCCCCTCATTGTCTCGACCTACTGGACACTTCCGGCTTAAGTCAGAGTGTCACTCAAGCTAACACAACTCTTAGCTAGACGCGGATTTCTGTCTCCAGATCGAAAAAGAATATCTATTTATTTCTTATGTTTATTAAATCAAACAATAATTAATTTAAATTGTACGGGATGACCCATCTAGTCACCTTGTTACAGTATATATCCATATACGCATATTGGGATTGAAATGATTGGAAGCTTTTCCCGCTGACGGACTCACATTTCTGTCTTACCGTATTCGAATGGAGTTTCAATTACCTGTACTATCGAACAACAGCAGCCGTAAATTATGCAGGGTAGAACTTGAAAAAGCCGGCCTCGGTAGCGTAGGGGCTAGAGTGCTAGCTCCACGTGCCGAAGGCCGCCGGTTCGAATCCGGCCGCGGGCATGGATGTTAAGTGTTGTGTGTCTGTGTGAATGTCTTGTCCGTCCTGTGGCCTGTGGCGTCCATACATTGGAAAAAATATACATTGAGCTGGCTGTATGGCCTCCGTTGCCGAATGCCATTAAAAAAAAAAAAAAAAAAAAAAAAAAAAAAACTGTTAATACCAAAATCCTTCATGTGAACATCTCATTTTGTAATTTCAGTTGTTAGTGTTATCATACATTCAATTTTCCACTCCTTACCTTTCCTTCCTGTTTAGGTTCCTTATTCTTTTTACACCTATTCAATGGCTGCCGGTGCTCAGCAACATACCACCACCTCATATCAGAAGGCAAAAGGTCCTAATCAAACTATGGTCGAGAATTCTGAACAACGAGGCTGTTCCCATCCGTGGAGATATTAGGGAATACAAAACACTGCTGAAGTCACGTCGCCCTGCCTGGAAGACTGCTGTCACTCTAACATCTAACTCCTTCAGCCCTACAGATAGCTGGACAGCGGAATGGGCATCGTCAACACCACAGGGCATAGTGCAAATTAGAAATCAATGCTCAAAACTACCAGGGTTCAGCTTACCGCGGTCAATTTGGTGCAAATTAAATCGGATTAGATGTGGTACGGGAAGAACTGCTTCAACTCTCCACGCCTGGGGCTGGGCAGATTCTCCGTACTGTGACTGCGGTGAGGTTTCACATTGTGCAGGACTGCCCTCTGCGTGCCTTTGCTGGTAGTGTGGAGGTGGTGGCCTGGTTGCAGCGCCTCGACGTCATGTTGTAGTGGTTGTGACTGGAGATCCTGTCTCAGTGGCCGGCTGCAGGCATTGTCCGCTGAGCTACGTGTATATAGAGGGTGTTTCAAAAATGACTGGTATATTTGAAAAATCAATAAAAACTAAACGGGCAGCGATAGAAATACACCGTTTGTTGCAATATGCTTGGGACAACAGTAAATTAGCAGGCAGACAAACTTTCGAAATTAGTTACAATTGTCAACAACAGATGGCACTGCAGTCTGGAAAAATCTGAAGTACGATATTTTCCACGATTTTTTTACAGCAAACTTGCAATCTGTGAACAGCACACGCTTATAGCAGAAAGACGACTTACAGAATTGCGAACTCACAGACTGCGTTTGCTACTATATCTTTCAAATCGCCTGCACCGCCATCTGTTGTTGAGAATTGTAACTAATTTAGAAAGTTTTTCTGCCTGAAAATTTATTATTTTCCCAAGCATATTTCAACAAACGGTGTAATTCTATCGCTGCCCGTTTAGTTTTTATTGATTTTTCAAATATACCGGTAATTTTTGAAACACTCGGTATGTGTGTTTACCTTGGATCAAGATTGTTAATTGATTACAGTGTAATTGTTGTTGAATGAGTTAAATGTCATACGCATCACACGCAAAATGAAATAAATAAAATTATTTCGAAAGATATTTCGTCTCAATGCATTCCCTCCCGGGGATCTGAGTTCTGGGTTCTTTTACATGGAGAGCCTTACCATGTACTACATGAGAAGTGTGAAATACAGACAGAACCGTTTCAGATATGGATGTGGAGGTGAAACGAAAGGATGAGCTGGATGGAAAAGTGAGTATGTTGAAGTACTGGATATGGATGGAGAGAGGAGGAAACTACTCCAAATCATAAGAGAAATAAATAAAAACTGGATGGGAAACCTGATGAGACGGGGTGTTTGCTAAAAGACGCGTTGGAAGGACTAGAACACTAATGATTATGATTATGATTATGATAGTGAGTGTTGTGGTGGTGTGAAATAAACTAAAACTCTAGCAAAGTTTTTATGATGGTACACAGTAACTTGCAGAATCGGCTATTATCATTATTATTATTACTATTGTTACTCCGCGATTCACTAAAACTTGGTGGTGGGCGGGTATTACACCAATCCCAATGTATAACCATTTGTTCATAGGAAGGGATATACAGGATATTGCAAGAGGCACTCATGGGCTATTTTGAAGAACCATCTCGGCATTCGCCTAGAGCCATCTGGGAAAACCATGGAAAACCCAGTTCATGATGGCCATAAGAGCGTATAGATACCCACATCCATCGGAATTTAGGTCCTCTGGCTCGATAACTCCTTCCAATTCCACTCCCTAATCACTCGTGGAAACAAAAGATTACAAAAATGAATCGGTTCTGGCCCTGATTTCTCTTATCCTTTTTTTCCGGTCATTATTAGATATAATGTAGCTGGGAGTAATATGTGTTTGCCGTCATCCTGAAATGGGTCAGTCGTGAATTTTTCAATCAGCTTCTGCCAAGAGCAACGCCTTCGGTGTTCCTGGTCTTTCCAGTCCAATTCATTAAACATCGCACTTAAGCTTTCCCTCCTGATATATATACCTGTAACGAATCGGGCGGTTCTTCTTTCAACCGTCTCCAATGCCTCCATTAACCCCTTTTGATAGGGACCCCATACAGAACAACAATATTCTAAGTGAGGACGCACCAGAGCTTTGTATGAAATCGATTTAACTTCCAGTGTATATTACGACTTAGAAATCTGAGTATATGATTTGCTTTCCCAATTACCTTCTCAATATGTTCATTCCGCAACAAATTATTTCGAATTGTTACCCCTAGGTATTTAGCTGAATCTACCGTTCATTCTTGGAAGGCTGTCATGGGCCTGCTGAATAGCAGAAAACCTTTGATGATGGCTGTTTTATGGACAGAGCCATTAATAGTATATTCAGAGCTAAATGGTGTCACCTTTTTACTTATAAGCATTACTTTTACGCATTAAAAGCTTACATGTCCAATTTTATTTGCATAAACAAGGAAAGCTTCAACACAATCACCTGTTGCATGTTTTAAATTAATACTGTTTATTTCATTTACTGTCAGTGTTAGAAAGACAATCGGTCAATCTGGCTGCTTCCGTGAATGTTTGACTCTTTAAAACATGACTTGCAGTTCTAGAACATTCACTGCGTCAGCAGCAGTGGTTTGACACTTCAGATCATCTGTCTTATCCTCGGCAGTCAGCACGCGAACGTCACACGTAGGGCGTTAACGACCGTGAATACCAGAACGAGACACCTG
The DNA here is from genome assembly GCA_031002005.1 of Vandiemenella viatica. Taxonomy (NCBI): domain Eukaryota; kingdom Metazoa; phylum Arthropoda; class Insecta; order Orthoptera; family Morabidae; genus Vandiemenella; species Vandiemenella viatica. The sequence goes on along the minus strand of JARYHS010009186.1, from coordinate 17,414,056 downwards.
AGCCATCTGGTGCCGATGCCACTACTCTCACACTCGAACAACTTACACCACAAGCTTAATACTCAACATTCAGCGAGTATTTGCTTAACTAATTGCATCGGCTATTAGCTCTGCGATAGATTTATGATAATAATAACAGAATATAAAATTGCGATGGAGCGCCCTCTCCCGTGGCAACTCACTACACACCCGCCTTTCTCCTTTCCTCTTCACACCTACTTTTTCCCTAATCTAATTTTTACTTTAAATTCTTTCAGTGTTTCTGATAAATTATTCACCAATTCTCTTGACAATTTCTTCCAATCTCTTACGTCCTTTCCTACGGAAGAAAATTTTCTCACACACTTATGCATGAAATCATTTGCCAACTTGTGGTCATGGTCATCTTTACCCTTTCATGCACCCCTCTTAATTTTCCTTCCAATATCTTTCAATGCTTCATCAACAATTTAGGCCTTGTACACTTTCATGACTCTCTTCGCCCTCCTTTTATCCTCCAATGCAGTGGCGTAGCTAGCGTGGGTGACACCCAGGGCGGTTATTGATGGTGTCACCCCTTGAAAACTTAAATACAAAATTAACTATAATATAATATCTTGTAAGTATAAAATATGATATTAATGAAATATAATTAAATAAACATTTATTCATATTAGAAAATTATAGTTAATAATATTGTAATATTAACATCATTTAAAAAATTCACAAATAAACTAAATACAATTTATTTCGCAATCTCCTCTTTTTAGCTTTAAGAACTGCATACTCGTAAATCACATCTTCAAAATTATCAGTTTGAGTTACTTCATGTTCAATAGTCAATATGGCAAGATATTAGCCACATATTGCTCACCAGTGATCGAAAGTGGTTTTAGATTAATTTTAACTTCTTTGAAGATCGGGCCTCAGTCCGACACTCGGCCGTCATTGGATTGGTTAATGTTTTGTCGGTGCGGATCAGTATCGGCCTGCTGGATGTGGAGAAGCACATAGAGAGAGTTCGGAAATTTCCCTTCCCTTACGACTAAATGTTGTTTTCAAGTTAATATTTGCCTTAAAAAAAGTTTTTTTTTTATCCATGTTCATCAGATGTTCGTAAAATGTAGGAAGAGTCCTAGCATCTTCGAATTAAAAAATCAAAAGCTTTGCCAGAGTTTTAAGACCCGATCCGCATTTGCAACCGAACCTCCCACAACCGAATCACACGCCGTAACCAGACGCAAGACTAATGTAGAAGTACTGAAAAATATGTATTCAAACACATAAAAGTGGATTCGCGTCTTTTGATAGCATTAATAGATGGTATAGAAAAAGAGTATGTTTATTTTATCATATTTGAAAAACTTATTTTTCATTACACCTATATTCGGATTGGTGACTCAAATGGTTACTACGTGTGATTTGGAAACTGAAGGTCCCGGTCTCGATTGTAATTTTTGCGGGCCTTAAAATTGACATTTACCACTGGCAAAGCTTTTATATGTTAATGCGAAGGACGCTCGGTGGTTCAAATTTCACGTTAATCTTCTTCTTTTCAAATTAGGTGACTAGATTTAGGTGCACAGTGAGCTACCCAATAAGAAACTCTGTGACTAGAACTTTGAGATAATTGGCTATTTTACTATTTTTTGAAAAATGTTTTAAATAGTTTATTGATACACGTTATTTACCGAGTAGTAATTATTTTTTGAAAAAAGTGCTTATTTTACGTAAAATTCAACGTTAAAATTTAGAGGATTTGAAAGCCCGCCAAAGTGCTCCCTGGCGCGGGCCAAAGACACTCGTGACGTCACACGCCAGCAGACGCTCACTCTACATAAGTAACGTTTGGTTTGTTTCTCTGAATGTGTGTATAAATTGTTGTAAATATGGTTTGTAAATAGTGTGTAGTACATCAAACTACAACCAAAACAATAAAAACTCTCCAAATAAACATAAGTGTTCCCGCATTAGCGGAAATAGGAAAAAAAGACGCTGCAACTTGCTCATAGAAACCCAGACGACATTGCGACTAAGTCTCATATCATTTACTGTAAAAATAATTTGCACCATAATTTCTTTGAGATAATGTAGTACAATGTTTAAGGCGAGTATCAGTAAAATTAGGGTTCTTAGGTTCGATCCACGCTTTGGAATGTTTTGTTATTTGTGAGCGTTTTCTTTAGATACTAGTTGCTGTTGGTAGCACCGCATATTCTTTTTCTAAAATCCACCAGAACACTAATTTTTTCCGAATGTTTCACAAATTTTTCGATACCAAGAGTATTATAAACGTTTGAGACATAACCAAAAAAGACTTCAAAACTGAAACTGGACGTTACTTGCACACCAATAAAAAGTTTTAAAAAACTTAAAAGTACTTGTATATTAAAAGTAAATACCGCTTAAATAGATGCATTTATGTCAGTAAGGCAACATAAAGTTGTATCGTCACGTGAAAATTCCAACAAAAGTATTCAAAGCGTTCCAGAATTGTTGCGAGATTAGCGTGCAATGTTATTGTTAAAATAAATTCACCGCCGAGTACTTGGTTTTGTTGCAATGATGATGTATCCTTGGTATGTTTCAAAATTAAAAGCAGGAGGTTATCTCTTTATAAATGTTTTCTTGTATGACAGCAATATATGTTTAGAATGGTTGCATGACGTTTTATACTTCTTCTAATAAGAACGAGATTGTGTAAAGCAATAAACGGCAAACAGGAAAAAAATGTACACACGAAAAAAATATTATCCTAATTAGTGTTGCAAACTGAAAAAAAAAACAATTTTTTTTTCAGCTTTGTGAAAAAAAAACATGAAAAAAAAACCTAGCACCCGTGTTTTTTTTCTAGATTTTTTTTTTTTTTTCAGAAAGCAATATATTTGATAAATTATAGTTTTATTTAAGGAACTTCCATTTTACAAGTGTGTTTTAAGTCTTACTGAATCATATAATGTCTCACATAATGATTCATAAGTGTATCTATACAGGTAACATAATTTTATTCATCCTCTATGTCAGTACCACATTCACTAATACCAACACTAGTTCGATCGGTGTCGGAATTTTCTGTCTCTTCTTCTGTCTCCTCTGGATCCATAACTTCAGAAATAGTTAAATTTTCTTTTACTGGTTGTTCTTGTATTGTACGCAAAAGATTTTGAGATTGCAATTTTAAATTGTGAGCAAAGTACACACTGTGCATAAAGACTGCGCCGATAGTTCTGTATTACGGTCTTTTAAAGTTTGAATTTAAATCTATTATCATACAAAATAGGAGCTTTACTTCTTTTCAATTGTTTGTTTACACCAACGGTTGCAAGGAAACGATTCATAATTAGGGACCGTGCACAAACTACTTGGCTCGGTCCAGAGGGAGGAGGGGTTAGCTGGAAGGCTACGCTGGGCTACGTGGGGAGGGGGGGGGGGGGGGGTGTTCGAGCCCGGCCACGTAACTTTCCTTTCGTAACATTTTTCACAGTTAAAATGAGGAACTGAACTCACAACAGCATGTGAGTATTTATTTCCTTCAGTTAATTATATCCGTATGTAATTTACAATAGTCTGACAAGAGAAAACAGTACAAAATGTCTTCTGGAATCAAAACGGAAGAAAGCTACGTGCTACGTGAGCGGCGGGGGGGGGGGGGGGGGGGGCAAAAGCCACGTAGGGCTACGTGGGGGAGGAGGGGGGTTCACAGGAGGCCAAAATGGAGCTATGTGGTTTATGCACGCTCCCTTACTGACAATTTAATGAATCAGTACCACTATACTCTGAGAGTTAACTAGTATACGAATATAAGGAAAGCCCAATAAGTAATAAAAAAGAGGCAAAAAACTGTGGATAAATTTTAAATTCCTAATTTTTTTAAAAGCTCTGTAGGTAATTTTGTAGGGCTGGCAGCACTATTTCAAATAGCAAGTATAATCCAAACAATGGAGAATGGGGATTCCATCTCGCGCAACCTAGTCTCTTCGGGAAATCCCCGTTCATAAAGAAAATTTCAGTCAATTTTGCCAATATTTTCGTAATTTTTTTCCTCCTGAACCAGAAAAATATAGTAGATTTTAAACTAAGATAAGTACTTAGAATAAACTCTAAAACAGTCATTTTACGATAACTGCGTTAAAAATTTGAGATTTAGTAGTTGTGAAAAAAAACATGTTCCAGAAAAAAACATGTTTTTTTTCAAAGTTTTTTTTAATGTTTTTTTTTTCAAGCCAGAAAAAAAACCGTTTTTTTACAACACTAATCCTAATCAAGGTTCGAATAAAGGATCTTAAAATTGCTATAGCATTCTTTAACCCTGTAGCTACCTGTACACCATGGCAACGTTACTTTTCTTCTCGTTTATAACACTTAAACATCACAGTTTCTATGTGCGGTAAATAAATAAATAAACAATAAATTCAGTTTCTTTGGGAAAAAAAAATATTATTTAAGTACTGCATGAATCGAAAAGAACCTCAGACAAAACAAACACGTCATGTGCGAAGTGATTGACATTTCATTGAGATTGCGTTGACATTATTAATACTGCGCAGGGTTACCATTTTTGTACATAAAAGATCAACCAGTTAGGTGATTACGTGAGTCATATAAAATGGTATTTTAATGTACTTTCGTACCAAAACTGTGCAAAATAAAGTACAGTACTCTATAATAAAGTTGGGCAGGGATGGCGAACCAATGGCACGCGTGCCGATGGTGGCACGAGAGCAAATAATTTGGGCACGGCGTTAATTACGTAGATACCTAATCGATATAAGTAATTTATTTTTCGTTTATATAATTTGAGATAATAGTAACAAAGTCCATTGTGAACGATACTACCGGTTGCAGAAGAACTACAGATTGAGCAAAATAGGTAGATTTGGAGCTAATTTCTCACCGAATGGACAGTGAGCAAGAGCGGTAGAGGTGCTATGCTAACTTATTCACTTGTTTTCTTCTGTGACGTCGTTCACTGCTTTCACCAATTACGCATAGTTCTTGCGAGTTTTAAACTAATTTCCATATCCCAGCACCTTCTTTAAGTTTGTCTGAGTTATATGTACAACTATTGAACATTGCTAATTTGATTTTATTTTTTTTAAGTGCAAGCTAGGTGTAATAGAGAAGTTCATCCTTGGCGGACTGAGAAGTATGGCATGATTAATAAAGGTGGTAAAGCGGTTTGTGCTTTATGTCCTGCATCAGTGTGTAGAACATGATCTCTAAATCAGCCTGTGAAACAAATCACAAATCTCCTTGTCAAAAAAGCGAAACTGAAAAATACTAAAGACTAGCTACGAAACAGTTTGTCAGATGACTCCACTTCAGCTTGCGTGCTGCTAATAGTAACAAAGTATGAGCCTAACATGAGTTATTTGTCATCTAATTTGCAACAACAGAAGTTGCACTAGTTTCATTTTATTTATTTTCCCATTAATTAGTAAGTCATAATTGTTGGATGGCACGTCATGACTTCATTCAACACTTATTTAGGAAAAATGGCACGTAGATCAATAAAGGTTCGCCATCCCTGAAGTAGGGTGTCAAGCCTACCCGTCATCCCCAACACTGATTCCCTGAAACAATCACTTGGAAACGTTAAAGGAGACTAAAGACAGGGTAGGAACACGTGTGAGCTATGGAAAAGTGTGGACGCAAGGGGGCTAGCCGTCACTCGGCCGATTGCCGTTGCAGTTGCGGTACAGACCAGTATTGGCAAAGTGCAGCTCCACCTTTTACACTTAGCAACTGATACACAAACTGGCGCAAATGAAAATACCAACACCCAGACGGTGTTGTGATAAATGAATGAAATTTGGCCCCAAGTATGCCCGCATGAAGAGTATTAAATGATTGAAAAATGAAAGTTTTATATGTAATAATATGAGAATTACGGTGCTATTTATTATGTAAATTTCAATTTAAAAAAAAAAAAAAAAGTGTGCGGTGTAACATGACTCTTTGTGTTCCACAAGTTTTTGTTGGCTAAGTATGCCAAGGCGAAGAGTGACAACTCTCTACACCTACACGTCTAATTGTGAAAGAGGTCGGGGAATTGACGTGTTTTTAAAGGGTGCATCATATCGTGAAATCACCCGAAGGATTGGCCTTTGTGCAATGTCAAGACACAGACTTGTTACACAGTGGATGAAAGAAGGCTCTAAAACTGCTAGAGCAGGCATGGACCATTCAGAAGGATAACACTGAAAAAGTACGATAGTAGTACCGGTACATAAAGGAGGGGTGAGAAATAGAGTCAAAAATTATAGGACAATCAGTTTGACTTCAGTGGTAGACAAATTAATGGAAAAAATTATATGTAACCACATCAGAAATGTATGTGTGGAACGTAAGTGGTTTTCAAGTAGGCAACATGGGTTCAGGCAAGAATATTAATGTGAATCTCAGTTGGTGGGATATATGCAAGATATTTCAGATGAAATGCATAAGGGAGGCCAAATTGATAGTGTAGCATTAGATCTTTCAAAGGCGTTTGACAGAGTAAGCCTTAAAATTGTAGTAAAAAAGGTAAAAACCATTGGAGTGGATGAGAAAGTGATTTTCTGGTTAGAAGAATATTTAAAAGGTAGAAAACAGAAAGTTAGGGTAGGAAATGCGGTATCAAAGGAAGTGGAAGTAAAAATGGGAGTGCCGCAGGGTAGCGTATTGGGACCATTGCTATTCATTATTCTAATCAATAATTGTGTTGATTATTTACTATCTGAAATTAGATTGTTTGCAGATGTCATAATGCTGTATAAAAGGATCAAAACGATAGAGGACTGTACATAGTTGCAGGGTGATCTGGACAGGATATCTAGTTGGGTTGGTAAACATGGGATGAAGATAAATGCAAAGAAGAGTCACCTTATTAGATACACAAATAAAAAACACAAGGTTAATTATGATTATAAGGTGGGGAAAGAATTGCTTGCTGAAGACTTGAAATGTAAATATCTTGGCATTACATTTGATAACAAGCTTAATTGAGCAGGACACATTAGACAGATGGTAGAAAAAGGTATAAAAATTCTGCACTTTTTGGAGAGAGTGATTAGGGGATGTACGAGGAAGTCAAGGAATTGGGTTACAAAACTTTGGTCAGACCATTGCTCGAAGATGGTAGTGTAGTATGGGACCCATATTTTGAGTATCAAATACAGGTGTTGGAGAGGGTGCAAAAAAGGGCTGCTAGATTTGTTTCTGGAAATTATCGCAGATTGAAATCAGTAACAGATATGATAAAGGAGCTGGAATGGGATTGATTGCAAGGCAGGAGGAGGATGAAGAGGGTGATGGGAGTGTACAGGGCATATACTGGCGTGAGGCATGGAAAGATATTGCAGTAGGTATGAAAAGTAGTTCATGGAAGGGAAAAGATGACCATGACCACAAGCTGGCACTCGATTTCGGGCACAAGGGTGTGGGAAGATTTTCCTTTTTAGGTAAGGGTGTCAGGGATTGGAATGAGTTACCAAGGGGAATGATGAATAACTTACCGAAATCGTTAAAAGAATTTAAAGTTGAAATGTAGGTGGGCGAAGGATAGGGGGAAGTTGGGTGTGTAGAGAAATTGCCACCAGAGCGTGTGCTCCATTACAATTAAATTAAATTATATTGAACAGCACGTGAAAACCGCCAAATGGTGTGGGTGGCTGTTGCTGGCAGATGGTTGACTGCAGGCCATATCCAAGCAGTGGTTACCCCGTCCTCTCCCCCGACGATTGTAAACTAATTGCTTGAAGCTGGGTCACACTCTCTGGCCCCTGTGCAATGTGTCCCATTAATCTAATTTCATCTAAGCTGGTGTTTTTCGAAACACAAATGGACATGTGAATTGCGTACATTTGTGTTTAGAGACGAGTCTCAATTCTGTCTGTGGCAAAGTGATAATCGACGACATGTTCGCAGGCGTAGTGGAGATACGGCTTACCTACTGTGATCTCAAAACGTCACGCAATTGCAGCCACTGGTGTCATGTTTTCGCGGCAATCAGTTTCGACGGCATGACTGAGTCGACTGTTGTTGAAGGCAATGATAGCCCATCATTAGGGGTACTGCATCTTATTGTGATACCCTTCATGTTCACCATCCAAATCGCATTTTCCAACAAGATAATGCCCGTCCTCATACTGCGGCCATCGTCACACAAGCCTTGCAAGGAGTTTCGATCACAGTTTGGACAGCACGGTTCCCAGATTTGTCCCCAGTGGAGCATGTCTAGGATACCAGGATTATGGGAGCGTGTACAAACCACGTAGCTCCATATTGGCCGCCTGTGAACCCATGCAGCCCTACGTGGCTTTTGCCTCTATCCCCCCCCCCCCACCCACGTAGCACGTAGCTTTTTTCCCTTTCGATTCCAGAAGACATTTTGTACTGTTTTCTCTTGTCAGACTATTGTAAATTATATACGTAGATAATTAAATGACGGAAATAAATATTAACATGTAGTTGTGAGTTGTGTTCCTTATTTTAAGGGTGAAAAATGTTATGAAAGGAAAGCTACGTGGCCTGGCTCAGAACCCTCCCCCCTCTCCCCCCACGTAGCCCAGCGTAGCATTCCGGTCACCCCCCCCCTGGACCGATCCACGTAGTTTGTGCACGCTCCCTAGTCACATTAGATCACATGGTCACCCAGCACAAACTGTGAAACAACAGACTGCAATAGATATGCACGCGTAGTGAGACATACACCAAGAAGACATCCGAACACTTGTGGTGTCAATGCCAGAAAGGATCCACGAATGTATTGGTGCTCAAGTTGAGCCCATTTCTCACTGACAACTGTTTCTAATGGTAATAACTTAGCCAGATCAATTTAAATTTGTTATCATTTCTTCTAGGTATGGCCCTGGATATATCTTCAAAGTTTCCTTAAATTCTACCACTCATGTATGCGTATTGTGATTTTAATTTCCGCCAGTGTAACTATAGGGCGACCATAAGATTCCGCTATAAATTTTAAAAAAGTCGAAAGCTACCCATTTGTTATTGAAACGATAACACAGGCTGTATTTAAATGAGTTTGTAACCTCGGTATTTTCAGGACCAAGGGATATTGAGAGAAAAGTTGACAGAAGTGGCTTGATTCAAGTAGAAGGAATTTCAGACTCAGATGGGATCCCATTGGTGCAAACCCAGGATCCGGGTTCCACAAGTTGTGAGACCCTGGGGGATACTGTATAGTCTACATTAAGTTCCTTCATAAAAATAGAATAATAATTAAAATATAAAAACATAATTAAAAAAACAACGGGTCAGATAGTAAAAGAACATGCCTTTGCGATAACTGCCGTCTTTACATGACGTAATTAACAAGTATTTTACCACCTGCCTAAGAAATACTTAGCTACAGACTCCTAAATATGACATTGTATGTACTGATGACCGTCTCCACGTGTAAATTTTAGATTTCTAGCACCGCTCTGTGGCATATAAATAAAGATATAAAAGGCTCGAATGTTCGTTCAGTTTATGATTAAAGCTCAATTTTTGTTCAGGAACAGAAGTTCGACATCCCTCTCGATTTAAGGAACCCGTAAGAATTTAGGTACCTGTATTCAACAGAGAGGTTACCCATAATAGAAATCTTCTTCTGTAAATTTATTATGGAAAATTCTTAGTATTTCATCGCGATCATATTTGCATATTCTCGATCAGTAGAAAGCATAGCAAACTTATACGAACCTATAGTTGAAGTGCCTACTAATTATACGATTTCGCTAGCAAGATACGCGGTTCCGACTGTTTTAAACACATGTCCTACAAAAACTGATTACCAACGACAGACGATACCATCAACGAACACTTGGACTCTTACCTTGCTTGGACTCGTTCGGATTTACTTGAAACCTGACGGTATTGCTAGTTTAATGCACTTTTCCGAATCATTTTATTTGCATAAATTTGAACATTTACTATTTCATGTCGAGTTTAGGTGCACTGTCACAATATGTAGGTACTCAGAGTGTAAATCGGATAACGCGAAATATACTCAATTTATACATGACGAATTTGTTAGATGATAAATTCAAAAATTACTAGAAAATACTTCAATGCACTTGTGAATCTTAGCTAGAAAGCTAATGGAATTCTAAAAAGCAAAACAATTTTGAAGCCTAGACTACGCGTATTCCGACATACGTTTGGTTCCTTTTTTTCCAAAGGAATATCTAACATTTTTCTTGAAATAATTTCGAGGTTTTACAATTCAACTGTCTAATTACCATGATTTTAACAATTTTAAATATATATAATATATCCTTTAATTTTAGGACTACCTCTCTTTATACAAGAAAACTTACATTATATCCACCGCCGCTTCTAACAAACCAAACAACAGTAACGGACCGCAAGCACAATGAGTTCCTGTGATTGTTGGAGCTACAGAGCGATGCTCTCTTTGTTTAAGCGTGCGGTGCTGCCAATAATTATACTCTAACGTAATGAATGAGCACAGCCCCCTGGATCGTATTTGAAAAGCGATTGATCAACTTAAAAACAAATATTCAAAACATTCAGCGTTGACGTGTTTCGACACCAAAGGATCAAAGAAGTATATGAAATTTTTTTATTTGTATCACACTAATTTCGATTACTATTTTCGAAATGCTGGTATCACCACCAAACTGTAAACCTGATCTATTCTAGATACACATGTATTGCATAAAAGCGACTAACCGCACTGCAGTCAGTTGGTTTTTCCATTGTGATAACATTTTAAACCTACAAAGCAACAGGTGGGTAACTAATAACCAATTCTACTATAACAAGAGGCTCCGTTGAAGAAATGTGGCATCGATTCATACGTAGTCATGGAGTTGCATATAACGAAATGGACAAAGAGGGAAGGAAATGATTCACAATGGTATATACGGGGTGTTAAAAGTTTACTCAAAAAGCAAAGGAACATACATGCACGATTAAAAAGGATGGTGCATCGAACCGATTTAGAAAAGTTAGAGGAGATAAGGGGACATATTAAGAATGCGATGCGTGAGGCCTTTAATGACTTTTCGTTACAATTCTCTCTCTGAGAGCCTCAACGAAAACCCCAAGAAATTTTGGTCGTATGTAAACAAAAGATAGTGGTAGTGACAAGAATAAACCGTTCTAATACAAGACGTTCGGGAAGTTGATGACAGCCGCGAGAAAGCCACCGTATTTAACACCGAATTTAAAAAATTCATTCACATGCAAAAACATGGAAAACATTCCAACTTTAGCACATCGTGTAGAATTAATGATGGGTCGGGTAGAAATTGATAGTGTAGGTATTATAATGCAATTAAAGCTCCTGACGTGGGGTAAAGCGCCAGATCCCGTTGGTATACCGGAAGGGTATTTTCAGAATACGCGGAGGAAATTGAACCATTTCAGTCAGATATATTCCGTAAATCTATAGAAGAGATAAAAGTACCTTCTTACTGGAAAATAGCCAAGTTCATTTCCGTTTTCGAGAAAGGAGATCAGAGTGATCCTAGGAATTAACGACCAATATCTCTAACATTTGTATGCAGTAGAATTGTAGAGCATGTCATATGCTCTAACATTATGAAGTTTCTAGATGAGAACGATTTACTTACACCGTGCCAACACGGATTTCGGAAGAAGAGATCGTGTGAAACTCAATTGGTTCTATTTTCACATGACGTAATGAAAGTTATCGATGCAGGTTCACAAGTTGATGCAATATTTTGGGATTTTCAGTAAGCTTTTGATTCTGTACTACAAACGACTTTTAGCCAAGATTCGTGCATACGGAATACCGGATCGGATTTGCGAATGGATACGTGATTTTCTAACAGGTCGATCACAGTTTATCGTTGTTGACGGGAAAGTCTCTTCTAAGCTAGAGGTTACTTCGGGTGTTCCTCAATGAATTGTAATAGGACCTCTTCTTTTATTAATTTTTATAAACGATATAGGTGGCAACGTTAAATGCTGGCTGCGATTGTTTTCCGACGATGCAGTTATCTATAGGGAAATTGCTTAGAAATTCAGCGCAATATGGATGTTATTTCCGAATGGTGCCGTAAATGGTAGCCTACACTTAATCACTCGTACAAAAAGTGAAAGGCAATGCGAATAAGTTACAAAAAGAATCAGTTTGCTCACGAGCACAAAGTAAAAAGTTCAGTTGTTGATACGGTTGATTCCCTGAAGTATCTGGAGGTAATACATAGTACAAAGCAACATGAAATGGGACTTGCACATAACTTTCGTCGTAGGCAAAGCTAATTCTAAATTACGATTCATAGGTCATATTCTGAGGAATTGTAGTGCTCATACAAAGGAAATAGCGTATAAAACACTAGTGCGTCCGCATCTGGATTACTGTTGTGGAGTTTGAGATCCGTATCGCAAGGTTCTGATTGCCTCAGTGGAGAGGGTACAGAGGAGAGCCGCTAGATTCGTGACTTCTTGCTACAGCACTTATGAAAGCGTCACAGAATAGATACATAGATTGGGCTGCGATAGTTTACAAGACAGATGACGTCATTTGCGTTTAAATTTATTGGAGAATATGCGAAATTCTATAAGCTACGAGTGCAGTGGGATACTTGTTCATCCAACCTATTTGCGTCGCAATTACCGGAGAGATAAGATTCGAGAAATAAGATGCCGTACTAATGCTTTTATGTATTGTTTCTTTCCTCATGCTATTCGGGATTAGAATGCGCAGAATTAAGATTGGTTCTTAGCACCCTCTGCCACCCACAATGTTTGTAAATTGCAGAGTATGGATTTACATTTAGATGATGTAGAACAAAACTGGCTTGAAATTTTTTGAAGGGCAAAACACAGTATGTAGTTCTGGACGGTGAGCTTTCATCAGTGACCAAAGTGAGTTCAGAGCCTCTGTTCGTCTCATATACATTAATGAATTATGCGACGCAATAGGGGAAAGAAAAAACTTTTTTGCCGATGATGCTATTATTTATCTGCGACAAGGACGACTGCGCTTTGTTACAAGCCGATGTTATGAAAATAATCGCTTGGTGCCAAGACCGGCAAATGGAGTTAAACGCGAAAAAAGGAGACACCATTTAGGTATGAATATAAAATTCATGGCACTTTTATTCTAACGGTAGATTCCGCTAAATACCTAGGTTCAACAATTCGTAATAATTTGATGTGCAATGAAAATTTTGAGAAGATAATTGGGAAAACAAATCATATGCTCCTATTTCTAGGTCGTAATTTAAAACAATTTACACCGGAAGTTAAAGCGATTGCATACAAATCTCTGGTGCGTCCTGGCTTAAAATATCGTTGTTCTGTATGGGTTCCTATCAAATGGGTTAATGGATGCATTGGAGAAGATTCAAAAAAGATCCGCTGATTTGTTAAAGATATATGTAGCTGGAGGGAAAGCGTAAATGCGATGTTAAATGAATTGTGTTGGGAAGACCTGGAACACCGAAGGCGTTGCTCTCGGCAGAAGCTGATTGAAAAAATCATTTCTGACCTATTTCAGGATGAAGGAAAACACAGCTACATTCGTATTTAGTAATGACCGAGAAAATAAGAGAAACCAGGGCCACAACAGATTCATTTCTATACTATTTTTTTATCCACGAGCGATTAGGGAGTAGAATAGCAAGGAGTTATCGAGCGAGAGATTCCGATAGGAGTAGGTCTGTATAAACCCCACCGCCCATCCTGATCTGAGTTTTCCATGGTATTCCCAGTTCGCTCAGGCGAATGCCGTGATTGTTTCTCCAAATAGCCCATGGGCGCCTCCTGCTATATCCCGTATTTCATTTCCTATGCGCAAATGGTTATACATTACGATTCGCGTAATGCACCCTCCGCCACCCTCTTTTAGTTAATCGTTGAGCAATAATAATAATAATAATAATTAACAATATGGACAATCATATGACAATTACTTTCACGTGGGTTCTTGTCGAAAAACTGAGTCTGTAGTGTTGATAAATAAGCTTGAGAAAAAAAAATCGGACTCATTGGTTTGACATTTGACATCAGTGGAAGGAATGGAGAAATTGACAGGTAATCACATCAGAAATATCTGCGATTTGACGAAGAAGAAAAAAATATACTTATTGAGGCCTGCCTTGTGACTTGTCCTATTTGTAAACTACATAACAATCGATTTAGCCCGTCGATACAACTGATTTCTCTAATAACCCAAATGTTACCCCTGACATACTTGACATTGTGCTAGCTAAAAATACACCACTGCCAGTACATATGGAAGCAATCTCTGAATGAGACTCAGACCACATTCCGGTGTTAGCAAAATTTGGTACAAACCCAGAAATATCAGAACAAACACCAAAGATATTAACTGGACAAGTAAACTGGAATCTATTCGAAATTAATCTTAATCAGATATTACCATCATTCTCTAGGGAAAGAACCTGGTTTTCAAATAGGAGCTCTTAATTCAGAGAGGTTATACACACATACATCAGGAAACCTCTTCAAATCCTCTTTGAGTTTAAAAATTTGCAGTGATCTCGCTGTATGTGTCGTCAGTTTCAGCTTCAGAATCATAATTGATAGTAATTTAATATAGCCTTAAAGTACAGGAAATGTAGCTGAAATTGATGAGTTATCATTAATGCTGATAGCTATAAATTATATTGGTTCATAACGAACCCATCTCTGTCTCAACACGATGTGATAAAGTAAGTATGTTTTACGGCCTCTTCGTCTGTGAATGAATTTTTAATGTTTGTCTGTTTCGATCAACGGAATTTACGGTTTTCCGTATCTCCGTCGGTGAATGAACGGAATTCACGAATAAACTAAAGGTATGATTTTGATAGGTTTTTGAGGGTATGAATTTTGAAGGGATGTGTGGCATTGCTATACTTTAGCGCAAGTAATCAAATCAATTTCGTGAAATCAAAACAAAACAGGTGCTCAAGAGATATCTTCCTCGAATTTATAATTTTTCAAATTCCTGAGCTATACACTAGGTTTTTCAATTAATCTCCATATCGTATTTAAAGAACGAGTTATCCTTTTTAATTGACTGTATATAAGTTTTAATTAAGTCAGAACGTCTCAAGCTGGTTTCATACTTTCTCGGTATGGAAACTAAAATTTTTATTTTCGTTTTGAAAATACATAATACAATACATAGCCTACTAGACAATGTATTTGATTACCTTAAGTGTTTCTGCCTACAAAATAGACATATACCAATTCACATCATAATAAGTTCCCCCTGTTTCTGTTTTCTATTGTTCTTTTAGTGGATCTTGTAATGCATTCAGGACTTAAGAATAAGATTCTATGTAACAGACACTGTCCTAATATCTGAGTGTTTTAGGAACACGTTGATTAACGTGAATCGACTATTATACAATATCATTCTTTTATACCTCTTCTTCAACCGAAGATATTTTACTGTGCTGAAAAACAATATTTCTATGCGCCTTGCGTCGATAGCGTGTATGGAGCTGTTTAGGTTTTTGTAATAGATAAAGGAATTTCCTTGTCGCCGTACAAATACGTGTCGTTGCCCCTAGCGTCCGCATTCCACACCTGTGCTCTGAATAACTACATGCTTTTGTAACAGTTAATGGCCGAGCAAACGCAGACAGGAATACTTAAATATTTCTGCACGCTTTTGCAACACGTAACGGCTAGGTAAATACTTGTCACATTGAGACACGGGAAAGTATTTGTAGATCGCTAATGCGTTTACAGAAGGCGAGCAACACGAGGTTATAACGCCTTTCACCGAGCACGCAGAGTGCTGACGCCACGCGCGTGTCGTAACAAGTGAGCCAGAAGTCATTGCGAATCCCAGATGCCTTGAGCTGTGTGCTAGAGAGAGAAAAAGAATGGCGTGGCGGAGTAGAACATCTTTTACCAGCGCATGCGCGGATGAAGTTTCTCGAGGCATGTGTCGGACGGTGCTGCCATCTAGTGGCAACTATGACGTCAGTGACCACCCTCCCTGGACTTTGATAAACCCAATCGAATCGCCACCTATGTGACATCATACTACCTGAGTCTGTTCGAATCGCCCGCCATGCAAAGCACTGAAAACTGTGACGTCACGTGGCCTTGTGGAATCTCTTTGGCTTGTCCAAAGAGCTTTTCAGGCTTTAACCACCCTTCCCCGACTAATGTCTGTTTATAACAAAGTAATTAACGAAATGATATCAACAAATAAGAAATCATTCCGAATACATCTCTCGGAGACCGACGATTGTTACATATCTTGTAATACAGACGGCCTCCAACGCCGCTTTTCGGGTGGAGAAGCACAACTCTTCTAGAAATGGCTCAGATCAAAATTGGCATAACTGGACGGTAATACCGTACGTAGAATCTCGATACAAGAAATCCGCCTGCTAAATAAGGTCCGTTCACTTGCATAGAAACAAAGCGCTGCAACTCAGTTGATGGGGTACGCAGTATACTTGCCAACAGCAATAGAAAAATCACATGGATTAGACTTCCTCTATGGCGAGAGAGTTCATCAAGACCAAACTTCTCGCCATTATATCACCAACTATTGCGGTTCTTGCAAAGGGTGGAAATTTAGGGATTCAATGATGATACCCGTTGAAAAGATTGTTTTTTTTTCGCTGTTTATATCTTTCCAATATACGAAGAATTCAAGAGTTTGAGTCAGCAAATTATAAAAGTTAATTTTAAAAAGCTAAATATAATTTAAATGTGATCTATATCAAATCAAAATGAAATGCGGATTGTTGTAAGCTGATTGGCTGCCGAGGCACTGATATGGTAGAGAAACCGGACTAAAGGAGGGAACAAATGAAAATCACCGAGCAGTGCGCAATTAGTGTTTTTAGGCACGGAAACTATGTTTGATGACAACTTTGTATATTAAACTGCTATGTAATTTCCTAAGCTCACTCACTTACTCACTCACCTGGATAGCTATTGGCTGGAGCCAGCCGTCGTTCGCAACAGCGACCAAAGATATCGTTAGAAGAAATTTGAGGTTATGTTCACAATTTAATAGCTAAGCAGTTGCTACAAAATTAATTGCCATAATATATTCATTAAGTTTGCTTTGCCTAGCATTTCACAGTTAAGAAAAATGTCGATAAATTTAAGCGATGAAAAAATGTTGAACTGATTTTCAGTTACAAGTCACTAATGAAAGTAACATAAAAAAAACTTAAATTACTCATTGTCTCTGCTGTAACCCCGAATGTCAAATGTCATCACGGCCTAGGCTAAATTTCAATTTAATTAAATCTTTCGCTAATGTTGCTGCTTGACCAAAGTTTATACTTTACAGTTTAATTGATTTTTACGTATTTTATGAACCACTCTAGTTGATGATGTTTATTCACGTTTGTTGTACGTGAGTTTGTAGGTTATTTAATGTGGACATCAGGCCAAATATATTACCGAATCGAGTATTCTGGAAATTTATTTATTCGGAGTTGCTCAGCTGTTTAATAATCTGGAATCTGTATTAAGATCTCTGGTCGTTACAGACAAGGTAACAATGATTACATTATTAATATTTGCCCAACCACAAAAAAAAGTTGATCCTTTCGAAGAAATTTTGCATTCCCTTCAAAACGAAATTCTTCAAACTTTTCAGAGTGAACTTTTAAGTTGAATATAAGTCAAGTTTGTATTTCAGCAAGTTCGAGTCAACCAACCGCGACCTTAGAAACAGTTATATGATATGCGATCGTCTCACTCCGTGTTTTATACGTCTGTTAATTCTTATAAGTTCTTCAAGGTCAAGAGATTTTACTAACCCTCATATTGAAACACACGTCAAGTTAGGACTTGGTCGGATCATTTACCTTAAAAACTAGAACAATTCTACACCCGTTACGATACGCAAAAAACTGTCATGGGCTTACACTTGTAAAATAATAATTTTAAAAAAAATATTTTAATCCTTTCTTGACCTAAAATGGAATTTATTATTCCCCTTCCGATCCAGCTGTGAATTTCGAACCTTCCTCACATATCCAAGGAAGCATAATTTTATTTTCCAGCATTTATAAATATTTCATTTCATCCTATATTAAAATTCTTTGAATACTGGCTAAACACTATTAAAGAGCGAGTTGTGCACTCATTTATTTTCTTCAGAACCGATATATGTATCTTGTTGTTCCTCAATTTGTGCCTATACAATGATTAATGAGTATGCCAATAATTTTAGACTGAATGTATGAACAAGTTGATGATAATAGTTAAAACTACCCCTATGCATTTATTCGATATATCAGTGACCTCTGAATTGCCTCTGACTTCATTAGAAAGAGCACAATTTTAATATATTTATTTGACATTCGATTGAATTTTTTCGTAATTAACAGAGATAATGGAACACACACGTTTTTCGCATTAGGCTTTGTAGCTGTCGGTAATGCTGCGCGATATATGCAATTTCGTTATTTCAATACATTATACGATGTGACACTGTTTTTAATATAAACAAAATATTCTGCGTTTTACCAGGTACGTTGCAAAATCATATTTATCTCATTTTACAACGCTGATATAAAAACAAACCGATATTAATTGGTTTTATGTTGACGCCTACGTGTTTGAGATTTTAATTAAATACCATCGGGACAAACTTAATAAAAGTGTTGTAATAAAATTTTGCGTGCACTGGGGCTCCTTCCGAAAAATTGTGTTTACGATGAGAGCAGAAAAACGCGTCACGATTCTTATGAATGTTAATCTGGTAATTGGCCATAATTCCGTAGTTGTTGAACAATAATTTTATAATTTCAAGGGTTCAAGTCATAATTTTTCCGTGACTTTTGAGCTGATGTGCTGAATTAAAACTGATTCAACGTTTCTGATTGTATTTAAATGTATTTTATATAGCATATAATTGCATATTCAGAGCATTTTTTCTAGTTTTGGTCACATTTCGATAATATTTATGGTCATATGGTCATATTGTCACATTTTGGGGAAACATCTGGTAGTTTTTCAAAAGTACCGCGAAATCACTAGACATAGATGAGAGGAAATTAAGATAATTATTCACTGAACTGTATTTCTGCTGTACAAGTGGAGGAAAAAAAACTAATTTTTATTGTGGTCAGAATTCACCAGTCAAGAATTAAAGGTATACATTATTGTCACTCTATACGTAATGATCCGCCGGTCTTTTAATCTCGACAATGCAGCAGAAGGATGCCTGTATCGATCCGCATCAGTCAATATCTCAGTGAAATATCCTAAGTCACAGTGACATAGCTAGGTCAACAAGGGCCCCGGTGCAAAAAAATTATTTAGGGCCTCAGGTCAGATGGGCGACCTTTTTTTTCTTTGTGTTGCTGGTAGGGGCCCCGTCAGCTGAGCTGAGGCTGGGGTCCCTGAGATGTGCTTGGGGCCCCCCCCTGAGCAGTGGGGGGCTCCCTCAGTCTCAAGGGCCCCCTTAGACGACGGTAGAGCTAAACAAAATGTCGCCAGTTTGTCCTGAAGGCCCATGGGCCCTCTGAATTGCGCTTGGGGCTCCCCAGAGGTGCGCTTGGGGGCTTCCTGAGGTATGCTTGGGGGTCCACTTAGCGTACGGGCCCCGGTGCACTGCACCGCCTAGCCCCATAGTAGCTACGCCCCTGCTCAGTCATTGTTAAATCTGCAGTGGATCAGTTAGTAGTCCTACCGCCATGCCAAAAATAAAATTTTATGAAAGTGCTTTAGTGGGATACAGTTCTCATGACTTCATTTCTATACTTCTTGAAAAGAATTTCGTTAGTTATTAGAGTTATTCTTTCGTTTTAAAGTAGTCTTATATTCAGTTACTACCGAGGATACTTTTACCCTGAAAGTTACGTAAGGGAGTTTAGAGAGGAGTGTTTAGGTACAGATGAAAAGAGTTCTATTCTGTAAATTATTTTAAATTAAAGTGACATCAACAAAACGATTTAAAA
Organism: Vandiemenella viatica; assembly: GCA_031002005.1. Taxonomy (NCBI): domain Eukaryota; kingdom Metazoa; phylum Arthropoda; class Insecta; order Orthoptera; family Morabidae; genus Vandiemenella; species Vandiemenella viatica. The sequence goes on along the minus strand of JARYHS010009186.1, from coordinate 17,394,194 downwards.
TTTAACTTCCCAACGGTGCAGTGAGTGTATGGAAGCAAATTATACGGTCTACAACAAGGGGACACTACTAGATAAAATAAATGATGTATAATTTATCATGTCTTGATGTATACTAAATTGAAATGTCTAGTCATAATTTGTAACTTTTAAGTCATATTTTCCTGCATATTTGTATTTTTTTTTTTTTTATATATATATAAAGATCCGAACTCTAATGATGAATAACCGCAATCCACGTAGTAAAAATATCACATTTCTCCTCGGACGGAAACTCTAACAGACAACTTCCGCCTTCAAGTTCTCGGGGTGTTTACCTTTTGTCTCGTGCCTTGTTATACAACAACGATGGCTCCAGCCTACTGCAAGAATTTTGAGATATTTCAGTGAGCGTAATTGAAGACATATAGGAAGACAGGCTCAGCTTGAGCGTGGTGGTGTAACGGCTAGCGTTCTGGCCTCGCATTCGGGAGGACGGCGGTTCGAATCCCCGTCCGGGCATCCAGATTTGGGTTTTCCATGGTTTCCCAAATCACTCCAGGCAAATGCCGGGATGCTTCCTTCAAAAGGCCATGGCCGAATTCCTTCCCATTCCTTGCTCCCCCCCACCTTCCTATCCTTTCCCGTCTCTAAAGACCTCGCTGTTAGAGAGACGTTAAGCAGATAAAAAAAATAAAAAGACAGGCTCAGTCATCGCTCACAGTGCACCGCAGTCTGGATTTCCCGCTGGGGTTTTACCGCCACACGGACCTCTCCCGCTGGGCGTCAGTTTTAGGGTTTCTTCTGACCTGGGTTAACCGTACGGTGACAGCAAAGGGCCATAGCAACACCCCTTAGCTTCTTACTGCCTCGGCAACAAGGACCAGCGGGCCTCCTCGTCTGGTTACTGACATACGAGGAGCAGAGCAGCCTGAAAATATAACTCCCATGCAACAGCCAAAGGGCGTTAACATGGAAACAAATCAGACTAGTGACGATCGGACCTTTTCAAGAACATGACGGCCGTGATACCAAGCGGTGCATATCGCCGCCCACTGTTGGAAATGTAAAGCTCCCCAGAAATGGGGAAAGGGGAAACTTTGTTAAATTCGGTGTTCCAGTGTCGCAGTTTACTTCTGCCAACAGGGACAAGAAAGCTGCAGAAAAGAAAGTTAAAGGAGCCTTCAGCTTCCCCTCACCAATTGTCGCGGATCAGCACATTTGCACTTCCGCATATTTTTTATTTATTTATTTCTGATTTTACATAGCCTAGTACCTTGTTACCTGAAGTAGGCCCTTAGTTTCTACAGTTTTTATTATTAAAACAATTTACTTTTTAAAAATAGATCTGGTTAATTATTCTTAAGGATTTAATGGATTTAAAGTATTCGAATAATTAATCTACTAATTATTCTTATAATTAATGTACCATTTAATCTACCAACTAATCTACTAATTAATCTACCATTACACTGATTCACACCAAAAACAGCAATTTACTAAGTATTTTCATAGTTCTTATCAATAAACTGTCTATTTGTAATGTTCTTCCTGCACCACTGCTGGCCAGCGTCGACATCCAGGCCGCCGGCTGTGTCTGCTGATGCAGTGGGGTAACTGCTGACATGCTGACCACAAAGTGTTGTGAGGCAGCTTCACGTTCCAGGTAGTGGTCTCCTTCTCCTCCGGCTTGTTCTTGGAGTCACCTACTCCCACATCAGGAGCTCCCTCCTGGAATCAGAGCAGGCCGCCCCCTGAGCCCTGGAGAAGGTGCCTCTGGCTTCCAGAGGCACTGCGATGAATTGAGTGTTTGCCGTCTTCCTGGTGCAGGCACCGCCTTAGACCTGAGCAGTGGTTGCGGTCGCATTTGGGTTGTTCTTTCCTCTTGAGCTTCTTTCTCTCCTGTCCTTCTTCCTGTTTCTGATGCCTTTTGCTCGTGGCGTCTTCTGCGCTCTGCTAATTTCAATTCAGCAAATCTTGCCTTCTCGCGCAGTGATGCTAGATTAGCAGCTTCATCCAGCAAGTGCCAGAGTTCGGTATCACAAAGTAAGTCGTATATTCTTCTGTTCTGAAGTTGTATTTGAAGGTATGCTCTTGATTCTTCAGTTTGTCTGCACTCACAAACCACGTGCTAGGGAGTACTTACTTCGCCACAGTCGCACCTGTTTGTTTCTTTGAGGCCTCTCTGTTCAAAGAAACTGTTATATGGACCATGGCCATATATGTAGTGTTAAAACCCTGGATATGGTTGTAAGTGAGTCATGTTGATTCGCTCTTTCACATAAGTAAGCATGTCGAAGGTCCTTCTGCCCGCGTTGCTGTTTCTCCATGTTAGCTGCCATTCATCCATCAGTGCATCCCAAACATCTTTTTTGGTTTCAACAGGCCTTTCCATTATTTCAGTAGCTTGGTCATACCTTCCTTTTTTTATCCAGTATAACGCTCCTCGCTTCCTTACTTCCAGTTCCAGGGGTCAGATGCCCAGTATATTTGTTAGCGCATCTATGGACGTTGTTATGTAGGCCACAGTTAGTCTGAGCAGAATCCTCGCTGCGTACGCCGAAGCAGCTCCTTTGGTTTAACCTTTCTTAGGTGCTTGGCCCAAGTGCTTGCAGCGTATCCAGTAATGGAGGTCAGTATTGCATCGTGATATCTCGCCAATGGTTATTAATATGTGCATAGAAAACCACACCCAAACGCAAAATAAAATCTTCTGGAGACCAGTACCATGGCGAGGGGTTTATGCTGGCGCACCGTAGCAGCAAGCCCCCTCTATCACTGGATCCCAACAATGTTGAAACAAGAAACCCATACAATGTGATGAATCATGAATAAGGTTAAGTTAATCTTCAACTCTACTAATGATTAACTGGAAGTGACTGCAGCACCGCAGAGGGCAAACATACCCTATTATACTATTCCCTCCGCAGGAGAGATGATACTAAAAGTAGTACTCCGCGGGATGCCTCCAAACATACCGTGTAAAGATTTAAAAGAAGAACACGAAGACAGCGGATTCAACATTAGCACAGTGACTCAGCTAAAATGACCAGGCAGTTCAGATCTAATGACTCTCTTTCTTGTGGTGCTACCAGACCGGCCACATAATAAAAAATCTTCTGCCTGGAATCACTGATGTCACTGCATAACTCCATCGAGAAATTTAAAGCCTTCCAATGGCCCTACTCAGTGCTTTAATTGCCAAGCCCTAGGGCACATGACACGCCATTGTAACAAGCCATCGGTATGCGTTAAATGTGCCGGTGCACATCTATCCATCGATTATACCATGAAGAAGGGAGATGGCACACTGAAATGCCCCAACTGTCAAGGAAGTCATATTGCCAGCTATCTAGGGTGTCCTGCGTTTAAGTGATCCCGAGAGCAGCAGTGAGGGATCACCTCTGGGTAATCCTCACGAGAACACGAGAAGAATGATGACAAGAAGACAGAGGTCATTGCAGCCTAACAAACAACCACCTGCCGCCGACCATCCTAGTCGACAGCGAAAGAACAAGAATAAGCCCCCGCCTAGACAAAATCTAAAGAAACCTCAACAAAAGGGAGGCAAAGGACTGCAAAATGGGAATAAGAAGAACTCGGTTCAACAGTCGCATATCACTCGGCGTCCACCACATATGCCGAAAAGACATCTGGAAAAACACCACCTAAAGGGACCAACTCAACGGCAGCAGAGAAAACTAACTCTCAAGAAACATGCTAGAAATGCCATCACTCCAAGCCCACACCGCAAACAGGAAATCAAAGCGGAACGATGGACCAACTATTAAACACAGTAGGCAGCCTACTCAATATGTTGACGTCTCTCCTTGTCAAGTTTGACCAGATCGCCGCGGATATCGAGTCCGCAGTTAAGAAGGTTCAAGCAGCCGGACAACCAGGGAAATCCCTGACCAACCAACGACGCACATTCAGGGTTTATCTTTGTGCGTTTGGAATGCCTATGGCATCCATCAGCAACTTGGAGAGTTCAGGCAGTTCTTGCGTGATGAAGACATAGATATCTATCTGCCTTGTCTCAGAAACCCACCTCAAACAAGGTCTAAACGACACAGTAGCAAACTATTGCTGCTATCGGCATGACGGGCCAACTGCAGGAGGAGGTGTGGCAATATATATAAAGCGCGGTATCCCTCACCATGAAATACTATCGCCACATACTACCCAAATAGAAATTAGAACAATTGAAGTCAAAACTACAACTGGACCAGTCTCAGTAGTATCTGCATACAGACCACCGCGGAGGCAGCCTATCCATCCGAAACAAACTGATCAAAAAAACGACCTTTACGCGAAACACCCCGATTAGAACTGGAGAATTACAAACCCAGCAGGACAGCTGCTCCACATGCTTGTAGTCAGACGCAACTTGCTTGTCTGGGGACCGATGGAGCCAACACACCATCCCTGAAATGGCGGTCGCCCAGACGTCTTGGACATTGTGATCACGCGGAGGATTGCAGACCGAGCGTGGTGGTGTAACGGATAGCGTTCTGGCCTCGCATTCGGGAGGACGGCGGTTCGAATCCCCGTCCGGGCATCCAGATTTGGGTTTTCCATGGTTTCCCCAAATCACTCCAGGTGAATGCCGGGATGCTTCCTTCAAAAAGGCCATGGCCGAATTCCTTCCCATTCCTTGCCCCCATCCTTTCCCGTCTCTAAAGACCACGTTGTTAAAAAAGGGACGTTAAACAGTTACAAAAAAAAGGATTGCAGGCTTTATCTCAGGGCACACAATGAACAGGCATTCGTCCGATTACTCCCCAGTCCTAATAGATATAGACGTAGGATCTTGGAGCCAACAACTACCAATCTGAAGAACTACAACCGGACCAACTGGGAAAACTTCCGTAAAGACCACGCGGAATCTCTTCATCGCCTGAGGCCCCTAGATGCGAGACAAATAGAGGCCGCAATCAAACTGGTCACAAAATTCATTGTCAAATCGGCTAACACAGCAACGCCTCCTGCAACAGAAAGACTCAGGTCTCGCCAACTGCCACCACACCCATTAGAACAAATAAGGCACAAAAACAGGGTGGCAGGAGTGGCGACTAACCGAACGCCCTGAAACAAGGCGGCTACTAAATTGACTCCAACGCGAGCAGAAAGCGGCACTCGAAGAGCATAGAAACCGAGAGTGGTCGTCACGTCGGACGTTTGGATAGAGACCCGACGTTTCACAAAACGGCCTACCAGACTTCCCCCAATACATGGCGAAAGGGGCCTTGTGTTTAACTACTCAGACAATGCTAAAGTTCTGGCGGACCATTTCGAGAAGCAATTCAGACCTGCTCAAGACAATGTTGAAGAAGGATCCACAGACATCCGCCAAAGAATTTCCCGATTTCTAGCAGCCGAGTATGATGACTACACAATAAAAGAGATCGCCCCTGATGAAACTCGACGAATTTTGAGCAAACTACACGCCAGGAAAGCCCCGGGCGTTGACAATATAAGACACCATCTGCTAAACAATCTTCCTTTACACGCCATCAAACACCTCACGGAAATATTTAACATAATTCTATCCAAGATGTTGGGTTGTTGCTGTGCCGAAACCAAGAAAGAATACAATATTCCCTCAAAACTACCGCCCCATAAGCCTGCTGCCCTCAATGAGTAAAATAATTCAGAGATAATTGCTTAAGCGACTGGAAGCACATATCCGGAATCCCAATTTAGGTTCTAAAAAACACGCTCTGTAACCCAACAGAATATGAGAATAGTGAAACGTGCAACTACTACCTCCCATGATCGTGAACACCGTTCCGCTGGTATTGCTCGTTGTCACATGGCCCTTCTACTCCGTTTGGCACAGGGGTTTGCTCTTCAAACTTTATAACCAGGGATTCCCCGGCCCTTTTGTATATGTGATCAGGAGCTATATATCGGGGAGATCATTCCGGGTGATGGTTGGCAATGATCTGTCAACTCGCCGACCCATAAACGCCGGAGTGCCTCAAGGGTCGGTCCAAGTACCAGTATTATATAATCTATATACCGCGCATATACCAGCCACAATAGACATCGCCCTATATGCAGACAACACAGCATTCTTCACGCCACATAGAAGTAAAGCTGCTGCAATCAAAGGTTACAGGAGGTCTTCCAATATACTGAGCCTAGGCCAGACGTTGGAGAATAACCCAGAACTCGACAAAGACACAAGCTATTATGCTGACCAGGCACCTGGGGAAGCGTGGCTGCCGGAAAAACCGTACCCCTAACTTGCTCTTAAATGGTGATGGCATCGACTGGTCGACCACAGTTAAATAACTCAGCGTGATTCTGAACTCTCGTCTAACCTGGAAACATCACATAGAGGAGATACGAGAAAGGTTGTAGCTAGGCTTCAAGAGCTATACCGGATACTCAACAGCACCGGCGTCGGTGTTTACTGTAGCCTAATACGAGGCATGTTTTTTAAGTAAGTACCGTTTTGAAATTAAAAAAATGACGTGCAAATATATCTCAATAATTTTATTTTTACATGAAAGCCTGTACTTTACTCTACTTTTCAACATAATTCCCTTCAATATTGAGGCACTTGTCATAACGTAGTACCAGTTTTTGAAAACCCTCCTCATAGAAGTCTGCCGCCTGACTTGTTAACCACTGCATCACAACTGTTTTGACTTCGTTATCGTCTTCAAGACGCTGACCACCAAGGTGTTTCTTCAAGTGCAGGAACAGATGGTAGTCACTGGGCGCCAGATCAGGGCTGTACGGAGGATGATCTATAGTTTCCCATCGAAAAGATGTGATGAGATCTTTGGTCTGATTAGCCACATGTGGACGGGCATTGTCATGCAGCAAAACGATTCCCTTGCTCAACTTGCCGCGTCTTTTGTTCTGGATTGAACGGCGCAGATTGTTCAATGTCTCACAATAAGCTGCTGCATTGATTGTCTCATTACGAGGCAGAAATTCCACAAGCAATACTCCTTTTTGTCCCCAAAAAACTGTGCACATGATTTTCCGGGCAGAAATCGTTTGCTTGAACTTCACTTTTTTGGGTGATTCAGGTGTGACGTAGGCCATCCATGTCTCATCGCCCGTAACAATTTGGCTTAAGAAATCATCACCATCGTTGTGGTACCGCTCAAGGAAAGTCAATGCACTGCCTAAACGTTTGGTTTTTTGCACATACGTTAACATGTTCGGTACCCAACGTGAGCACAATTTTCGGTAATTCAAGTGCTCGGTCACAATGTCATACAAAACAATACGAGAAACATTAGGAAAGTCATCACACAAGGAGGAAATCGTAAAGCGTCTATTTTCTCTCACCTTATTGTCCACTTTCTGCGCCAAACTTTCATTAACGACCGAAGGACGCCCACTCCGTTCTTCATCATGAACATTTGTGAGGCCATCTTTAAATTCTTTAACCCACTTTCTCACCATTCCATCACTCATAGTGTTTTGGCCGTAAACGGCACAGATCTCACGATGAATGTCGATCGGTTTTAGGCCTTTAGCACAAAGAAATCTTATAACAGCCCGTACTTCAGAGTCGGCGGGACTCACGATTATCGGAGGCACCTTAGAAACTCAGTGAACAACGTAAACAAGGAAGAATTAGACTGTAATGGCGTCAGTGAGTAGGCAAGAGATGCAGGTACCCAGTGCGCATGCGTGGAACGCCGACCGTAGCGCTGCAACCACGGTGTGACAAAACTGTACTTACTTAAAAAAATACGCCTCGTACGTCCGGTGATTGAATATGCGTGTCCCGCGTGGGGGTACGCATCCAAGACCCAACTGAACAGTCTGCAGACGATGCAAAACAGAGTGATTCGGCGAGCGCTAAATGTGCCCACCCTGACCTGCATGAAGTCACAGGTGTCCCGGTGCTCCACGAAAGAATACTGGAAGTAACCAAATCTTTCTATAGAGCATCATGAAAGCCAACAAATCCACTGATTGCCAGCATCGACCAGTAATACAACAAAAACAGTAAACACAAAAGCCCATTGTCAATCCTAACTAGTAACTGAAATAAACAAAGAGCAATGAAAAGACAAACCACCAGTAATGAAACTTAATATATAAGATTGAAGGAAATGTTCAGTGACAAAACCTCGACCACAACCGCTGCAAATGAAAAGCGTTGCTGCACTGTTGCACCCTAATGCTTGGTCACCTATCGTTCATCCATGAACAATAGGACTCTGCTCCAAGTGACTTTTACCTATTCCCAGTTCCTTGCTAATAACAGATACTTTTACATCCTTGTTTGGCATCAGAGCCGTATTTATCTGAAGGTATTCTGAAACTGATTTCATGCTATTACAAATGTCTCAATTTTGATGGAAAAACTGCCAAAAAAGTCCTCCATTGTAACAAAACTCCCTCAATCCAGTCTACATCTATACTCCGCGATTCACAAAACTGTACCAAACCTTACAAACAGAACTCAGAACATTCCCTTCACCTGTAGCCCAAGGGGAAGAAGAATTCCTATAAGCATTCATACGACTCCTAATTACTCTAATTTTATCTTTCCTTTCATTGAGACACATATAGCTTGGTGGAAACGTATTAGTGCACTTGTTAATGAAAGCAGTATTTCGGATATTCACCAATAAATTCTCATGAAACTTGCATTGTCAATCTTCCGGACAATCCCAGCTCCATATGTGTATCAATTTTGTGATGATTTCATAAAGACTTACTAATTAAGTGGATCTTCTCTGTAAAGTCTCTACACTGTCAATCAGTCCTTTGTGATATAGATCCAAAATAGCATAATGATAGTCCAAATAACGACACGCGAACATTTATTTGTTTATTTATTTATTCATTTACACACAAATCGGCGTTTACATAACGAAATAATTCTTAACGTCAACATATAAGATGATTCATAAAGTCTTTTAATGTTGGAGATTAGTCCAGTACCAGATCCTCCAAAGAAATTAATGTTGGCAGCATGTAAAGTAACCAGACTTAATATTCAATGCTAGGGTCCAAAAGCAACATAGTTTTGTTGGGTTTTACAGCATCTTCTTGTTCGAAGATCTACCATAGAGCAATTAAACCGGAATTGCTCGAATATTTCTGGTGAATCAGGAAGACCATTGGCAACTTTGTAGAAAAAGGATTGGTCTGTCAGTTGCCTCCGACTTCATAGGCAGTTAATGTTATAATAATGATACACACGTCTGTAAAGTTTCCACCATGAAGATAGTGTAACAGGTACTTACAGAACTTACGCTAAACTTTTTCGACACATTGAATATGTTGATCTGTAAATGGTGACCAGACAATAGTATCACATTTCAGTAACAGTTTTACAAAGGCAGAGAAAATTCAAAACAGTGTATTAATGTTATTGAATTCTTTCCCAGATTTACATATGAATACAATGACACGAAATGCTCGCAAAGTTATGTCGTTAATATGTTCACAGAAAGTAAGCCTATCATCAATCATCACTCCCAAGTCTTTTATTGAGTTAACTATTTCCACATTTTGAGCACATAATGAGTAGCTAACAGGCAGCAGGTTGTGACGTCGTGAAAGCACAATTATAACACATTTGTTTTACATTAAGCTGCAACTTATTTACCTGACACAATACCTCTAACTCGGAAATGTCTCGTTGTATAATATCAATGTCATGATCACTGTATATTCCTTTCAAGATATTCCTGCCATCAGCATACAGCAGATACTGAGACTTAAATTTTTCACCAAGTTCATTTATGAATATGCTAAATAAGACAGGTCCTAGATGGGAACCTTGTGGTACACCAGAGATAACAGTGCACTCATTCGACAAATGACTATTCACTCCTAAACGCCTGTCAGATAAAGCCTTTTGATCGAATCCCATAACGATTTAATTTATTAACTAGAATTTCATAGTTAACCATGTCTAAGGCCTTGCTGAAATCTGTGTATAGGGTGTGCACATCCTGACCTTTATTCAGTGCATTAAATATGAAGTTAAAAATTGAGGTAGAGATTAGTTGACGTAGATCCACCAAAGAATCCATGCTGTTTTGATGTTATGATATTTTTTGAATGCAAAAGTAAGCTGTGGCAGGACGATTTTCTGCAAAAGCTTATCAAGTTATGATTGAATGCTATCTGCTTTGTTTAACAGGGTTTCAATACTTTAACCTATGAAAAAAAGTTATTTGCAGCTCCCATTTGAAGTTGCGTTGAACTGTTGTATCCGAATAATTCATGGCATCAACCATGTTCATAAGTGAATTGTTTACTTTGTAATCCTCTACAAAACAGATTCTTTCAACTTATTTACTTATAGCCTGTTTGTCCTCACTTTCAGAACGTGGCTCATGCCAAGCGAGTGGGATTGACTTCTGGAGTGTGGAATACTTGACCTAATTAAACTGACCCCTTCAGATAAAGAAAACAAAGTATTATGCAAATGTTATAATTTCTAGTGCTAGCAACTTCACATAACCTACGAAAAACTTGCTTTATCAAATATCCAAACAACACAACACTTATTCCAAATTTCAAAAATCTGCATCTTACATACCAAGAGTTTTTATATCATTCAATGTGATTAATGTTATTGTCTGCATTCAGGAGGTTAAATTTTTATAAAAATGAAAGCCTTTCTTTGAGGTGATGGGTAGTATTATTTTTTACTCGTGCGATCAAATACAAGAAAGAAAGAAATACTGAAAGATTCAGAAAAGAAGAGCACAACGTACTTTCAACCTTTTCTGTCAGAAACTTCTCAATATACACTTTTTTCTCTTACATATGCACTCTCTTACCGTAAAAGAACACAATTCATATTAACAGTCCTCCTCTAAACGATTATTTCTGTAGAAAAAAAGTTTTTTCTTACTCAGGGAAAAAATTTGACGAGTTTTTTATTTTCTACAGAAATGTTGTAATTATTCAAAATTTCAATTTTTTAAACGAATAATCATTTCTTCAGGGCCTCAGAAAGTTAACATAATTACAGGATAGAGCAAATAAAGAGAAATGTGATCTCTTACGTCAACTCTCACGACATGACGTCGTGCCATGATTTAGCGCTATGACTTCACACTATGACGTCACGCTTATTGCCTTCGTAGCAGAAGTTACGACCAGAGATGTTGTTTTAGGTAATTCACAGTATTTAATAACTAATAACACTCCTAAGCGTTCTCGAATAAATTAGCTCTCAGAACACTGAAAGAATCATTAGGTGCCTTATATATTTACGTAATATTCGTTTGATATACAGAAGTATTTCTTAAATTTTTTGTCCATAGATATAAAGGATAAAAGCTTTAATTTTCGAGCATCAGTGTTAGCGCAAGTTTTGATTAAATTGATATTTAGTATTGGTCAGAATTACAACTGGCATAAATAATTTAGATTTTTTTAAAAAAATATTAATTTAAACTGTGTCCTATTACTGAAATTATCAGTTAGTTTGAACGGAAATAGTTACACACTCATCGTGAACTGTGCAGCCTAGACTACAATTAAAACAAATATTACGTGGCATTACGTAAGTTGATAAGATTTATTTTAATTTCTTTTCTCTCACTGAGCAATATTATCGAGGCTATTATATCAACAATATTTAACTGTATCAGCCAATCAAACGTTGTACTTTCTATCTGAATCACGGATAGCAAAAAAGAAATTGTAAGAACACATCACGATTTTTGAACAAATTTAATTGCGATGCACTATTGCCACTAAAATGCGTTACAGTTCATGTATTAATAGGCTTGAGATTTAAGTAGCAAGTTTAGCGTAGTATATGGTGAGGCTGAAATTCAACCTGGAACAGGATGGAAACGGAAACCTTTTGTTATAGCGCAAGGCACGAGGAATTTTGTTTTATAATAATTCTAATTAGTTAAGCCATGAGTTGGCAGAACACTGAAAGAAAAGTATTTATTTCGTTTAAATTGTCATATTAATAATCAGTTGCTTTTTCCACTGAAATCATTACTTGGTTTGAATGAAAGAAGTATTAAATTGATCGCGATCTATGCTGCCTAAACCACAATTAAAACTATTATTACGTGGCATAACGTAAGTTGTTGATCCGAATCGTTCACGTGGTACCCGTTAAGTCCATGTATATTGTAGGGCGTATGTAACACCCATATGCCACGTCAGCTTATAAGTGTAAAGGTAAACATATAAAAATGTTTATTTGTGTGTAATGCAATTAATGAATATAAAATATTGATAGCATATCAGGTACAATCTTTGACAGCACGGAGTAAATTTGGGGCAAGAGGCGTAAAACATAAGAGAAAGTTGGATGTCGGTTACTATACTCAAATATGAATGATTCCAGACTATGATGATGACCCAAGATAGCAAATCGTGGAAGCCAAAACACGAAAAAAATATGTTTATGTAAAACAGTAACGGCTGCGGCACAAAAAATATTGTTGGTGTAAAAGTTATGTTGAATTTAGTGCTTTAATGAGTGAGGGGTTCAATGCACATAATATTGAATATAGAATGCATGGTGTTATTGCTGAAGGAAGATAATTAAAGTGATTCTATCGCGAGTATACACTTTTCACACAAATAAGAAAAAAACTTGTATATGCATATACAACTTTATAACCTGTTGGCTGTAGTTGAAGACCATCTTGTGGCAAAAAACGTAATCGTTTCTGTTTGAAACCACCACCGAGCGTGGTTAAGGTAAATTAGAAGATATAACTTAAGAAGTAAACTTGTTAGTAGACATTGTTTAGGTGAGATAAGAGTTGAGTACTGACCAACAGTATAAAATTGAAATGGGAAGGTTATAAAGAGGTAAAGATTCCACGTCTTTAAAACCGATTATATCACCCGGGAAGGGAGCGGGGGGTTTGCCGATGTCACCAATACGCTGAAATCGCGATACACATACTGATTGCCAGAAGTATACGGTACTTAGAACACCTACGAATTCTATTTACAGGTGTTTTTTTCTGACAGTACTGTGTAGTGCAAAACCGGTTTTTAACCAAACATTTAGGTAAATTTAGATAGTTCAAAAACTTTAAATAAAGATTTTATTGTTGCAATGAAATCGTTTTCGTTTCCATGTTGTCGGCGTACATCTTTAACTTCTTATTTTTCCGATGTGCTCTGGAAAGCATATACATAGTAACAAATGTTTCAAATCTTTACTGTATCATGAGCTAGGAGCAAGAAATCTGTTATTATTAAGCTACTTTACAAACAAAACAACAAATTTTAAATCGAAATAGTACCGTAAGTAGACAAACCAATCATAAAATCAGTTGCATTGGATGACATCATTTACTTTAGACTTGAAACTTTCTTTGATTTTGCTTTACACCTTGCTGATAGAGGACTCTGGAGGCAGGAAAGGACTGGAGCCAAGGAACGGAAAGGAATTCGGCTGAAGCTATTTAAAGGAACCAGCCCTGCATTCACGTGGAGTGATTTCAGGAAACCATAGAAAACAAACTTCTATATGGCGCGACAGGGGATTCGAACCCTAGTCGTCCTGAATGTGAGGCCAGAGAGCAACAAATTTGGGTCAGGCCATAGATTGCAAGATGAGATTCAAAATGAATTAATCAAAACTTAGTGAAAGAGCTGCTATACGATGATGTGAGATTTAAGAAAAGACGATGAAATCTTTACACGTTTTATATTAGCTTGACCTGTATGTATGTATGTGTGTATCCATGAACGAAATATTACAATTCAATTTTCACCTACTTCAAAATGTCCTAGTTGTTTAAAATTTTACACACATATTAAGAACCGGTGAAAATACAATAATTGCATAGCATTGTCCTACTTTTCTCATTACTTTGACAGTAACAATAGGAAAATAACGGAATTTGTCGATTCAACTTCACCCACTTCCAGAAATCCAAATTGTCTGAAATTATTTAAAGGAACCAGAACGGCATTCAAATGGAAGACATCATTTACTTTACACTTAAAACTTTCTTTGCTTTTGCTTTACACCTTGCTGATAGAGGACTCTGGAGGCAGGAAAGGTCTTACTTTGGCAGTAACTATACAGATGTGGCTGGCTGTAATGAAATCTTGTTATTGAATTTCAATCCCATTCCAGATGTCTTGCTATTGTAATTAGTTTGATAGTCACAATGTTAAAGTAATGGAATCTGTCAATTCAATTTCAACCACTTTCAGATTTCCCAATTGTTTGAAATTATGAACACATATTAGGAACTGGTGACAATATAATAATTGCAATAATGTGCTGATATTCTAAATACTTTGACAGTAACAATAGAAAAATCTTGCTACTGAATTTTAATCCACGTCCAGATGTCCAAATAGTTTGAAAGTTTGCATATGTATTGCGAGGCGATGACCATTTAATAATTTCATAGCTGTGTCCTGATTTTCTCATTACTTTGGCAGTAACTATACAGATATGGCTGGCTGTAATGAAATCTTGTTATTGAATTTTAATCCCTTTCCAGATGTCCAAATTATTCAAAATTTTGCACATGTATCGAGAACCGGTGACAACATAATAGTTCATAGCTGTGTCCTGGTATTCTCATTACAGTAACAATAGAAAAGCGCTTGAATGCAATGAAATATTTCATGTTCACCCACCTCCTGACATCTGAATTGTTTGAACTTTTGCACACGTATTAAGATCAGTGATAATGCTATAACTTCATATCTATGTCCAGGAAATTCCCATTGTGAACTAAAAAGTCAAAAATAAAATTATACTTTAAAAAGTAAAATACACGCTTTTGTAGCAATGTGAACTAAAAGATTAAAAATAATCTTTAAATAAAACAATTTTGTTCAACGGCGCTGTGAGGTCCCACAATTCAGTTTAACTTTTTGAATAAGCTTGAAACAAGCATAAAGTCACCGATTAAACATTTAACTTTCATGTAAAAAAGGCTTGCAGTGCTCTCTACTTGTACATAATGACTTCAACCTTTACGAACAGCTAACGATAAAAAATTTAAGAATACTGATACCTAGCACCCCAAGCTTTTTAAAAATTAAAGTTAACTTTTTAATCAATGACTCAATTCTTATTTCAATATTATTCAAAAAGTTATACTGAATTGTGGGACATCCTAGAGTTGTTAATTTTTTTTATATATATATTTAAAAATTATTTTAACCTTTCAGTTCACAGTGCTACAGAAGCGTGTATTTTAGGTTCTTTTTTTTTTAGTTTCCTTCATCCGTCGCCACTACTCTTTCATTCTCTGGCTCACTTCTGCTTTTTCCTCCTCTGAAATGCCCTCTTTTTCCTGATTTACTTTTCTTCAGTCAGAATCTTTTTTACCTCCGCAATTTTTCCTCTCAATAATTCCCTGTCTCGTATGTCTTCCATGCTGATCCCACATCTTTTCAGATTTTCTTTGCCATTCTTTCTGGTTCCCTTTTTTAAACTATAATTTTTTTATTTGTAATTTCAAATGTGCCAGGTTCACAAACATAACACTTATTCAAATAACTCAAAAACACTTAATGTTAACATGTGGCTACTCAAATTTCAAACAATTGATAGCTACACACATCTGCACTACAGCATCACAGAAACCACAAATCAATGTTTCGATAGCCCAAATCCTTCGCTACATTCCCACACCATTTTCTTTATGTTGATGTGATAGTGAAATCATTTTAAAATGGAGTGGGTGAGGAAGAAGATGGTTAGAATTTGGTGGAAAATATAAACTAGTCGTGGGGAAATCATTCCCGTAGGAACTCAGGAATCAAGTTTTAGAATGTAAAGCATACCCAGGAGCTGACATAGGTCTGACAGATAAAAAGTGCAGGCTGAAATTCAAGAGAATAAAAAGCAATACAAGCAGAACCGACTGGAAGCTAACGAATTGAAACAATCTAAATTAAGAGAAAAGTTTGCAGAGATGGTGGTCGTAGGTCTGAGAAATAACTCTGCAAGGGCTATAACCAATGTCGTGTGGAATAAGTCGAAGAGAGAAGTAATGAGAGCCGGTAAAGAAACATTAGGCTTTAGAACAACCTTGGATAACATAAGACGTTTTTCGGTAGATGGAACAGAGAAAGTAAAAAATGCTCAAGATGAAACAGGGAAAGAACAATACTGATATTTTTTTAAATCAAATAAACAGGACATTCAAATAAGCAAAAGAAAAGTGGCTTTGAGAAAACTGCGAAGTTGTAGACATGGTCGTAGGTAAAGTAGGAAGATCAAACAAAATTTTGGAAAAAATGATGAAAATGTGAGTAAACACTAAAGCTGCCTGTGAGAAACCTCTTTTAAACTGAGTTACCGATGGAAGCAATTTATAGAGATATTCTATGGTGGGGATGATTTACACAACAGTGTACAGGGAAGGTATGTTGATGTTGATGACTGATTACACCGAGTTTTAACAACACAATTTGACAGAGCTTTTGCAGATCTGAAATCGAATAATGCAGTCGGAATCGATGAGATTCCTACGCAACTTCTGAATTCTCTGGGAGAAACAGGTGTTCAAATATTATTTAAATGATTTCAAGTGGTAACGAAACAGGAGAGACAACTGATTTTAGTAAAAGTAATGTCTTCACACTTTTGAAGAAATCACAATGCGACAAACGTGAAATTCATCGCACTAAGTCCAACATCACATGCAATATAATCATTGAGCAGGATAGTATAAAAAAGAATAGAAAGTGTATTAGAAGAGATAGTAGATGAAGATCAGTTTGGGTTTAGGAAAAATCGTGCTTCAAGAGACGCAATTCTGGCTTTAAGATTAATGCTTGGAGGTCGGATCAAAAAAAAACATTTGTAGATTTCGAAAACGCTTTAAAGAATATTATATGGGATAATTATGTTCAAAATTTTAAAAAGGTCAGGTATGAAATATCGAGATATAACAACATAGTCTAAATAAGAATCAAGTGGCTATAATAAAAGATGAGATTCATGAGAGACTTGTATCAGTCGTAACAGAGTGTGAGACCAGGATGTAGTCTATCTCCATTAATATTCAATTTGTTTATAGAAGGGTCAATAAAGGAAATAAAATAAAATTTTTAATGTGGCACAAATGTTCAGCGAGACAAAAAATCAGTATGCTACGATTTGCTGTTGTTCTGTTAGCAAGGATACCGAGATGCTATTGAACATCACCGACATGAGATGTGAGGAAACAATAAAAAGAGGGATAGGGATTCAAAAAAAAACCAAGTGGTTGCTGGTTCCACGTGGGCGGTTTCAGCATGACAGTATACAATTCAATGGCTGGTTAAATAAACGAAAATATCAGCCGCTTAAACGGTGCCAACTTGCTCAGACCGAGAAAGATGATGAGGTACCGAAATCAAATGTATTTAATTACTGCAATTATCTTACAACCGCCTGAAGTTGTTCTGATTTCGAGCAACGTGTTGGTAAATAACTAACCAGAAGTAGCGCCACAAAATATCACACTTCCCTGCGGAACCCCTGACCTCACTTCGGTAAGTACTACACACTGTGTTATACCACTCAGAAAGTCTATACACCTATGATTAAACAGAAGAACCTCTAAAATAAGTAGAACATCACTTTAGAATTTCTAATGCAAAGAAATTGCTTTGTAACATTTTCGTATAAAACATCAAAACAAAATCAGTGAAGGTTTCATACACAGTGACATGTGGTCTTGCGAGCCGAGTAAAGTAGGGCCCCGTTATTTTCCTCTTGGCTAGAGCAAGCGGTGCCTGAAGCACTCTGAAAGTCTTCCGTTTAAAAGTGGTGACGCGAATTTGTGGATGGAGTCGCAAACTCCTTCTGGCCGGAACAAGTTTAAATTGCGTATAGGTTTTTCCGTTTTCCAGCGGTGGCTGCACTGTTCTACAGTTTCCTGCGAAACAAGTGAGTAGGGCCGAGCCAGTGCTTCAGCATAACGAGGTTAGCGCAATTCTTGCGCCATTTCCATTGCTAATTTAATAGTCGGCAGTAAATTGATCCGACGGCTGCAAGAAGGCCGGCGCGGGCCTTGCAAGGCGGCCTCAGACGCACTTCTTGCGAGAGGGCCTCCGTTGTTTCTCATGTACATTAACGATTTGTGCGACGTGATAAGGAGGAAGAAAAGTCTATTGGCCGATGATGCTGTTATTTACCGTGAAATCAAAACTCAGGACAAATGCGATATTACGAAAACAATTGCGTGGTGTAAAGTCTTGCAGTTGGAGTTAAACGCTAAAAAATACCTTTTTTTTAACTGCTTTACGTCTCTTTTTAACATCGAGGTCTTTAGAGACGGGAAAGGATGGGGGGCAAGGATGGGGGCAAGGAATGGGAAGGAATTCGGCCATGGCCTTTTGTAGGAAGCATGGAGTGATTTGCGGAAACCATGGAAAACCCAAATCTGGATGCCCGGACGGGGATTCGAACCGCCGCACTCCCGAATGCGAGGCGAGAACGCTAACCGTTAAAAATCGGTAAAAAAAAATACCAAGTCATACGTGTCAGTAAAAAGATGACACCACTTAGCTCTGAATATACAATTAATGGCACTGTCCTTAGAACAGTAGATTCCACTAAACACCTAGGGGTAACAATTCATGACAATTTTCGTGGAATGAGCATATCGAGAAGGTAATTGGGAAAGCAAATCGTATGCTCCGATTTCTTGGTAGTAATTGAAAACAGTGTACACCGGAAGTTAAATCGATTGCATACAAATCACTAGTGCGTCCTGACTTAGAGTATTCTCGCTAAGCATGTGGTCCCCACCAAAAGCGGTTAATGGAGGCATTGGAGAAGCTACAAAGAAGAGCCGCCCGATTTGTGAGCGCTATATATATTTAGAGGGAAAAAGTGCGATGTTGAAGGAGTTAGGTTGGGAAGACCTGGAACAACGAAAACGTTGCTGTCGATGGAAGCTAACTGAAAAATTCACGGCTGACGAATTTTGCGATGACAGCAAACAAATATTACTACCAGCAACATTCATATTTTGGAATGACCGCGAAAATAAGGTAGGAAAACCGATTCATTTCTGAACTCATTACTCAGGAGCGATTATGTAATGTTATAGGAAGGATTTACCGGAAGAGTAAACTTAAAATCCGACAGCAGTATTTCTCGATAAATCACTTCGGCCATGCTGATCTGGGTTTTCCATGGTTTTCCCTGATGGCTCCAGGCGAATGCCGGGATGGTTCCTCAAAATATCCCATGGGTGTCTCCTGACATATCCCATAGGCCTATATCCCTTCCATACTATTACAGTTTCGGATAGGTGCAATGCACCCTCCAGCATACACTTAATCGGCTTTACTTCGTTCTCACTGTACCATATGTCAAGATTAAATCCGAGAAGCAAGTCTTCTAATCTCGTCGGCACTGCCTACCATTTTATCGAAGAGGTTCTGGCGGTCTTTTTACCTCAATTTATTTTGTCTCATTGACGGTACATACCTCAAAAACCTTTCATACATAAATCAACTATCTTAGCGAACACTATTTTTTTTTTCGTTCCTGTTCTTAATCTGAATGTTATTCATTTAAACATTAATCCAATTTTGTCACTCTCTCACTGACCAAGTGGCTTGATACGTATCTCGTTTTAAATGAAGTAATTAGTTCAAGAAGAATCAGTTTAAGGTTTGTTTATATTTTTATCAAAGACATCGGACTTCATACAAACATACTACGTAAAAATGTAAGCAAACGCTCCAGCGATTTAACTTAAGATACCTTCAAAACTAATATTTTCACGACTTAAACTCAACTAACTAACTCGTCTCCATCGATCGCTTGTATAAGAGTTACAGAAATTTCCAGAATAATTCAAAGACTTCCGGCTGACGTTTCTCGAATTCAAACAATACTTAGACAATTAAAATCGCATTAAAAATCAGAATCAATAAAAAAAAATCATTCACAATTATTATGAAATGAACAGAAATGAGAATTAAAGATATTTACAAGCAAAATTATCTACATAAACTAATCCAAACCGCCGCAAAATGTCCTCAAAACATCGTAGCTCACATGATCAATGTTTCATGCATACTATTCTCATTGAACATATTAAATATTATTTTCCATAAAACATCGTTCATTTACAAAAATTCACAAGTAATTGCTAGAAAAAGATACAAAACCATATTTCGTCAACTTGTAACGTACCGCTGTATCGTTCCCTTATTTTGTAGAGAACACATGTGAGTGTTACTTTATCATACTTTTAAAATATTACTTTTTGCTTATATTTCCTGCACCAGACCAGTACGTAAGGATTTCCTTAATCCCTCTTTGTCCGTTGCTGATATTATTTCGATACTCACGCTGTAAATCAAATTATTATTAATCAAATTCTTACCATACAACTTTAAATCAACTCCTTTATCTATATCTATATTTCAATCTCAATATCAAATAAAACCCTTTCTACTTATCTCATAATTCCTATATTTTCTATTAAACAAACAATTATCATTTCCAAAGTCATATTCCATTATCTTTATCAAAACCCTCTACCCTCAGACTAATATTTTCCTCTTCTTAATCCCGCCAGGATTCTTGTGGATTCTCCATCGAGCCATTCTGTTTCATCTCTTCTCTTAAATCATGTTCTTTCCCAAAACCAACTCATCCTCTTCCTTTCAAATCTTTTCTTCAACTCTATAGCTACTGTTCTTTATTTTCCAGAGATCTCATTATATTCATCGTGACGTACTTTGACCTTGGAACTTATAATTCAGAGTTAGTATATACAATTACAATTATTAAATAAAAAAATAGCTTTTTTAATGCCAAAATCACAAAATGTGAGGTTGTGTACCTCACACATGCCCCCCACATTACGTATTGGTCAAAAAAGAATTTACAATTCGACCAATACGGAATATCACCATTTATTACTAAATAAAGGAAACCAAATAAAACATCAAACCAAAAAAATGATCCTCATCTTCCATTTTGACACAATCAGGGTTGAAAATTCAGTCCATATTCTTTGCCTCCCTGGTGATGATCTACACTTCTTTAAACTTACGCTTCTTTACATTCCGGCCTTCATATTCTAAATCCAATCCTCGTCTTCCAATTTATTAGTTTTCTTACATTCTTGTCTAAATCCTTCCCTTCATCATATCACTTCACTTCTTGTTTCTTCCATTGATCATATTCTTCATTTGCCATATCTTGTTCTGCCTTTTCGAACACATCAAATAATTCCCTTGTCTTCTCGGGTTTACTTTGAAAATTATTGTATTCTTCTTTGGTATTAATGTCAATTTCGGATACTCAAATATTTGATTCTTCAATATTCTCCTCTTCTATAATTTCATTATTTTCTTCCTTATCAGTGAGTGACTTCTTCTTACTATCCTCTTCTTCGGTATTAATCTCATCACCATCATATTCTTCTCCTTCTTCTTCTTCTTCATCTTGATCATCATCATCCTCTTCCCCTTCTTCTTCCTCTTCATCATCAACATTATCAGACTTCTTATTATTGTTTTCTTCTTTGATATTAAAATCATTATTTTCCACTTCTTCTTTAATCTCAACTTCCTCTTCCATTTCTTCATTATCTGGTCCTTTATCACTCTCTTCTCTATTACAACCAACCACCTCTCTATTTTATCATCTGGATTAACTGCTCCCAATACTTCTGTTATGGTCCTTTCTCTCCATTCTAAATCATGCTCTTTTGTGTCTTCTCTTTCTTTTTTCTTTTCACCCATCTTGAAACATTTCCAACGCTGTGAAAGCGCGTCATCGTTTGCTGGTTCTGGCATATTTACATAATGTTTCATCCCATTGTATTCAGCTGCATGATGTAATTCTTCTTTTCTATCGTCATTCATTCCTTTCTTCTTCTCAACATTATTCTTCACTTCTTCTTACTTAAATTTACACTTTAATACTAATCTGCAGTCATCATAATTCTTCTTTACTTCTTCTGGTATTTGTGGTCCTAACCTCTTGCCCCCCGAGACTGAACGAACCACATCAGCCTCGGTTACAGGTTTCCCGACCTTTGATTTCTTACAACATCGCTCTTCTTCATATCAAATGTTTCACGACGATAATCCTCCAGATCACTATTTCTATGTGTGTCGTGGAACCATTCTTCATTTCTATTAACATTACCGAAACCACTTCTCAAATTTTCTTTTTCTTTCCTATATTCTTCATTGGCCTCATATCTTCCATAGTTGTAGCGATTATATCCTTTTGTAAAGTCATTATCTGCTTCGAAGATGCCCTTCCATTTTTCTATTCGATCCATCGATCCGAGAAATTCTTCTATACTATCCCACTGTTGCAAAATTAACTTCTCTTGTACTGCTCTAGGTAGTTTTTGCTGTAGTGTGTCTAATACATCCTCTACACTCATGGGATCGTCTAGGTACCTCAATCCTTTTATCTTATCTTCACACAATTTACGCAGATTCCCATCTTGCCTACTATTGGGTCTGCAATTTCTGAAATTACTCTTTACACTTCACTGTATCTGTTTCGACCAGTACTTGTTTAGAAAAGATGTTTTAAAATCAAGGATTCTTTCACATTTGAATCCAACTTCTATTCCCCAATCATAGGCATCTCCCGACAACATGTATCTAACATACCTAATTTTCTCCTTATCAGTCCAATAAGACGGTAAATCAGCCATATACGCCTTTATAAATAATGCTGGGTGTACTTCACCACCTGGTACAAAATTAATTTCAGGTAATTTTAGTCTACAATCCGGTACTCTGTAGACTATTATTTTGCTCTATCGGTCTAAAAATTCTCGAATCGTCACTAACGGTCCTCCTTATTATGTTTTCATAATTATTCATCTTGTCCTTTCGTTTTCGTGCTTAGTTATTTATTTGTAAAATTTCTTGTCTAGTTCTATGTGTATATCCCTGTATTTTTAATGCTCGATCCTTCCTTAAATCATTAGTTTGATCGATTCCGAAATTATCCTGTTCAATTTCAGTTCGCAAGTCACGATAACATACATCAAGCTTTTCGGCAGGGCAAGAAATGTTTTGGTCCAGGTAGCTCATATTATTACGTACTCTTTGTGACGAGGCGTCTTTGACATTATATTCTTTACTCACATTGTCCTTAGTTAATTTATTAATCTTTTCCCGAGATTTCTTCCCAATTCAGAAATTTCCGTCTTAAAATTATCCATCAATACTTCTTGAATTTCTCTATTTTATTGTAAAATTCGCTCCATTTGGTTGACGAGCATATACAAAACGTTACTGCTATCTGTTATCGGTTCCTTTGTTTCTTTCCGCGTAACCGTTACTCTATCCGACGACGCTAATAATTCTCTTTCTTCAGAAAATGTCATACTACAGTTATTTATTGACACATTGCTATTAATCAAATTATTTTCGTCATCTATTAAGACGTCTTCACTCAGATTTCCTTTCCTATTACTTTCCATCGTGTTTTAATAAAACCGGGACAGTTACTTACTCGTATCTTTGCACAGTTAAAATCGTAATACTTACTTTTTTTCTTCTTTCAATATCTAGTTACGTTCTTGCTAATTAAGAATATATTTACTTTTTACTTCAATGTAGCACTTCAGAAATATTAATAATCACTACAAACCCGTACTTATTTCCACAATTACACAAATCATTCACACAGCCGATATTCACTGATAATGTGTGCGCTGAACTAACATATTGTAATAATCTCTGCGCTGGCGTATTGATACATAAATCTATCATAACTCTTAATAAAGTTCAAATTATACTTTTTACTTTGCGTTTTAGTCTCAACAATTACTATTTTCATTTAATCAATTACTTTTTATTACACAATTTATTTAACTGTTCTCGTAATTCTTGTTATCTTTAAATTTCTCTCATCCAATATGTTTCAAAATTTTATCTTTCCTTTATGAATAATATCAAGTTTTCTACTTGCCTTGTCAGCGTGGTATCCACCGAAGTCATTAGTACTTTTGTGTAACATTATATTGTTAAACATCGTCCATGTCACGATAGCCAGTTTGTAACGTACCACTGTATTGCTCCTTTATTTCGTAGTGAACACATGTGAGTGTTACTTTATTATACTTTTAACATGATATTGTTTGCTTATATTTCCTGCACCAGACCAGTACATAAGAATTTCCTTAATCTCTCTTTGTTCGTTGCTGGTTTTATTTCGATACTCACGCTGTAAATCAAATTATTATTAATCAAATTCTTACCATACAAACTTTAAATGAGCTCCTTTGTCTATATCTATAGTTCAATCTCAACATCAAATAAAACACTTTCTACTTATCTCATAAATCCTATATTTTCTATTAAACAAAAATTAAATTCTTACTCAGATTTCAGAGGTGAGAATAGAATGGTCATTATTGGTGGAGATTTAAATTTACCAGGTGTAAACTGGGAAGGAAATAAGATTAATAACACACGGGAACAAAGATTTTCAAATATCTTAATAAGGGAAGGAGGATTTACACAAGTGGTAGAGCAAAACACTAGGGGGCAAAATATTTTGGATATATTCCTAATAAAGCCCGATGATAACCTCGTGGGGTGTCAAGTAACGGAAGGACTAAGTGATCATGACACAGTTCTGATGGATATTAGAGGATTCAGTGAACCAGCAGCCAAAACTGAAGGGGGAAATAGGTACAATTATAAAAAGGCACAGATTTCAAAATTTGAAGAGATATTTCAGAGAACGTTTGAACAAATGGAAGGAAGGCACAAGTACAGTAGAGTCAAGGTGGGAAGAGTTCAAGGAGATAATAAGAAAGGGGGAAGAAAAATTCATACCAAAGCAGAAAATTAAGAGAAGTAGAGAACCTGTGTACTATAATAGGGAAGTGAGAAGGTTAAAGAGGTTGGTACGAAGAGAACATAACAGAGTTAAGAGACAGCAGGGTAGTAGGGAATATTTAAAACAACTAAACAAGGACTTAATAACAGCAAAGAAAATGGCTAAAGATGGGTTTATGAAGAGTATTGTCAGTGCAGGAGGACCACTGACTGATGCATATAGAAATTTCTATGGCTATATCAGGAAACTTAGGGGAAGGGAGGGTGTAGAGATGCTCATAGATAAGGATGGAGAAGTAGTTACTGAGAATTTGAAAAAGGCAGAGATTTTAAGTAACTGGTTCAGTGAGAGCATTAGGGACAATGAATCAGAAACGGGATGGTCTAATTCGGAGAACGAGCTTAACAATACGATTAGAAATGAAGATACTAAAAAATTTGAAATTCATCCTAAAGAAATCATGAAGGAAACAAGCAAGCTGAAAAAACATAAGGGGGCTGGTGCAGATAATATTACTACAGATATCTTAAAGATAGTCGGATGTGACATTGTACCTTATCTTGAAATATTATTTACATTGAGTCTGGATACTTGCTGCTTACCACAGGACTGGAAAAGTGCAATAGTAGTACCGGTACATAAAGGGGTGAGAAATAGAGTCGAAAATTACAGGCCAATAAGTTTGACTTCAGTGGTAGGTAAATTAATGGAAAGATTGATATGCAACCACATCAGATATGTATGTGAGGAACGTAAGTGGTTTTCAAGTAGCAACATCGGTTCAGGCAACGATATTCATGCGAATCTCAGTTGGTGGGATATATGCAAGATATTTCAGATGAAATGGACAAGGGAGGCCAAATTGATAGTGTAGCACCAGATCTTTCAAAGGCGTTTGACAGAATAAGCCACAAAATGGTAGTAAATAAGGTAAAAACGATTGGAGTGGATGAGAAAGTGATTTGCTGGGTAGAAGAATTTTTAAAATTTAGAAAACAGAAAGTTAGGGTGGGAAATGCGGTATCAAAGGAAGTGGAAGTAAAAATCGGAGTGCCGCAGGGTAGCGTATTGGGACCATTGTTATTCATTATTCTAATGAATAATTGTGTTGATTGTTTACAATCTGAAATTAGATTGTTTGCAGATGACATAATGCTGTATAAAAGGATCAAAACGATAGAGGACTGTAAACAGTTGCAGGGTGATCTGGACAGGATATCTAGTTGGGTTGGTAAACATGCAAAGAAGAGGCAGCTAATTAG
Source organism: Vandiemenella viatica (assembly GCA_031002005.1). NCBI lineage: Eukaryota > Metazoa > Arthropoda > Insecta > Orthoptera > Morabidae > Vandiemenella > Vandiemenella viatica. Next base: position 17,368,202 of record JARYHS010009186.1, on the reverse strand, counting down.
ATACACAAATAAAAAACAAAAGGTTATTTATGAATATAAGGTGGGGAAAGAATTGCTTGCTGAAGACTTGAAATGTAAATATCTTGGCATTACATTTGATAACAAGCTTAACTTTGCAGGACACATTGGACAGGTGGTAGGAAAAGGTTTCGAAATTCTGCACTTGTTGGAGAGACTGATAATGGGATGCACGAGAGAAGTAAAGGAACTGGGTTACAAAACTTTGGTAAGACCATTACTCGACTATGGTAGTGTAGTATGGGACCCACATTTTTAGTATCAAATACAGGAGTAGGAGAAGGTGCAAAGAAGGGTTGCTAGATTTATTTCTGGAAATTATCGCAGAATGCAGTCAGGGATAGATATTATAAAGTAGCTGGAACGGGATTCATTGCAAGACAGGAGGAGGATGAGGAGGGTAATGGGAGTGTACAGGGCGTATACTGGCGATGAGGCAAGGAAAGATATTGCAGTAGGTATGAAAAGTAGTTCATGGAAGTGAAAAAATGACCATGACCATGACCATAATCTGGCACTCGATTTCAGGCACAAGGGTGTGGGAAGATTTTCTTTTTTAGGTAAGGGTGTCAGGGATTGGAATGAGTTACCAAGGGGATTGATGAATAACCTACCTAAAACGTTAAAAGAATTTAAAGTTAAAATTTGTAGAGGGCAAATGTAGGTGAGTGTAGGATAGGGGGAAGTTGGGTGTTTAGGGAAATTGCCACCGAAGCGTGTGCTCCATTGCAATTAAATTAAATTAAATTAAACAAACAATTATCTTTCCAAAGTCATATTCCATTATCTTTATCAAAACCCTCTACCCTCAGGCTAATATTTTCCTCTTCTTAATCCCGCCAGGATTCTTGTGGATTCTCCATCGAGCCATTCTGTTACATCTCTTCTTTTAAATCATGTTCTTTCCAAAACCACCACGCACACAATACGTCCTCTTCCTTTCAAATCTTTTCTTCAACTCTATATTGACTGTCCTTTATTTTCCACAGATCTCATTATATTCATCTTGACGTACTTTGACCTTGGAACTTAAAATTCAGAGTTATTATATACGATTACAATTATTAAATGAAAAAATAGTTTTTTTTTAATGCCAAAATCACAAAATGTGAGGTTGTGTACCTCACAAACTCCCAGCTTCCTACAAATAATTCTTACAATACAATTTCATTATAGGCCTGGGTCTGAGAACTATAACGCTCCTCATACCCAGGCCTAAAATGAAATAATAATAATCATCAAAACTATAGGTAACGTCTCGTCGCTGTCGAAACATGAAATTTGGTACGCAGATAAATTTTTATGACCAGATTACAGAAATGTTTAAAACTCATAAATTTTGATCCAGATACCGCTCTTTTTTTACGCAAAATCGCTTTCTACGCTAATAATTTTATGTTCTTCAGATTTGCTTTGGTAGATGGAAGTTACTGAGTTTATCTATTGTGTCAAATTTTACTTTCCTCCTCTGTAAGGAGAGGAAGATATTGATTATTTTCTTTGGACTACGGCAGCCCGACACAGTAATGCTAGTACAATTCTAGTGGTCCTGGAAATAGGGAATTTCATAAACACATATGATTTCACCCTCGGATCACAAGAAAAGTTTAATATTCGTGATGTCCCGGTATTTATTGAATGGTAAATCCAAACGTTTCGCCACATACGCCTTAGCTGTAGATAATGCTACTCGCCACAAATTTCTTTAAGCTTAGAGATCAGCAAGCATAACCAACACCTTAAATGTTACATTGTTCTTGCGATTACTTTGGCCGTTCCTTATAAAAAAATTTATAGAGGCAGTTAAAGCAATTACAATCAGCATTGCTCACCCCATCAGGACAAACGCCCATTGTTTGCAGAGAGCGTGGGCATTGATGGTAACGGATACGTGTACGAGGAAGAACCAAAAAAACTGTTACTTTTTAAAACCTTTATTTATTACTTTTTTTTTTTCTTTTTGCAAAATAACCTTTATTCCCTACATAATGCTCTCCATTACAACTAATACATTTGTCCCACCGGTGCCTGCACTGTTCGAAACTTTTTCTGTAGTCATCATTAGAAATGGCTGACATCTCCTCCATCGTATTTTTTTTTTTTTTTTTTTTTGTTTTTTTCCTTGACCTCTTCAATGTTGTCAAATTGGTGTCCTTTCATGCCCTTTTTCCTGCGTGGAAATAAGAAAAAGTCTCACGGAGCCAGGTCAGGTGAGTAAGGTGCATGGGGCAGCGGAACTATGCCATTTTTAACAAAAAAAAAAAACCTTCCTAACAGAGACAGCTGTGTGTGTTGCAGCATTGGTGTTGTGGAATCACCTGTTTGACACAAATTGGGTGTTTTTTGACGAATGTTCTTGGGCAATCTTCTTAAAAGTTCCAAATTATATGTTTGATTGGCGGTCTGAGGTGGAGGAACAAACTCTGAATGAATCAAAAAATCAAATGAGTATTGTTTTGATGTTTGATTTGAGTTGACGTCATTTTTTTTTTTTTGGACGGGGTGTCAATGACGTCTTCCATTGATTCGACTCTTACTATGTTTCTGGGTCATAACCATAGTGCCATGACTCATCACCATTAATGACCTTCGACAGAAAATCTGGATCAATTTCAAGATATTGTTTCAAAGCATGACATGTTTCAACTCGACATTCTTTGTGTTTTGTCAGAGTGAGCCCGAGGAACAAACTTGGCAGCAACCTTTTCATTCCGAAATCTTCGGTTGAGGTGTGCTGAACCGAGCTCCAAGATAAACCACTAATCTCTGACAGTTAAACAATTGTCTGTCGACGGTCTGAGAGCACAAAATCTTAAATTTTTTCAACATTTTCGTCGATTCGGTTAGTTGATGGACGTCCAGAACGAGGTTTATCTTCAATTTACATGTCGCCATTTTTAAACCGAGCGAACCACTAGCACACTTGAGTTTTCCCCATAGCGTCATCTTTTGTAAGCTGTTTTCAAAATTAATACTGTTTCAACAGCATTTTTACTGAGTAGAAAACAAAACTTCACAGCTGCACTTTGTTCACTTAAACTTGCCATCAGTAAAAACGAAACAATTACAAAACAGCGCTAGCAAAAAAACCACTGTAGATTAAAAGAACAAGACAGGTCGACAACACAGACGGCACTGAACTGACAATGAGTTGAGCTATAAACACCTAGCGGCAGAATCGCATTCTACACAAGCTCCGCCCATGGCCATTCTATTCCGTTTATTTTTGGGTACCCATTCGTATGTTTATGGTTTGAAATATCCTGATAAACCGATTTTCAAATGGAACTGTTACATTTGAGCGACGGCTCGGAATAAGCCATCAATTTAGGAAGTGTCCATAGAATACGAGGCTCGGTCAATGGGAGGTTTAAATAGTTATGCTATGCTACGTCAGAGGGGAGGGGTGTCTTAGCCAAGCTATGTAGCTTTTTATTTTATTTTTCACTTTTGAAATAAGGTACGGACCAACAAAATCGGAACGCTATATAGTGACAGCGCCATTCATGCATGTGACTTGAAGTCATATAGTCTTCGGCTGGCACGGGGTTGGAGCAGTTGGAGTATCCGACATTCGAAGGCGCATTAGGCATCTAACAGTGTCACGTGTAGACCGAGCGAGTGGCGAACTTACCCACTGTGGGTCCGTCCTAGCAACCACTTAGGTAGTTCTGGTTTCCAGTCGGCATCTGTAAGCTTCTGGCTAAGATAAAAATACATACACAGAGACTTAATTTGCTTAAAATTAGGACGTAGGTGCTCCTTTAAATGATATGAAGAGTTGTGACTACTTGATTTATCGTTGAAAGTGGCGGTGTGGTACAGTTACAAGTAAGTGGTACATGAAATCGGTGTTTTCCGATATTGGAATAGTGGACCATAGGACCCAAAACTAACGCAGAATGCGTTCCGAGCCAGCAGAGGGAGAATGATAGGAAAAATGCCTAAAACGGCCTAATTGGATGGTAACAGGTCTGCCCCACGAAATTTCACATCACGGACTGGGGCGAATCGGGCGCGCAAAAAGGCGCCCTCGATTCTGGAAGGTGGGGAAAGCCTTCCTCTCATTGGCTGTCTGTCACGACGAACATGCGTGTGGTTCACGTTCTCATAGTGTGTAAGCCCCGTGTATACAGCGTTCCCACAGTAAGGACTGCAAGACCAGCGACCTTGCCGCTGGTGTCGTATATGAGCGGTGTAGTCTTCATACTACTGTGATGGATTGGAAACACTCTGCCTTCATTACCACTAAAATCTATAATACAAATCTATACTAAAATCAGCGACCGCGATTGGGCGATTGGGCGTCTTGGGTGCCTGCTGTGAAAACAGCTTCCAAATCGCTACTAATTAGTATCGTCATCAAGCCACTTCAATAATCATCCGCCGACCAACTCAAATGACCAACACGGGCACCAATGCTGTAATCAAGAGCCAAGACGAGCAAATCAGCTGGGGAAAATCGTCGAGTTGTTAACACAACTGATTGCGGCAATGATCCTCAACTGACCACTTGAAACCAGTTAGCTATTAAACAATAAGAATATCAAAAGGGTTTCCACACAGGCCGTAATCACTACGGTCAAAGCCGGTTTTCCCCCAAAGTGTAGAGTTCGAGAAAATAAAATCCATCACCATCAGTGAAACCACAGATAAAGCTACAAATCGTAGCGGGGCTGTATAACGCCGTTGAGGCAGTGATTAAAAAAAATACTAATTAGTAAGTTGATTTTCGCCACACAAAAGCGTTTTTCGGCCATTTAGTGTGAAATAGTGGTTCGGGCGCAACGCTAGGGTCTCAAGAAGAAAATATGCTATCAGCCTGAAATTTGGTACACACGTTTCTGAGGAAGTATTATTAATATAATTCATTCATTTCTTAGCAATTGCTTAACCAAACAGAATTGTTATTAAATAAAATTCAATGTAATTCCTCGTGGCTTGCGCTGTAACAAAAACTTTCAGTTGTTATCCTGGTCCAGGTAGCATTTCAACCTAACTACAAACTACGCTAAACTTGTAGCCAGAAAAATAATACTTCAATCACCCCCATACTAACACATGTACTGTATCGTATTTTAGTGGCAATAATGCATCGCGATATAAATATAACCAAAATTTTCATGGGTTCTTACACCGTTCTTTTTTGTTATCCGTGATTTAGATCGATATAACAATGTTTGAGTGGCTGATACAGTTACATGTTGCTGAAATAATAGCTTTAATAATATTGTTCAGTGAAAGCAAAGGAAATTAAAATAAATCTTATAAACTTACATTAAGGCACGTAATATTTGTTTTAATTGTAGTCTAGGCTGCACAGATCGCGACCAGAGTGCAGCTATTTCCGTTCAAACGAATTAATAACTTCAATAATATGACACAGTTTAGGTTATTTAGGAAAAAAAATTAAGATTATTCATTCCCTCTGCTGTAACATCAGGTGCCAGTTGTAATTCTGAGCAATGCTAAATAACAATCTAACTAAAACTTTCACTATCATTGATGCTTGACGAAGAATTTAAGGAATACTACTATATATCAAACGAATATAAGGTAAATATAAGCATCTAATGATTGATATGTCCATTTAAACGCAATAAATACTTTTCTTTCAGTGTTCTAACAGTTAATTTATTCGCGGATGCTTAGAAGTGATATTATTTATTAAATATTGTGCATTACCTAGAACGACATCTCTGGTAGTAAGATCGGCTACGAAGGCAACACGCGTGACGTCATAGTGTGACGTAATTGCGTGGCAGATGACGAGACAGATGACCAAAACTTGCATTTTATAAGTATTGATGGGCCTCACTTTCAATAATTTTGTTTACATTCTACACTAAACCCTTGCTGCGGTCAATTTATAACCTGACCATCGGAATAACTTTCCAAGGAAAAAGATATACCTACAGGCACTGCTCATGCCGTTGATATCGGGTTTTACATGACCAGCGACAAAGTTTTGGATTTAACTGTGAATCAATTAAGTTTATTCAGCACTGCAAGTGGCGCTGTAATTAACATGACTAAATCAGCGATCCTTCATACTGTAGCGGGAATCCAACTTAACGCCGACATGCAGAACTTGAAACAATTCTCTGGGCGTAGTTTTGGAGGCTCACCCTCGAAAAATGTGCACAGTTAACTGGCGCAATGTTTTAAATAGTACTAGAGGAACGTAACAGCTTCAGAGAAGCAAAAAAACTAACGCAATTCAAAAATCAAGATTAATTAAGTTGGCTGTGCTTGGGAAACTCATCTTCTTACGTGAATAATGTCCAGAGAAATAAAAACACCACAACTTCACAAATTATCGATTACTACAAACCATCTAGTTTAGATCCGCCAGTAAATATAGCTCTTATTGACAAGACCTTCGAATATCTAAGATTCTATTTTCAAGAATTAAGTTACATTACAGCAGCCCAAAAGGATAAACTACCTGTAACAACCAAAGATCTATACAAAACTTTGACATCTGGAGCACACAAAAGTATTGTTGAAACAAAATTCGTAGACACAAGTTGGGGAAACATTTGGTCTAATATATTCCTTAAAGTGCTATCATCCGAAATTTATGGTACAAAGTTTCTAATGACACTGTACCCAAAATGTCATATTATTTCGAATCCATATAAATTCTACAGATAGATGTGATACATTAATTCATCATTTTACTGGTTGAATGGCTGCAGACATCTCGAACTGGACGAAGCATGCAACGGAACTCAATTAGAAATTTCTCCATATGAAGTTACATGTGAGATTCTAATACGACCAGACATGAAGACCATACCACCAGAAAAACATAACTCACTGGTTTGGGTATTAGGACAAGCAGTGAACAATATTCTATTAAAAAACCTAAGGATCTAGATGATTATTTATCGACACTTGAAATTATGGAATTTAAAAAAATCAACGAGGTACAAACGCTACTTCGGAGCATATCAGGATGGACTTCTTCTCCGTGACCAATTTTTATGACGCCAATATTCAGCCTATTCATTTGACCAGAGTACTCATATGTTTCTGTAATATAGACTATATTAGGAAAACTTTAATCCTGTAATGTTGCAAGGTTTCAATAAAACTATTTAAAAAAAAAAAAAATTGGACACGCGGTAACTAGACTCAAATTCAGACGAGCAACACATACTCAGTTCACCCTGTAGGACCTTGCTACAGGACTACCGTTTGATGTACTAGCTCGTTCACACTCCAAAAAAGTATCCAACAAGACGTTGATGTTCCAAACAGTCGTATTTTATCGTGATATAGAAGTGTCCCCATCGCTCATTATTTCAAAGGGAAAATGCCTTATTTCCATAGCTTATAGAAAAGGAAAAAATGAAACAAAGTTGTTTCTAGATCGACTTAACTAATATGACGAAATGATTTTGAATGAAATGGATATTGAGAATTATGAGTTCTTGAGAACAGATAACATCAGTTTCATGATTTTGTTGGATAAAGTCGGTTAATTAATCTGAAAACGCGGTACATTCTTGCGTGAATCTGTACCTGCAGAACAACGCCATTTCGATTTCTGGCTACTATGAGAACATGTCAGGATCTGAAAATCAGTTACAAAATAACTCCTCAGGTGCTCAGGAGAGAGATACCTGAAGCGTGTTGAGCAATTTGTAAATTTCTCCAACGTGAGTATCTGAAGGTAAATAAAACCAGTTTGTAACCAATATGGAACATGCCGGAGAGCCGGATCACATTTAATACGGTTACAAGGAATGGAAGAGCTATGAGAGAGAGAAACATAGAACTAAACGTAGAGCGTGGTAGAAAATTGAGGCGACTGAAACAGGAAGGCAGCTATGTGAGACTCTGTGGAAGTACACTGTAAGGGAGACCTCTTCATAGCCCTACACTGCAGCCTCTTTGTCTGAGCACCTGTCACTGTCTCCACGTGGTCCTCTGAGCTCTTTTCTCGTAGAGCCTCCAAGTGCAGGAGACGGCAACGTGATCGCCCACAAAGACGGCCGACAGCCACTCTGCTCGCTGCCCACACAGAGCTCGCGAGACCCTCCGCCACACACGATCGCATCCGTATGGATGATATCCATTTCGATGCATAGCACATACACCGTCATTCCATCACTCCAGTCGTCCACATTTGCGATAGTCTAGTTTCCAGTCTTCATAAATATGAGTCGTAGAATTGCTCTTGACTACTGCTGCTTGCGCAATTTTAAAGAATACTAGGAGCTAGACAAAACGGTCTAACGATTGGTTACTGAAGAGGACGCTGTTCTCTCATGTCAAGAAAAAATTGCGCATTTTGAAATAATTTTATGACAAATTTTCTTTTTTCATATTTTTTTTTTTTTTTTTAGCAGTATAAATTTATAATTGCCAGACAGTTTTATCGTTTCTAAGATCCCGCCAGATGCAATTAAAAAAATAAAAAAATTTTCAAACCATTTTAATTGAACTTTTATTATGATTCAGTTCTGTAATCTAAGAGTTTAACATAAATTTGTCAGGCAGAAATTCGGTTGCTTAAAGGAGCCCGAAAAGTTTAAGTCTCTGGGTAAAGTAAGTAAGTTTGAAGCATCTAATCCGTTGGTTGCGTGAGACAGATAGCTGTGGCAGAGGGCGTCATATCAAATAAGAAGTCAGTAATGCTACTTTTTAAGATGGTGTCGACTGTCTATGTTCGTAGTATTATGTTTTGTAAATTGAAAACTCGGTTTCGCAGTGATTGGTGACGAATAATAAAAATATATTAACATACCAGATAAACTTTTATGAATAACTCAACGTATTTGCAATACAATTGTTAATTTTTTGTTAGTTTAAAACGATTTAATGGCTGCGCTCTTCTAGCTTACCTATTGAGACTTAAATTTGTCTGATTTCTTTAAACAACGGAATTTCTGTCTGGAAAATTTATGTTATACTCTTTGATTACAGAACTAAACCATATAAAAATTTCAGCTATACTAAAATGGTTTGAAAATTATTTTATTTTCCAGTTGCACCTTGCGAGGTCTTAGAAACGATAAAAATGCCTGGAAATTATAAATTTATACTGATAAAAAGACATAGAAAATTATTTTAAAAAAAAAATACTCAAAAAATTTCAAAATGATCAATCCTCAACCGCTACCAAGTAGCAGACGCACCGCATCCATACCCAACTTCAAAAAGAAAAGAAATATCAAACAACCAGTCAACAAAAAATTCTTTCTCGAAAACTTTGCTAGCTCTTATACTGATATGGTTAACTCGACTGACTAAACTACAGGATCAGCAGCGGCGTTGGGAAGTCGCGGAGTCTGTTAATATGTTTGACCTATTTGTCCTTATCTGCACTTAGGGGTCCGGACTTCGAGACTCCGCCTGTCCGCTCTGCTCAATCAGGAGTCCCCACGTTGCTGTTTTAAGGTCGCCAGAGCAGTTAATATGGCGTGAAACTCTCCTAAAATATAACAAGCTACTTCTCAGCATGCGATCTACCGATAATAATAATAATAAAATAGTTTAGTTTAAATAAAGTATTAAATACACATTTGATTGGGGGGTGGGGGCGGGAAGAGAGATCGTTCTCCTCCAAAACGAAAAGTGGAGGGGAGGAGGAGGGGGAGTGGAGAGAGAACATGGGAATGAAAGCCACATGCAGAGCCGGAGCACCTCTGCACCCTTAATTATTCGGCGAGAGTTTTTTAAGAGCCATTCTGCCCCGCACAAGGCCCAAGTGGAGCTGCAATTTCAGCCTTTCAGTAAAGGAAACAGAATTCGTAGAATGAGTCTTTGCAGAAAGGACGCTTTAAAACGGGCATTTAAACGAGCAAGCAGCGGACCACGCTCATTAACAGAGCGGACCCGGCGCGGGCAGGGGCTGGGCGACAACCCGCACACCACACCGCAGTGTCCTCAGTGCGGTACTACAGGAAACAAGGAGACTCGAGGTGGAATCAGAAACCTGTATTAGGGAAAATTAATACAATATCTTTGCGCAGTCATATAGATGAGGATGGATGGCAGACATGTTCGTGTTTTAGACTAGTAACAACTAAAATGGTTTCTACAAAAAGTTTCTACAAAATTGGATAGGCAAGTTTTTTTGAACAAATTTGTATATAATATGCTCGGCAGATGAATACAGTGACTGGTAGTGAGAGTAATGCTATTATTCTATTACTAGTGTAAGCACGGGGCCGTTTTTTCGTATCGTCACGGGACTAGAATAGTTAGTTTTTATGGTCAAACTTTATAACAGGCTGACCTGATCTGACCAAACACGAAATTGACTGTGTTTCACCCTGAGGATGATTAAAATCTCTTGAGCTTGAACAACTCAGAAGTATTGACAGATACGGACAGGGACTATTGCGCTATCGTATAATTGCTTCAATGGTCGTAGATTTGAATTTGCTGAAATACAAACTTTAGTTGTATTTGACCCTTAAAGTAAACTCTACAAAATATTGAAGAATTCCTTCTTGCTTCGAAAGCATCACGTTGTTTTTTTGTTGAGGCTGGGCAAACATTCATAATGTAATATTTGGTCATAGTGACTGTAACGGTCAGAGAACTGAACACACGTTCCACGTTATTAAACCTTTGAGCATCTACGAAGAAATAGAATCACTGAATACACGATTCGGTACCATATTTGGCCTTATTTCCACTTTACATTACCTAATAACTCACGTAGACCGGACCCGAACACGTGACACCATTCTACAGCTATCGAGGCAAGTGAGTGAGCTTAGGAAATTATGTAGTAGATCATCAAGCTAACCGGCAGGTGTGTTTGAAATTCTACACAGCAATTAAAAGACGTTTCGACTAACAACTTGGGTTATACCTATTTTTATTGATTTTGTCTTCTTTGGTGCTAGTAAATAAAAGCAAAAACATGTTTTATTTCTAGGCAGGAATGAGTTTTCATGTTCATTTATTCTTCAAAGAAATTCTATTTTTATACACTTTTTGCGTTAATTTATTTTACCATAGCAAACCTTTAAGATTTTTTTCCCCCTCATATACTGAAATCTGAAACACAGGATCTATGTTTAAGTAACGGTTAACAATAGGCTCAGTACATTATAAACGTTAACTCGTGAATTTCATCATTAATGCACCGTGCTAGTTACGCAGCCTGCCTCACGTATGCACTAACTTATACGAATTTTCTAACTGAAACCCAGTTTCATTAAATTAAACAGCAATTATTTGGTTGTTGAACTAGGAGTATCTCGAAGTTCTTACGCCCTAACCTCTCTCTCTCATTTTTATTTGTGCTTTGCTATTCTTTCTAGTTTTGCACTCAATTCAACCATGATGGAGTTCATGCTCGGGTGGCAAATGCCTTGACACCAATTACCTCCACCTTAGTTTTTATTATTATCTCATATACCTTGAGTGGAAAATTCCTCCACCCATCCATCTACTTTCATCATTTATTAATTTCAAACTTAAATTCCTTCAGCGTTTTTCATAACATATTCATCACTTCACTTGGTAGTTTATTCCAGTCCCTGACTACCTCAACCACAAAAGAATATTTCCCACTTCCTTGTGCATGAACGCGAGTGTCAGCTTGTTGTGCCCATGGTCATCTTTACGTTTTGATGCACCTCTCCTAATTCTTGACCAATATTCCTCTAAGCCTCTAATTTTGAGCCATGTCGACCATTAATTCAATAGGTGGGCTGTATTGATTATTAAGCCCCGGATTCTTAAGTTCGTACCTATTTTGTTGCGAACCTAATATTCTCAAAATTTTAATTTTCTTTTTGGTGTTTTGTATAAACTAATAATATTCGAAAATTTAATAGGACCTAAAAGTACCTAATTTTTATGTTATAACCTAAAATGACCTAATTCGGTTTTCAGAACCTAGAAGGACCTATTTCGATGTACTGATCCAGTCCGACGTAATTTTGTTACTTAAAAGAAACGACCCGCCGGATTAGCTCAGTGGTACGGGCCGCGGGCGAGTAATTTGGACTCGGACTGTTCTGGAATGGTATTCCGTGGTTTTCCTTTTCAGCTCCACGTAACTGCCGGGAAAGTGCTGCTTCCTATCCCCCCTTCCTTCTCAAAAATTTCGTCCGAGGATGAAGCCGAACTTGGAGTGTAAACGGACTACACTTACGTGTAAAACAAATGGATTTATTTTAAAACTGAAACAACTATTCAACACAATATTAAATGATGTATTTTAACCTCATTGTTGACGATAACATTGAAAAAAGCAGTAACAATATGGTGCGCCAAGTTCGCATTATTACAAAGGCTTCCATTCAGTAGAAACAAATCGACAAAGCAAGTTTTAAATAGCATGTTAAACGTTAACAATCTCAGGAACGCCAACACTTTCTGTGAAATCAACAGTTGTATACCGTTATCGTTCAGTGGTAACATGGAAATTAAAACATGTGTAGGCCTACATATTTTTAGTTACTTCATTAAAAGCCATCATTCCTAAACTGAAATCCTCAAGAAGTAGTCTCCTGGCAGGAGACTCCTGCGAGAGTGGATTGAAACGGATGGGAAAATTATACTGCCAAGCATGTAAGATTAGTTTGTTTTATATACGTATATCTTTTACATAAATTAGATTTGATTTGTTTTCTTTTCTAAAGTAACATAAAATGGCAGAGTCTAGATTGTTGGATGAAATTTTATAATATTAACTGTGTATTATCCGGGCTGCTATATTCAAGTGGACTTTTTTATTTTTTTCCTTCTATAAAGGTGCCTGCAGATAAACGATCCCATGTACTACAGCATCAGAAATCAGAGACTCATTTGGAAAATGTTAACCGGAGAAATGCTTCCAAACAGAAGCAGAGTTTCATTACAAGTTCAAAGCTGGGTACAGAAGATTCGTTTAACCTGCGTCTGTGTGAAGCTCTCACTCCCACTAATATACCAGTTGCAACCCTCCAGAATGCAGCCCTGAAATCCTTTTTTGAAGAATTTTATAACAAAAAAATACCGGATGAATCCACTTTAAGAAAGAACTACTTGCCTTAGCTGTACGAGAAAACCATTGAAGAAATACGCGTGGTGATTGCTGACCACTTCATCTAGTTAAGTGTAGATGAGACGACAGATGCCTGCACCAGATATATAGCCAGCGTTGTTGTGGGAAAGCTCACACAGGAGGAACCTTATATACCCCATGTCATTATGTGCAGAGAACTTCCAATGACAAACCACTCTACTGTGGCAATTGCTGTAAGGAATACATTAATACTGTTGTGGCCAGATCCACAACACGAGGACAAGTTGCGGTTATTGGTGACAGACAGTGCAGCTTATATTTCATCCCCGAATGGCGCATGTCACCTACCTAACTCAGGGGCTCCACGGGGTAGCTGAAAAAATTCGGGAGCAGTAACCTGTAGTTAACGAGATAATTTCTTCAGTGATGAAAATACTCCTGAAAGCGCCAAGTCAAGTCGTTACTTTAAGGGAAAATTTTGAATTTTGAAACAAGAAGTTGGAAGGAGGAACTCTACCATTGACGGAAGCTCTTCAAATTATCCAAGAAGTGAGAGATCAAAGTGGCTCCTGCACCAGTTGGGGTGTCTGTAGGCAAGAAGCTGCAGACTGTTTTAGAGCGCAGTCCAGATTTCAAGAGGCCGTGTTCTTCCTGGACTAAAGGAACAAGAAATACTGCCTTGGAATCCTAAGGAAACCGCAGGTATGAAGTTCGCACCTCTTACCTTATGTGAGGTGAATCGAAGTTTTTCCACATTCAAGAAAATTTTATCCGAAGAGAGAAGAGGGTTTACTCCTGATAATCTGTCAAAATATTTCATTGTTCAGTGTCATATTAGAATTTTAATTGAGTGGTTTACTTTCCACAAAAAAAGATAAAATGTTTTGAATATAATACTGGTTTAAGTCGCATGTTTTAATGTGAACGAGCAATGTCATGTTATGAGTTTTTAAGGAGTACTTGGCAAAAAGTCACAATGTTTTCAAGACTATGGCAGTATAGGCTATATTGCGTGTTTTAAATTATATTTTCCTTAAAAATATATAAATTCCTAAATCAGGATTTTAAAAACCTATGAAAGACTAAAACGTGAATTGAATAAACCTAAATTTGCATCATGTAAAAATATGAGAGGAAATCGCATGGAACTAAATATATTATTGTAGAACAAACATAAATTCTTTAATAGCTGGTATAAATAAAGAAAGTTCATTGAGAATAGGGGTTGGATGCAGAGAGTTCTTAAATTAGCTTTTTCCGTTTTTCTACAATGCTGTTAGTAGTTTCTGAACACAAGTACTTTGTGAGCTTTACAGCATTGCGATTTGATACCTACGATGGTCAAATATCCATCTATCTATATCTATAAAACGAAAACCGGATAAATTTGTACTCTGAAAACTCAGAAACACTCAGCAAATTTCGATGGGGTTTTCACCGTTTTAAAGCTTAGAATTTCAAATTGAATGGTTTAGTATATCTGATGTTTCACATTACATAGTGCCAGAAGATTGAATGAAATTCTGAACGTATGATGACAAACACCAAAGATGGAATGACTGCATGTTACATACTCCGCAATAAGCACACAACTAGAATGTCTCTGAAAATAGCCCATAATGAAAGCAATTAAAGCAGCTTACAGTAATAACTATTTTGCATACTCCACACTAAACAAAACTAGGGATATTCTTTCCTTCACGACGAGTCATCTGTCTGAGCTAGGCTCATGTAGCGTCTAAAGTTCCGGACCTTTGGCCTCTGACTTTTGTCTGATAAAGGTTTTCGTAATGGCTGTCTAGTCAAGTCTTGTGGTAAGTGGTAATATGTTTTTTTGTTTTTTGTTTTTTTTGTCATGTTCTGTAATGGCGTGTTAGTGTCAGTATTGGTCGGTTGTAAGTTGGATCGTATGGGTCTTGTCCTAGGCATTGAATAGTCTCATACGGAGAAGCTTGAGCTTTTGTGAAGAATTTTGTTGATTTGTCTTTTATGTAGTCTGTCAGTGTTGGAATGCCTAGGTCGTTATGGAGTCGTATGTTGGTCATGTACCGAGGGGCATTTGCTATTATTCTGAGGTATTTGTTTTGGATTGTTTGCAGTTTTTTGAGGTTACTGTCTGATGCCATGCTGTATACTTCTGAGCCATATAGGATTGCTGGCCTTATTATAGCTTTGTAAATTTGTAACTTAGTTTTGGTGTTGAGGCTGGCCCCCTTGAGGAGGGGGTACAGCTTGAATATACCGGCTTTGCCTATGTTGCATGCATTTTGAATATGAGTTGTCCATTTAAGCTTTTTGTCAAAGGTAACACCTAAGTATTTGACTCTGTCGCTCCATGCTAGATCCTCTCCGTCTAGTGATACACAGTCATCCGGTGCTGATCTTTTGGTTGAAAACATTATTGCTTGGGATTTTCCTGTGTTAATTTTGATTTTCCACTTATTACACCACTGTGTAATAAGTTCGAGGTGTTGAGTTAGCTTTATGGCGATGAATCTTTGGCATCGGCTGGACCTGTATATTGCGGTATCATCTGCAAATAGTGCAATTTCTCCGCCTGGCTGGTGGGGAATGTCGTTTGTATAAATGTTGTACAGAATCGGGGCTATTACCGAACCTTGGGGTACGCCTGCTTCAATTGATTTGAACTGGCTGTTGGCTCCTTCCACCACAACGTAGAATTTCCTGTTGCGGAGATAGCTATCAATCATTTTGAGCAAGTGTCCAGGACACTGATAGGTGTTCAGTTTGTAGATAAGGCCGTCGTGCCAAACTTTGTCGAAGGCTTTTTCAATGTCTAGCATAACAGCGCCTGTATGGTGTCCTATGGAGCGTGCCCGACAGATCTTTTCAACCAGTCGGACGGCTTGGTGGGTGGTGCTGTGGCTTGCACGAAAGCCGAACTGTTGAGGAATGATGATGTTTCGATCTTTGAGGAATTTTTGGATGGTTGTGTTGATGAGTATTTCAAGGATTTTTCCAAGGATATTGAGTAGGGAGATGGGTCTGTAGTTTTGTGGAAATAGGAGGTTTTTGTTGGATTTGGGAAGGGTTATCACTTTTGCAGATTTCCATGCTGTTGGGAAGTAGGATAGTTTAAGGCATGCATTGAAGATGAGGGTGAGATGAGCTATTGCTGGTTGTGGCAGGTTTTTGAGATGTGAGGCTCTGATACCGTCAGGTACCAGGGGATTTTTTATTGCCAAGCGCCCTAATGATTGAAGTCACTGTGGACGACTCCACTGGACAGAAATAGCCGCGTGTTCATTGCCTCAGAATGCGAGGCACTTCTCTAATTACTCTTTCCTCGTGGATATCACTATCCTCGTCATCAATGACATGTTCTTGTAACTGGCGTTCCAAAGTGTCCGCCATTGCTTCCGCCTTTCCTTCAATTCGGGATGTTCAGTTTTTAAACGCCATCGATGGCCAAATTGAATGCGAGAAACTAATAACAAAAAAATAACATTCTCTGTTAGCACAATTACAATGTCTCTAGCTATCATGTACAGTTTAGGAAAACTGAACGTTATCATATTACATTCTGCACTATACACGCGAGTTTCTGATATAACCTAGCTTTTAAACGTTCTCGAGGTAGCGAATGTCAGCCAAATTATCTGGCGTTTGGAGCTTTAGATTCTGTTCGCAATAATTAATGCGTACGTTGATGGTTTTTAATATAAATAGAACGTTGTACCAAGCCTTTAGTGGTGCAAATAAAAGCAGTTTAGGATAACAACTAGCTTTTCTCCATTTTATGATGCGTTGTTTAGTAATGTAGCAATGCAGTTTCTACGATAACCATGGCGCTGCAGTTTGTAACTACCTCAAACAAATCGAAAGATAAAGATTTAAAAAATTTAATGCCTCGCCTAGTTCTGAATTCTTGATATGCAACTCCGAATACCCGATATTCAACTGTATAGGTACGAATTTATTTTATTTCGAGCTCCACGTTAAAAATAGTGTGTAGGTACGTCACCGCCAACTAGAGTGGGCATCTCCAAGAATTCTGCTAGTTTTCAAATAACGCATAAAAGTTTCTGCGTTATTCAATGTTTGGAGACGCCTGGTGCAATTAATATGTAGACATACATCAACCGTCAGATCAGGGAGATACGAGGGAGTAACCAAAAATAACCGCAATAGAATTGCCCTTGGCGGAATTTGTGTAGTACGAGTTTCTGCCTAGACGCATTTATAGCGCAACTCATTTCAGTTCAGTGCCGCCTGTGTTGTCGACCTGGATTTTTCTGTTAATCTGCAGTGATTGTTTATGCTGGCGCTGTTTTGTTATTGTTTCGTTTTTGACTATGGAAAGTTTAAGTGAACAACGTGCAAATGTGAATTATTGTTTTCTACTCAGTAGAAGTGTTGTTGAAACAGTATTAATGTTGAAAACAACTTACAAATATGACGCTATGGAGAAAACTCAAGTGTACGAGTGATTCGCTTGGTTAAAAAATGTCGAAATGTCAATTGATGATAAACCTCGTTCTGGACGTCCATCAACTGCCCGAATCGACGAAAATGTTGAACAAAATTCGACAGTTTGTGTTCCCATACCGTTGACAGACAATTGCTTAACTGTCAGAGATTAGTGTGTTATCTTAGAGCTCGGTTCAGCAAATTTTAACAAAAGATTTGGGAATGAAAAGGGCTGCTGACAAGTTTGTTCCTCGGGCCACTGACAGTCAGAAAGAGTTGAAACATTGCTCGCTTTGAAACAACAGCTTGAAATGTATCCAGAGTTCCTGTCGAAGGTCATTTAATTTAATTTTAATTTAATTTAATTTAATTGCAATGGAGCACAGGCTCCGGTGGCAATTTCCCTACACAACCATCTTCCCCCTATGCACCTACCTACATTTGCCCTCTACAAATTTTATCTTTAAATTCTTTCAAAGTTTTCGGTAAATTATTCATCATTTCTCTTGGTAACTCATTCCAATCCCTGACACCGTTACCTAAAAAAGAGAATCTTCCTACACCCTTGTGCCTCAAATCGAGTGCCAGCTTGTGGTCATGGTCATCTTTTCCCTTCCATGCACTACTTTTCATACCTATAGCAATATCTTTCCATGTCTCATCGCTAGTATATGCCCTGTACCCTCCCATGACCCTCCTCATCCTCCTCCTGTCTTGCAACATTACTGGTGATGGTTCACGGTACTATGGTTACGACCCAGAAACAAAGTAACAATCAAGCCAATGGAAAAGTCATTGTCACTCCGTCCAAAAAAATGTCGTAAAGTCAAATCAAACATCAAAACAATGCTCACTTGCTTTTTTGATGCCAAGGGCGTAGTTCTTTCAGAGTTTGTTCCCCCACATGAGACCGTCAATCAAACATTCTATTTGGAAGTTTTGAGAAGATTACGCAACAGTGTTCGTCAAAAAACACCCTATATGGGTAAACAGGAGACTGGTTCTTCCACCAAGACAGCTGTCTTTGTTGGCCAGTTTTTGGCTTAAAATAACATGATTCCACTGCCTCACGCACCTTACTCGCCTGACCTGGCTCCTTGAATCTTTTTCTTATTCCGACGCATGAAAAGAGGAATGAAAGGACATCGATTTGACAACACTGAAGAGGCCAATAAAAAACGAGG
The DNA here is from genome assembly GCA_031002005.1 of Vandiemenella viatica. Classification (NCBI taxonomy): domain Eukaryota; kingdom Metazoa; phylum Arthropoda; class Insecta; order Orthoptera; family Morabidae; genus Vandiemenella; species Vandiemenella viatica. The sequence continues at coordinate 17,349,584 of JARYHS010009186.1, read as the reverse complement.
CAGGAGCTGTCAGCCATTATTAGATGTGAGTACAGAAAATGTTTTGAACAGTGGAATCACCGGTGGGTCAAATGTATTAGTAAATGGAGAGTATTTTGAAGGGGATAAGGTTGATTTGTAAAAGATTAGAAATTATTTAGCTTTTAAAAATAATTTCTGTTTTTGGGTACCCTCTAGATATTGAGTCGGACGCCCCATAGAGTGACGGTAACGATCACTGGCTGGGATGCAGAAACAACGAGACGGTGATCTCCAACGAAGAAGGCGCCCTGCAAGTGTCGAACCGTGTGACACATTCGCATTCATTGGGGCGGCGCGAGTCGTCACATGGGAGCACCGCGTGCTGTCTTGGCGTCCTGAATATTTATAAGCCAGAGCGAAATTGTTTTGGTTTATTCATGAGCACAGCTTTGAACAACGGCTTTATTAAATTTCAAACCGCGAAGAACTAATGAATATTGCACTATAGCCTAAAATACGGTTTCGGCGTCTTTCAAATATTGCGTCGGCCGAGTTGGCTGCTTGTTTGCACCCCGTGGCGCGCACCCCGCCACCCCCAACGCGCCGGGCCACGGCTACCAACTTGTGCCAACTAATTAACGACTCGCTTAATATTCGCTCTCTTTGTCGCAAAACAAAATGCCAAATCGAGCAGTTTGTTACTACTAAGAAATATATGGCCGCGAATTTAAATGTATGCAGTTTAACGGAGTATTTAGAGAGAGTAAATAGATCAAGCTCTTTTCCAATTAAAATTAAACAGCTTCCGCAGAACAAAAACATTGCTTTGCAGTTCTACTCCTACTGGACCACATAGTGACGCGTGTCAGTAACAGAAACTTTGTAACACTTACACAAAGAAAAAACTCAAAAACAGAGTAAACTTAAAAAAAAAAAAAAAAAAAAAAAAAAAAAAAAAAAAAACTTAAAGAATTTATTTTTATATGTATGTCTATCTGAGGTGAAATTTCTATTTCCTAGATGGCATTTGATTTACGACATATTAGTTTGTAGTGTACGACTTTGAGATTGGGAACGTGTGCGTGTTGTTTAGCCAGGTTCTGACTGCGCTACATCATTCCACGCGGATTTATCCGTAGATCTACGGATTTTTATAAAATGTTAGGATTTTCGGATTTTGTTAAAATATCTACGGATTTTTGCTATTTCTTACTATTTGTTGATTTTTCCTTATATTGGTGTTTTGTTAAACTTTGAGTTAATGCATTACAGAATTGTCAATAATTGTTAATCGTTTTCTTGCAACCGCTCGCGTGAACCAACGATTGAAATAAAGCTCATATTTTGTTTGATTACAGATTATATAGGTCTTAAAAGACCGTAATACAGAACTGTCGGCGCACTCTTTATGCACGGTGACACGTTCGTTGTCACCTGCTTACAAAGCAGTGCCTTCCGAGAAGGATTAACCAATATCCGAGAGTCAAAGGGGTAGCAGTATTTAACATTTCCTGTTATCGAAGATATGCTAAATTTAATGTCAACAAAGAAAATAGATAATGTATAGTCCCCGCACCCAAAAAAAGAGTAGGCACAGCAGCAGTAGCGATGAAAGTGACGATGTATAAAACAGGATCAGAGATATTTCTTACTTTCAATGTAGAATATTATTTTATATTTCGAATTTTAAAGACCATGGAAATAAAAAATATTCTTAATTTTGACTCTCTCTTCAATCATTATTATTTCAGTCTTTCAGTTAGTGCGTCTCCGGATTTTTGTACCCAATCTACGGAAATTTTAGCGACCATCTACGGATATTCAAAGCCAAGAGGTTGGCAGCACTGCCTGTGGCTCCTACCTGCGCTCACAGGACGAACGATCTAATGCAGGCCATAAACTTCGTGCATTGATAAAAATACAATGAACAGTATTGGATATACGCCGACAGACGCTTTCCGGGAACAGTAGAAAATTGAAAACCAAAGAACCGATGCCGTGTGCGCTTCTTAGAAAAAAGCAGGCTGTCCGAACGACTCGTTTGGAAGCCCAGCGAATCGAAGAGTTTGTTAAAAACTTTTACAAATTATATATTTCATGAGGATCACCAGCAGAGAGCTTAGGAGCCCTGCCTATTGGCTTCCATTGGCTGATATTTCCAAGACCGGCTTAAACATCGGGGCCCGGAAGTTTTCGACGGAGGCAACAAGCGAGGGAAAGACCCATGGGGAAGACTGTGTTCCAGGTCGGCGAACAACAGGCGGCGGGGCATCCCCGGAGAGTAACGGAGGTCACCACCTGCGGGGAGCCAGCTGATCCAGGGTGTCACTTAGACTCTGTATTCCTCACGCACCATCTGCTACGGTAAAGAAATCCGGCGATGCGGAGATATATAGACACTACTGCGTCATTTAACCCTAGCAACGCTCTGAGACCTTAATTACGCTCTGAATTATAATTTGTTCACCAACTGCTTCATGTTGTAACTTCCATAAATATTACGATCAGTCAGTTCTGATAAATAAAAATAATCAATTTTATATTTAAAGAAAATAATATCGGTGTTGTAAACTCTGTTTTCAGTGACTTCCTTTCCACTATCTCAGGATGTTATTTCACTAGATGTGTTTTTTAATTGTAATCTCAAAAGTACAATTACGTTGGTAAAAAGTATTATACAACCGGAAGTTCGCTTCTCTCGGATATAGATCACTTCCATTCTTGGCGCCTACACGGCATTAATTCTACTATTATCTTACTAATTAATGTGTCTCAATAACTTACTCAAAAGCAGACCCCACAAGTTGGAGATAACTTCAATCTGCCATCACACAGAACAACATTATGTGAAAAAAAATAGCTGTACTGCGAATAACATAACAGTCAACAGAAAAACTGAGCCACCAGTGTCCAAGACCCAAACGTGTATTACGTTGGTCGAACTATTAACTTTGCCAGCATCTCTTAGTGACGAAAGCGCTGTGGCGTAGCTAGGTCAACAAGGGCCCCGGTGCAAAAAATTTATTTTGGGTCCTCAGGCCAGACGGGCGACCTTTTTTTTGCTTTGTGTGCTGGTAGGGGCCCCCTGAACTGAGGATGGGGCCCTTTAATTGAGGGCATCTAGAGGTACGCTTAGGGACCCCTTGAGGTATGCTTGGTGGTTGGGGACCCCCTCAGCGTGAGAGCCCCGGTGCACTGCACCGCCTAGCCCCATAGTAGCTACGCCCATGCGAAAGCGTGATGACACACTCGATCGCTCGGTGTTTCTGTTTGAATCTGGAAGTAACTCATTAACGCCGCTGATCCACTAAGCGCGCAAAGGTTAGTAAATATTAGCAAACTCATAAGAGAATAGAACAGGAATCCGAGCAGTTGCTTAGGGGAGCGTCTACCACGCTGTCATTAGCGCCCTACAGCCTGGTGTAGGTACACGAAAGGAAGTCATTGTTTGTAAGGGGATGTTACGGATATTCGCATCCGCAAGAGCGGAACTTTCACGTGAAATCCTACATCCGCTTTCACATCCGCATCCGCAACTTTTTGCGGATTTATGGCGGATGTTTTGTTTATATTGCAATATATATTATTCATTTCTGTTTATACGAGATTCTGCCCATCGTCGCTTAGCTAATAATAAAGAAGATTTTTTTTCTGACGATCATGTAATAACACTAACAATGAACTGTACGGTGTTATTCCGTAAGCAACGAATTTACTAGTTTGAACTTGCGTGTAAAGTAAAGCGGCCTATTCACGGTCCAACTTATAGGACGTCCGTGTAGAACTACCGTAGGATGCGCTCACCCATTCACGCTAATAGAAGGGAGTGTTGCTAGCCTTGCGGCTTTGAATATCCGTAGATGGCCGCTAAAATATCCGTAGATTGGGTACAGAATTCCGGAGACTCGCTAACTGAAAGACTGAAACAATAGTTATTGAAGAGAGAGTCAAAATTAAGAGCATAATTTTTATTTCCAGGTCTTTAAAATTCGAAATACAAAATAATATTCTACATTGAACGTAAGAAATATCTCTGAATTATATATATATATATATATATATCGTCACATTCATCACTGCTGCTGCTTTTCCTATTCTATTTTTTTTTTAATTTTTTAGAGTCCATTCATTTTTTTTGTTGACATTAAATTTAGCATTTCTTCTCTAAAAGGAAATGTTAAGAACTTCGACCTCTTTGATTCTCGGAAGGCACTGCTTTGTAAGCCGTGCATAAAGAGTGCGCCGATAGTTGTGTATTACGGTCTTTTAAGATCTATAAAATCTATAATAAAACAAAATATGAGCTTTATTTCTATCTTTGGTTCACATTTCAGACGGGTGGTTGCAAGGAAACGATTCACAATTCTGAAATGCATTAAAACTATACGCTCACAGTTTAACAAAACATAAATATATGGAAAAATCAACAAATATTAAAAAAGTAGCAAAAATCCGTAGATATTTTAACAAAATCCGAAAATCCTAACTTCTTATAAAAATCCGTAGATCTACGGATAAATCCGTAGAATTGGCAGCACTTTAGAAGGGATCCAACATAATGTTCCAAGCAGTCCTTTCCACTCATACTTTCTCGCGGCACATCATGTGTCCTTATCGCACACTCACAGGATGAATCCTCCAATATCCATAGCTTTTTGGACAGCAAGGACCCGTTTTGGTTGCCTGGGAGTCCAACAACAGGTCCTGCATGTAGTCCTGTAACCCCTTTCACGGCTCATCACGAGTTCTTTATCGAAAATCGGATCATTGTAGGTCCTACAAGTTGTACTGTGAATGCGCCGCTAGAGCAGCGGGAAAGCGGGTGAGCGGTAACGCTCTGGCCTCGCATTCGGGAGGACGCGGGTTCCAGTCCCCGTCCAGGCATACATATTTTGTTTTTCCATAGTTTCCTCAAATCAGTCCAGGTGTATGCTTTCTTTAAAAGTGCACGGCCGAATTCCTTTCCATTCCTAGCCCCCGTTCTTTCTGACCTCTAATTACCTAGATCTCAACAAGGCTTATAGAAAGAAGCAACAAACAAACAAAACCGAGAACGGAGATGTGCGATGGCGTGTGCTTGTGCTGGTCGCCTGAATTAGTTGCGCCACTTACGTAAATTATTTAATTCATTTGTGAAATCATCCCACATTTTTTTTTGTTATAACATAAGGAAAAAAATAAATCAGTATGTCTGTATTACATAGAAATAGACTTTCCTCATGAAAAGAGATAAAATTTGGCATAAAATATATAATTGTTTTGATTTTAAATTTATTTTTGATAAAGTATTAAAATCTAAATAAATATAAATTTATTTTTCCACCTCCGGTTCCGCAAAAACATGCACATCCGCGGATGTAAAACATCGAACATCCGCATCAGGATCCACAAAAATGACTTCCGTTTCATCCCTAGTTTGTACGCGCCCTCTGGAGACGTGGTGCATACGTTATCCCCTTGCAGCATACGATAGTCTTTCCTACGCTAAGCGTGTTAGGGCAACTAGTTTATCCTTGTCCAGATTATTTCGCCCTAAGCGTAACTGGTTTCGTTTGTTTATGCTGGGAAGAACCAACATATGATAGTATACATACGCGAGCTGTAGGACCAACCGCTTTAGCATAGGCAACACCAGTAAAACCTAATACTTAACGTACAATCCTGGCTAATCTCATGCGGCATTTCAGTAATAGCTGAAAGGAAATTTATACGGAATGAAATTTTAAATATAGAAAGAAATATTTAAGATTTAATTAGAGCGAGAGCTGAACATACAATGACCATTACAAATCATTAGGTGGTTTGTGGATTCAGTGGCGCTGCATTAGAGCCATATCGGCTTATCCTGAAGTGTCCGTGTTAATCTATATATCTATAAATGAGAAAATGAGAAAGTTCGGATGTGTGTTTGGATGTACGTCTGCAATCAATCACGCCTTAATAACTCAACATATTTAAATGAAATTTAGCATGAAGTCAGTTAATTGCGTGCGAAGTGACATAGGATAGATTTTATCCCGCAAAAACGCATAGTTCTTTTACAAATTGCTGTTAATATCGATTCGGAAGCAACAAAGAATTTCCTACTTCGTAGATAGCCGTGCCACGTTTACTCTTTGCTTTTTACATAAATCACAAACACTACTTTTCAGAAATAAAAGCAAAAACTTTTTACATATACAAGTTTGTGTTTAGTTTAAAAGCCATAAAACTGACGCACCTGACAAATAATAGTTTGGAAGCAGGAAATACAAATCTGTACTTAACCTTAAATTAAAAAAAGAAAGGTAGGTACTGTTATCAAGTTCGCAAAGAGATGTTTTCATTTGCGTACATAAAATAGTATGACATATCAAATATTACACCATAATTTAGATCATAATATATGCGTTATAATAAATATAAAAAATCAAAGCTTGGAACAAAAAGTAAAATGTACCAGCACGAAAGTCGGTTCACTAAAAGTGCAAAATGGTCGTGCCCCAAATGTCGTATTTATAAAAATGTAAAGGATTCCATTCTATCTCGGTTTAAGTTATTTCCTGTTTCTTTTTGTTACTAATCAGTCTGTGTATTACAAATTATTTTTGCCGAAATTTAAAACTTAACTAACCCTTTTTATTTTTTGTTCAGAATTTTTGTACGAATAGTACTGCTTTTTATTTACTGTTCAATATTCTGCAAATATCTATCGAATGCTACACTTAAAACGAATTTATTCAATGCACTAATGTATAACTGAAGTAACACTGAAAGTCGTTTACAACACAATACACCTGATTTCCACGGAACATATGAAAGCTGCTTACTTATTACTAATAATAACTTAATTCCTTCTGCTATCTGCTGTAACAAAAAACATTCAGGTCCAGGCAGCATTTCAACCAAACCACTATTTCTGCTAATACTGCCGCTACAAAATCAAAGGATACGAACACATCTCAACACATTAAATGCTCTGGAACTACATTTCGAGTAGTAACAGAATTTTCTATATCAAAATTCCTAATTAGTATATCATAAATTACTATCACAATTAATTTCATTATACACCTTACTAAATCACGAGCAATAAAAGTCACTTTTTCGCGATGTACATTTGACCAGCAATATTAACGATCGTAGAGAATTGTGGACTTTCCGTTGTACACTGTAAGTTAAAAGCATTTTGGTATAAATTTTTTAATTATGTTACCTCAATAACTGTCATGAAGCTGACGACACAGTTCATGCGGCTGAATGTAGTTTTAGACGTATTCAGTATTTAATTTACTGCGTTAATAATAAGTCAAGTTTATTTTGATATTCATGACGTCACTAACATACAATATAGTTAATGTATTAATGTGCGAGTGATAGAAGCTTTGATTTTCTAGCAGTAATTTTAAAACGCAGCCTGGGCCATAATGAGAACTGAAACGTTATTAGTTATTAAGCTTCTTTCATGAGCGCCATTTTAGTGACATCATGTATCGCTTTGTACCGATATTGTATCAAAAGATCTATCGTAAGCTTCGACGATTTAGCAGAACCATGCGGCGTTGCCCGAAGTAAATTTTTTAAATTTATCAATGTTTTATTCAGATAGTGGAGTGGCGGACAAGCGGCGGCGGTAGTCATTCATTTCTGTTTGCAGAATGAGAAACCAAATATGAAGAAACAATCTATTACTACTTTAATATTGAAATTTATATTTCAGCGCAGAATTAATGGATCGAAACGAATTAACTATAGTAAACTGATCTATAGGCAATTCAGTTGTTTACAGAGATAGAGAAACCATTACCGCAATACCACTGATTATTATGGATAAAAGAATCAATTACTACTATACTTACTACTATAATATGTAAATTTCTGTTGATGGAACCAATATATCCTCAAAAAAAAAAATCTATATTCTGAGAGCAAAATAAGTTCTCCTTTTTTAAAGATTGTTTTCAGATATTCAATGCAAATCAAAACATTCATTTTTAGTATCGCAATTTTACTAATGGAAATGAGCGTCATTGGGGCACTTAAGTATTTATTTGCTGTTTGGATGTTAGTATCTTTTTGTTGTTGATATTTAGTGGATTCCATCAATGTATTGCTAATATTTTGACGTTTTGAGCTTCCATTAATTAAAACTATATTCATTTTTATTCGCGAGATGAAATTTGTAATTTTAAGAGATGTTGGGTAAACGAAATTCAAATCTTTCAAAGAAACATAAGAAAACTAGGGCTATGAAAATAGCCAAAACCTAGGAGACAAATCCTCAATATTGTATATACGGATATATTAAACTGAAAATACTCCTTACAAACAGAATATTTTTACTGTTTAAAAATTCAGAGAAGTAGTTGTGGAACATAAATAGATTTTTTATTTTATTACAACATTTATTACTACTATTACTAATAAAAATAGCTGTAAAATAAATTGTATGGTCGTATTGACCTGGTGACAAGACTTCTTTACATCTCCGCAATCAGTCCCTTTCGTAGCCTCTTAACGTAACCCAGTAATCCTACCGGACATAGAGGACCCACAGTTCAACACGGAATCAGAACCAAGTGAGTATTGTGGCGTAATTCACGTCACACAACCTATGCCCGATGTGAAGGTCGAGCTAAGGACCTTTGAAAATTCTTGCCGAGCCTGGGATTCACGCTGGGGACCTATCCATCTCCAGTTGGTCGCCCTAAGCACTGAGCAACCAAACCTCTCAAGAAAATCTTATATTACAACACTTTTCAACGCGGACGAAGTCGCGGGTAACTGCTAGTATTGGGATATATTAGATATGTCTATGCTTAACTGACGGTACTAACACGCTTAGGGCGAAATAGCCTGGCCCAGGAAATATGTAATCATAATCGTAAATTTTACTGCAGCAAAATTAAAAGAAAAAAAATCCCAGGATGAGCGGCAATAGGGGTGGAGACCAACATTGACGAGGTTAAGCACTAAGTAAGTTTTTTTGCTCTTCTCACGGAAAAAGTTAAACAAGTGAACTCCATGTAGACAGGAAAAGGTATACGGATTATTCGAAATTATTCTCCTTTATGTTTTCTATTATTACGTTGTTTCCAATTAAGTAATGTAGGCCCTACTCGTAATAGTAGTGTTTGTGTAATTGAAAAGTCTAAAAAATACATACGACGTTACAGAGCGTAGCGTTATTGTGAACCGAGCGTGGTGGTGTAACGATTAGCGATCTGGCCTCGCATTCGGGAGGACGGCGGTTCGAATTCCCGTCCGGGCATCCAGATTTGGGTTTTCCATGGTTTCCCAAATCACTTCAGGCAAATGCCGGGATGCTTCCTTCAAAATTCCATGGCCGAATCCCTTCCCATTCCTTGCCCCCCATCCTTTCCCGTCTCTAAAGTACTCGCTGTTAGAGAGACGTTAAACAGATAAAAAAAATTATTGTGAATCAGGTGTATAAAGAAATACAGTCTGTGATTTTTATCTCGTTTATAGATTCATGAACCAATTATTTAATTTAATAATTTAGTATCTTCTGAGACATACTACAAAATTTTAAAATACACCATTCCCATTAATTTGCGATATCTCACGATTGACAATGTATTATTTCCATAAGGTGTTTTTTTGTCACAAGCCATTATCTGCATTCATACTTAAACAGAATTAATGTTTACATCATACATAAAGGCAGGAATTTTCCTGAATTTGACACTTAAATGGCAAAAGTATCAATATTTCTGTAACGCGTTATTGTGTCACGTGCCAAAAGATAAAGATAAATAAGGATTCATTTTGAAAATTAAGGTCTTTGTCGTGGTCACATCATATTTCAAGAAAGAAATTTTTCCGAATTTGACCCATGAAGGGGCAATTATCATTATTTCATAACGTATTTTATTGTCACGAGCTATTTCTTTCCATTGATATCTAATCGGAATTGAGTGTTATTTGGTATTATTTGAGAAATTTAAATCTGCGCTTTGATCAGATAATATTTTAAGACAGGAATTTTTTAGGAATTCGTCCCTTAAATGGCAAAATTATCATTATCTCCGTAACTTTTTTTTTATCATGAGCGACTTATCACCCTTGACATCTAACCGAAATAGGTAAACGGGCTATCATATTAAAGATTAAGGTTTCTGCTTTAGTGACAGCATATCTTGAGAAAGGATTTTTTAGAATTCTTACCCTTCGAGGACAAAAGTATCATTATTTCCATAGCGTGATTTTTTATTTTTTTATCTCCATTGACACCTAACCTGAACCGATAAAGGAGGCATCATTTAAAAGATTAAGATTTCCACTCAGACAAAATTATAAATTGAGAACGAAATTTTCCGGAATTTGACGCTTAAAGGACAAAAGTAATAACTGTGAACGTCGCGCGCATGAGACAGTTCAGAGGCAAGCAGCTAGATAGCAGTAGCAGACATCACAGAGATATTAATAAACTGCTTCTCTGGCGTTGACTTTGGTTACGTACCTATTACTCTATACAAATAAACAAATGAGGCAGTTCTTTTTTCATCCTATTACAAACCGCAAACCATACTCTTCATTGTATTCGCGAAATTTTTCCATGGATCAACTAGTATTACACAATTTGTGCTTACTTGAACGACAGTGTCTAGGAGTCTCTCTGTTCGTGATCCTGAGACTTAAAGAAACGTAGTAATTATGTCGACGCAATCCACGTGAGGCTTCCTGCTTACTAAAATCACGCCCTGACATTTAAGTGTGTGTCACATCCGGGACGCTGTTTTAAGATAAATAGCTACAACTATGGAACCCGTGCCAACATTGTGCGAATACAATGAACAGTAAGGTTGAGGGTCTGTAATAGGATGGAAGAAGAACCGCCTCATTGGAAGCCATTATTTATTTTTGTAGTGTAATATGGACGTAACAAAAGTCAACGTCAGTGGAACAGTTTATTAATATCTCTGTGAAATGTGCTACTGTTATCTAGCGGCCTGGCTCAGGTCTTACGTGACTATGACGGTTATTACTTTTTTCCTTCAACGACAAATTCTAAAAAAATTAGTTCTTAATTCATAATGTTGCAAAATGGTGACCTTAATGTTTCAAATGATACCTCATTTATCGATTTCACTTAAGTATGAAGGGAGATAAATGGCTTGTAACAAAAAAGACAACCAAAAAAATATTGAAATACTGAACTTTTTACACTCGACGGTTAAATTTAAAAAAAAAATTAAAAAATACTTTCTTTAAAAATGATATGACTCAAGCGGAGACCTTAATCTTTAAAATGGTACCTCATTTATCTATATCGGTTTGATATCTAGGGAGATAAAAGGCGCGTGACACAAAAACGCGTTGTGAAGGATCGAAATATGAAAAAATTGTTTTTAAATATAATACGTCACAAAAGCAAAGATCGTAATCTTTAAAGTTACATCTCATTTATCTATTTCGGTTACATAACAAGGAAAACACGGCTCGTGACGAAAAGATTTGTTATAGAAATAATTATACTTTTGCCCTTTAAGGGTCAAATTCCAAAAGTTTCCTTTTTTAGGAAATGACGTGATCAAAGCTGATATCTTAATCTTTAATGTAATACCTCATCTAGATTTTGTTTAGATATCAATGAAATAAATGACAAGTGACACAAAATTCGTAGTAAAAATATTGACACTTTTGCCCTTTAAATGTTGAATTTCAGAAAATTCCTTGCTTAATATATGATACCACCAAAGCGGTGACCTTAACATTTAAAATGATACCTTATTTATTGATTTCAGTTACGTATTGGAAAAATCGGAGACCTTAGCCTTTAAAATGATACCTCATTTACAGGTTTAGGTTAGGTAGGAAGAGATAAAAATTACTCATGACAAAAAAAAATCTTATAGAAATAATATTGAAGTGTCACGCTAATTGCGACATCAAAATATGTTATTCATTCTATTTATTATAAATCATCCATTAATATTTATTGGATCACGTACATGGATTGATTAATTAATTAAAGTCATTCAGAGATGAGATTTCTTATTATAAACTGTCGGCATATATTGTTATTCCTCAGGGTCGTTACTGGGCTAGTGGACGCACGCAATACACACAATACCGTATGGTTTTCTCCTGCGACGGCAGCTGCAGTGCTTCTTGTGATGACAGCTGCGGTCAGGTCCGTGGTGTCGCTTCTTGTCGGGCGCACGGTCGACGCTGCACAGACGTAAAGTGGCCCCTCAAGCAGCTAGGACGCAGTCTGGCGTCAAACCTGCTCCCTGGAGATACGGACTGGAAGGCTCTTACAGCAGAAGCGCGAACTCACACTTTCACTCGCGTCTTATATTCCAACGTCCGGCCAAGTACTCGCCACGATGTGCACACCTCTGGGCCTCCCAAGCGAGTGTCCCCCATCCCCCTCCGCTTAGCGGTCCAGCGGATTCGGGGAAATACGAGGGGTTGCCACATTCCTGTGGGCGACAGCTACCTGCCTGCATCTAGCTGCAGCCTCACAAATCCGTTGGCAAACATAGGTTGCTACAACTTCACACGTATGTACTGTGTCAGTACATAGCTCACTTTCCCCGGAAAATTAAAAATTTACGTCTATAAAATTTTTAAATTTCTTATTTCACAGATCACTGAACATATTTTCACCACTTTTCACTGCCTTCACGTTCACAACAATGGATCTCGCATCAACATCTCTGAATTACGTAACTTAATCTACTATTTACAATCTTAGAGCAACTCGTGAAGTGTGACATCTCACATCCCCATTAACATTTTGAATTTTGAAATTAATTATAGCTCGTGCCTTGTTGCAAATCTGCTATCACAGAAGGTGATATTAAATTGACTGGGTTTTGGCAAGGTGATCTAATTTCAGTCCAGCAACCCGTGAGTCGCCAGTATCAATGGCTCAGATTCACACACTCAATTATTCACAATAATACTACGGTTATCCTACGAAATAATGAGAGAAATTATTAAAGGAATTTATCTAAGCTACTTATTCATGCACTAGAGTAATTCTATTTCTACAGGATTGTGATTATTTATAGGATGTGGTTCAGTTAGTTATGCCTTCTTTAACAACCATAACCTTATCTATCACTGGAACTGATACATGTTGTAGTATGGTTCAAATCGAACGTGAGGAGCTCGTGTGATACCTGCGCAAGTTTCTTGTGTTGTAGACACCTATGATCCTATCCTCCCCCTCTAGGAGATAAGCATTCGGATTGACAATTTCCTTAACCCGATAAGGTCCTTGGAACAGACTAAAGAATTTTGATATCAGTTTCCTATTGGCGTCCGAAGGTTTAGAACACTTCAGCAAGACCAGATCACCGACTTCGAATTTCTGCGTTTCCTGTCGATCAGCTCGTTCTTTCCGTCGGTCAGCTTTTTCTAGAAGAAATTCCCTTGTCTTTTCTTGTCGCTGATTCCAATCTTCGGTGCAGTCACTGTCGGGATAACTTATAATTTCTTCTGCAAGTGTTTTCGTTGTCTGTTGGAAGTGCAAATCCACTGGCTTGCAGTTAGTGCTACAGTGATATGAGCAGTTAAAAAACTTCTCTATAGCTGGGAGGTGCTTGACCCAAGACGCATGATTATCACCCACCAAGAGCCTAAAGTACACCCCCAGCTGTTTCATATAACGCTCTGCCAAATTACACTGTGGAGATCGTATCGAACTGAAGATGGGTAGGATTCCTTGCTGTCGCAATCCTTCGATCCAGCGCTTACTTGTGAAGATGGTTGCGTGATCGGATAGGATTCGGGCGGGTTTGCCACATTCTGGTATGTATTTCTTTAGAACAATATCTAGGCACTGTTTTGTGGTCGTGCGTGTGGTTGGATAGAGCTTCACCAGTTTTGAGAATGCATCAACTACGACAAAAACATACTGGTAACCAAATCTGCCTTTGGGAAGTGGTCCATAGAAATCAATACACGCTAGTTCGCTAGGCTTATCGGTTATCACGGGATGACATTCTCCTATGTATCGGATATTGGGATGTTTAGCCCGCTGACACGCATCGCAAGCACGGGTAACCCTCGCGATCGCGCGCTTCAGCGCTCTATAGTACCACTCCTTGCTCATCATCACATAAGTTCTGAGAGTCCCTTGGTGTCCGAAGTGGTTATGATATAGGCTTATGACCTCTTCAAGCATGCTCGGAGGAAGCCAAATCTTCCATCGTTCAGTAGCATTTTGTCTCCTGAAACATATACCATCGTGAATGGTACACAACATGGCCGTATTTCGGACACGTAGGTCCTCTCCTCCGGATCCGACCTCAATGTAGTTCCTAATACCACTGATCTCACTGTCTGAATGCTGCGCGTTGGCTATCTTTCGTCTAATCTCCTCCGCTGTCTGGTCTTCGCACCTGTTGATCACGGCGATCAAAACCTCGTTTGGTTTCTGAGGTTCTGACTGTTGTGTATCACCGTTGATTGCGTGCCTGCTTAGCCAGTCTGCAACTTGGTTTTGGCTTCCTCTGCAGTATTCGATATCAATGTCATATTGCTGTAGCTCAAGTGCCCACCTGGCGATCCTTCCCGTAGGAAATTTGGCGTTACGTAAGAAAGTGAGTGCCTGGTGATCAGTACGCAAATGCGTCTTCCTGCCCAGAATATATGCACGAAACTTGGTGACCGCGAAGTGGATCGCAAGCATTTCCAATTCCGTGACAGAATAACGGGTTTCTGCTTCTTTTAGTGTCCTGCTGGCCATAGCCACCACACGAAAGTTTCCCTGGCCATCTTTCTGTTGAAGACATGCCCCGAGGCCCCAAGCGCTCGCATCTGTATATAGATAGAAGGGCTTTTCAAAATCCGGATGGGCGAGGCACACACATTGTTGGAATGCTTCCTTAGTCTTCCCGAAAGCTTGTTCCTGCTCTTCTGTCCATTCCCATTTCTGTCCTCCTTTCAACAATTTGTACAGAGGTCCCACCAATTCAGAAAACCGAGAGATATTTCCTCTGTAGTAGGAGCAGACACCTTGTTGGACGCTTGAAATTCATTATTTCTCGAATTTTGTCTTCCGCTGGACGTATCCCATTAGGAGTGATAATGAAGCCAAGGTACTTCACCTCCTGTGTGCAGATTGTCGCCTTGTCGGGGCGAAGCGTTATCCCGCGGTCTTTCAGCACCTTGAAGAGTGCTTCCAAATGCTTTATGTGATCCTCGAACGTTTCTGACGCTATGAGAATGTCGTCGATGTATATAGTACAATATTCCTTCATTTCCGCTGGCAAGATCTCATTCATCGCACGTACAAACGCACTTGACGCGTCCTTTAGACCAAATGGAATCCGGGAAAACTGATACTGGCGGCCCTCAAACAAAAACGCCGTGAATGGTCGACATGAACCCTCCAATTCAATTTGGTTGAAACCTGATGTAATATCCAACGTTGTCAACCATTTTCGGCCCTGGAACCTGCTCATCAAATCTTGTATTGGCTCAGGCCTTTCGGCGTCCCATTCTAACCTGTTGTTTAACACACGGGCATCTAGGCACAATCGTATAGTCCCATCTCGTTTGTTTACAACAGTGAGGGGATTAGTATGTGGCGCTGCTGCCCTGGATATGATACCCATTTCCTCCCACGTCTGGATAACTTCTCTAGCAGCTTCTCTATATTTGTGCGGTATAGGATAAGTTCTTGCACGCAGCGGCGTAGTGTCATTTATTCGGAATCGGTGCACGATCCCCTTTGCCTTTCCCGGTCGAAATGAGAATACCTCGAGGTTCCGCAGAAGCAGGTTGTTAATCCTTTTGGCCTGGACGTCCGTCAGTGTCTTGGCGTCACGGATTTTTCTAAGGAGCGCGTCAACTACGAGATTTCTTTCGTCTATCAGGGCTGTAATCTTCGTTTGCTCTATGATATGAGCGTCTGTCATTTGCCTAGGTTTTGGAGCGACTGATTCATCAAGCTGATCTGACTTCTCCGGCATAACAGTGATGCGAACGGCAGCCTGTGCTGAGCTCCATCTCAACTCTACGTCTGTCAGGTTAGAAACGGTGCGTGATTTCCAATTAATTATCACACCCTTTTCCGCCAGGATGTCGCATCCTATTATCACGTCCACGCTCAAACCTTTGATGATCAACGCTGAAATCACTATTATCTGCCCTTCAATATTTAACGACAAAAGTATCTCCCTATTGCACCTCCTTTCCTTCGCCCCAAACGCGGGAACTAGATGTACTTCTCTTGTTGATATTATATCAAGTTGTCTTTCATTCGTCTGCATTCTTCGGATTAAATGTTCTGCAATGGCAGTAACATCGCTCCCTGAATCAAGGAGTACCGAGCAAGGCATGTCGAAGATATTAGCTTTCAATCGAGGGCACTTGTCCATTGCCTCCGGTTTAGAGTCTGATGGTCTTCCAATATCATCATTTATTTCTAACCCCCCTTCCTTCCAATACTTCAGACTCGTCACCATATTCGGCCTATTTGTTTTGGTAGGTGTGCCCTCTAGATCTTGTCAAACGGAATTCCCAGCGCTTGACAATTCCGCGCGTTCGGGCGTCGCCTCTACATCTCTTCCCGAGCTTTCTGCAACCTCCATCCCTTCTTGCAGCTCACGTTTCGTCAAAGTTCTCACTGGAATTTCCTTCCTCTGTTGCTGGCGGTTGTCATTGTAAGAGTCGTTTTGCTGGTTGAAGTTTTCTCGCCATGGTCGCTGATTCCTTTCGGCAAACCAGGGCTTCCCTTGTCCCGAAGATTTTCTTTCGCCGTGACAGTTATTTTCGTGTTTCGTCACGTCTTCTTGTCGCCCTTTCGTCTTTTCATCAAAATCTGCCATCTCCAATGTGCTAAGCAACTGTTGGATTGTAGTAACGTGCACCGGATTCAATAGATTCCGTACATATCTTGGAAAATGTGATCGCAAGACATAACATATTTCTGCCTCCGGCATCGGCTGATCCAGGTATCGCGACAACGCGATTAACTCTGAAGCATATGTTGCCATGGATTCAGAGCCTTTGGGTGGATACTTGCCATGGTATAGTCTGCTTTTTAGCTGCGACTGTGCGTTTTGTCCCCAATAGGTTTTCAGAAATGTAGCCTTAAATTCCGCGTACACAGTATCTTCTGAACAGGTTACATCTAGCCAAGCCCGTTCGCCGGCCCCAAAACATTGCTGAACAAGTAACATTCTCAAATGTTCTGGTATATTCTTGATTCTGATGTAGGAGTCTAGTTTTCTGAGAAAAGCCTTTGGGTTTATGCCATTCTTGGCCTCAAACATTGGCAACGGCAATTCTATGGTGCCACATGCCAAGTTATTTGCACCAACATCAGTGTAGTCCGTGCTGCTTCTCCCGAGCCCACGGATGCCACTTCCTCTCGGAACCCTTCCAACTTTTGTGCTACATTTCTTGATAATTCTTGATGAACTTGTCGTAGATCCTCTATTGCCGAGTTGCACCCAGTGACATTTACTTCCAGTTCACCTACACGAGCTTCTACTAGCGCAAGCTTTGTGTTGGTGGCTTGCGTGCTTGACTCAAAATCTTCAGTAAGTTTTTTAGTTTGCTCCTGCGTCTCTTCCAATCGTTTAGTGACGCTGTCTTGGGTACTACGCAAGTTCTTGACTTCAGTTTCCAACATTCCAGCTGTGTGCTGCAATTGCCTGATTTCTTCCTTAATTGACTCAGTGCAATTACCAATTTCTGAGTTATAACTTTGCGAAATTCAGTTTGCGTCTCAGTAAGCCTACGGTTTCAATTTCTCCCCTTGTGAATGGATGTTTGCACTTAATTGTTTTAACAAATCCATCACCATCGTCAAATTTGCCTGTTCAGGTTCGGTATCGTCCACATGTACACGCGTATCATCTAGAAGAGGTGCAGATACCATGCTACCTTGGGTTCGCATCTGGCATGTGGGATATCTGGATCTAACTCTGCACTTTCGCAAGTCTCAACCAACTTATTCATTTTATCCATTCCGACGTTTCTACTCCTTAACCACATGTGCAAGAATAATTAAACAAGAAATTTTACTATGACAATTATCAGTATGGAAACAACGCAGAAGATAAACTCTGGACCAGAACGCCAAATGTACTACTACTCTGGAAGTGAAAACATCACCAAATTCTACAACATGCATATAACTACAATATGGAACAAACAAGACATATATTCATTCACTCTGCCATAGAGATACGGGACGATATCACCGGATATGCCATATGAAATTATTAAAATTACAGGGTTCTTCACCAAAAGTAATTTTTGGGATCAAATTTTGAAAATTTGAATTATTCTTACCGCGCCATAAATAATTAAATCTCAACTGTATTGCTTTAATTATTAATTATCGTTAATTATAATTATCGGGCCCCACGTGATAAGCGCCAATGAAGTGTCACGCTAATTGCGACATCAAAATATGTTATTCATTCTATTTATTATAAATCATCCATTAATATTTATTGGATCACGTACATGGATTGATTAATTAATTAAAAGTCATTCAGAGATGAGATTTCTTATTATAAACTGTCCGGCATATATTGTTATTCCTCAGGGTCGTTACTGGGCTAGTGGACGCACGCAATACACACAATACCGTATGGTTTCTCCTGCGACGGCAGCTGCAGGCTTCTTGTGATGACAGCTGCGGTCAGGTCCGTGGTGTCGCTTCTTGTCGGGCGCACGGTCGACGCTGCACAGACGTAAAGTGGCCCCTCAAGCAGCTAGGACGCAGTCTGGCGTCAAACCTGCTCCCTGGAGATACGGACTGGAAGGCTCTTACAGCAGAAGCGCGAACTCACACTTTCACTCGCGTCTTATATTCCAACGTCCGGCCACGTACCGCCACGATGTGCACACCTCTGTGGCCTCCCAGCGAGTGTCCCCCATCCCCATCCGCTTAGCGGTCCAGCGGATTCGGGGAAATACGAGGGGTTGCCACATTCCTGTGGGCGACAGCTACCTGCCTGCATCTAGCTGCAGCCTCACAAATCCGTTGGCAAACATAGGTTGCTACAACTTCACACGTATGTACTGTGTCAGTACAATATATATGATTTTCTGGCTCCCTCTTCAGATTCCGAAAAGAGACAAATATATACTGGAAAATTGTTTCCGCCACAGAAGCTACGCTTCGTTCTTTCTTCGGCTGTCCTAGTGTGACATAAGTGAACAGCAAATGATGTAAACAAGACCAGGGGGGGAGGAGGGGCCCTACACCACGAGTTTCTTGAAGTAAACGTGGTCTCGTTCAACAGGAAGAAGCTCCTCACATCACATTACTTTATTTATTTATCTTATGGCAATAGCACATAAACAAAAACACAATTGTTCAAACTAATAAAATGTAACACTAAATTATATTTAAAATTCAAACACGACATAGTGCAGCCAGTGTAAAGCTTCATTTGAAATATCTATGAAGTTTTTAGGTATCCACTGAAGGCTTGAATTGGGCACTCACAGGTCACGTGACGAATGGTTTGTTCTTCCTCATCACAGTCGCAGTTCGCTGAATCTCTCTTTCCCCACGCGTGAAGAGATGAAGCAGATCTGCCGTGGCCAGACCTGACTCTGTTAAGAGCTGCCCAGGTCTTGCGGGGAAGGTCGAGTCCCTTTAGTGCCTGGTGACTGTCAAACAGGAAGTGGCATTTTGTTGGGGCCGAGGCTATTCACTCCACTCTCCACTCTTCTCTCACGTTAAAATTGTTGGATATAATCTGTTTTGCAGTTTTTGTTCTTGGACTTGTTGATTTAAGTCTCTGAAATTGGGTCTTTATGGATGGGGAGATCCAAGTTCTGACAGATCTTACTATATTGGGCATTTAGGTGATTGCATCGTCTTATCTTAGGCGGTTAGATGTTACTCAAAACGGGTAGCCAGTACAGTGGAATGGACTTGATACATCCTCTAATTATTCGCATTGTCTGGTTCAAAACTATGTTGATCTTTTTGGCGTGGATGTTATTCATGGAGACAGATGAGCAGTGCTGGGCTGCAGAATACACGAGGATCAGTGCTGAGATGCAATGTGTGGAGGCGGATGCTCTCCAGGAGGCGCGAGTTAACTTATACATAATATGCTCAACAAGCAGGGCATCCGCTCTATCTTTCAGCCTCCGTTCAAGATTGGGAAGCTATTACGATCCCTGAACGATGGTCTCAATCTCCAGGCACCTGGAGTCTACAAAATTCCTGTTGCGTTTAGTACTTCTTATATAGGACAAACTTTAAGGACGATCTATGAAAGACGCAAACAACATATGAGATACGTGTTTCAATCTGGGACAGAAAGAAAAATCGGCTATAGTTGAATACGCCATTGATAACGACACGAGGCATGTTTTAACAAAACGACCGGCCTTTGCCACGTTAGGACAGTGTCGTGAAAGAGGCGATTGAAATTAGACTTAATAATAATGTTATAAATAATAATGTTTTAATCGAGGACTCAGCCTAAACCAAACATGGAATCCAGTTGTATTGAAATCTTCGCGGGTTTTCTGCCGGATGATAACTTTATTAAACATAATTTCATTAATATACAAAGTTTCGGCAGCAACCTCCGCTGCCTTTGTCAGGTTAAGCTGTCATAACGAAGCTAAGATAGTCTTAGTGGACTCCAAGCTGACATATACGTCGTGGGTTCCTTCTCGTAAGCAACTCCCACACAGTCGAGACTTGCTGCTCTACGTCGGTAGCTGTAATTTCAGTGGCTGGGTAGCTTGCGATAAGAATTGGCGTAGTGCTCTCTTAAGTAGTAGGTGGTGTTACAAGTGTGGGGACCAGGTTCACTACGTGACTGACTCAAGGTCTCGGTACTCGGTTACAAAAGATAACATCTACTGCTCCGTGAGATCTGTAGAGTGAAAATCGGGAGCTAAGACGAGTTTGAATACAGGTTAATCCCATTGTATAAGTAAAAACGTGACATATTTTTTTACTAAAAATTGTTTACTTTTAAACATCTTTTTAAATTAATGTAATCAAAATGTGAAACCCAGCGTTTGTCTAGATTACGAACACGGCAAATGAAATAAGCTTCGTAGACTTCAAAACGCTTTTTACATACTTTTCAATAAAATTTTATATCTAATACTTTAATGCATATACCACATATATAGCTAAATGCATCAACATCGTATTTAAACTTTCTAGACGACATTTAACGTCTTTGAGTCTTAACAAAACAGTTTGTTTATCACTTAAGTGACCTCTGTAGACGAGGTGTATTTTTAAAAATACCAGAACTATTTAATACCTTTTATTCATACACAATAACTCAAAAAAGTATTATTATCACAACTACCACAAAAGCAAACTTTTTAAGGAATATAGGAATTTTCCTTGATTTTTTGTAGCATACTTAATAGAAAAATCATAAAAAATATTAGGACAAAGAATTTTTTTTTTGTTTAGTTGTTTTGTTGATTGCTTTAGAGATATCTTTAATTTCTGTACAGGTAAATCCGGCAATGGTAACTCTCCACTGCCGGAAAGGTGGGGGGCCGCCAGTGAAGCGAGTCTGCACCGCGTGTAACACAATATTCCAATAACAGGCTGGCGGGCGAGCCTGCTGGCGACGGCAAAGCGGTTTTCATAACTCGTCACAGAACGCGGGTTTAGGGATTCGATATTAGGCGATATCTGCCGTCCCGCTCAATGGCGGGGCTTTAATCAGCCGCTCTTTTGAGCGGAAATCTGCCGCCACGGACGAATTTTTAGCGATCCCTTGTCGGTAGAGACCCACAAAGACGCCGGCGGTGGGGGGGGGGAGGCAGGTGGTCAATAGGAGTGGGCACTACCACTACCACCGTTATGGTGTTGTTTCACTGAAATTGGCCTAAAATTTGCAATCAGTTAAATAACTAATATAGTTCCCGGCGTTGCCCGGTCTAGTTGGCGTTGATTTATGCACACAACATTTTCACGCAATGGTAAACGTCTACCAAGTTTCATACAAATCGTGCCATCCGTTTATGGAATTAAAACAAACCTAAACTCACCCGCACCGTACCAAGAAAGGAGTGGGTTCAAGTTCATTTACCCATCCACTATTTAATTCGTCCGAAAAGATTCATTCGTACCAAGCTTCACTGATATCCGGTACTAAACTAAACGGTAATTTAAGAGCACAGTTCAAAGATTAGGGTGGCTTGGATACTTTGAGACGGAATGTAAGTTTTAATTTTAGTCTTGGTTATGTTTCAAACTAATTATATCTGCTAATAATGCTGCTCGAAAATCGAAACATTTACCTCATTAATACATACCACATACATAAAAATGAAGGCTATGTCGAATGTGTCTGTTTATTCTAGCATTGAGCAAAAAATACAGATTTTGAATGGATTTTTTGAATTTAAAACTTCAGGGTCAACGTTAAAATTTAACGTATGTCTTAAGACATTACAGCACATTTGTTTTTGGAATAATCTAGCATTACCTGAAAACTGCTGAATTGATATAGCCCGAGTTTTCATAGTATCAAACATTGACGTGTTTCATTATGCTGACTCATCTGCCGATGGAAGCTAAAAATTTTATTATCATGTTACTTCATTAGGGACTGGAGCATAAAATTAAAATGTATTCGGTAGTTGTACAATTGAGCATCAGATATTCAGAATTGTATATCAACTATTCCGAACTAAACGAGATATGAAAAAATAAATTATTTTGATTTATCTCAACAATTATGTGCCGCGATACCTTTTTATTGTGAATAGAACGGCAAAGACGATAGCCAGAGACATTGTAGTTGTGCTGGCAGAGCTTGTGATCAAAGAAAATCTCTGTCGTTCTTTCGTTATTAGTGTCTCGTATTCATTACGTCCATGACATTTAAAAATAGAATATGTGGAAATAATATTTCAAGTTTTGTGTAGTGTGCAAAATAGTTATTACTTTAAACTGATTTGATTGCTTTCATTAAAGGCTACGGTCAGAGACATTCTACAGTATTTGAGTGTTTATTGCGGAGAATTCAGCAACCAATCGTTCCTTCTTTGGTATTTGTCGCCATACGTTTAGAATTTCATTTAATGTTCCGGAGTTATGTAACGGTGAAATATAATATATACCTAACAACTCAATTGAGATTCCAAGCTTTAAAACGATGAAAACCTCATCGAAATATGCTCAGTACCTTCTGTGTTTTTCCTAATTAAAATTTATCCAGTATTCGTTTTATAGATAGAATAGATCGGTAGATAGATGAACATAGTTATTACTAACTATTTGTTACAAGAAGACTGACTGCAACGATATTGCTATCTGCTGATACAGTACAAAACATGCATGTCTGACTGTACTTTTTATTGATATTAACTGATTATTGCATTCAGATTGCTGGTCAGAGGATTCAAATTAATGCTGGTAATGTTCATGAACTCTGCATAACACTGTACATTAAAGCATAAAACAGAGTTCAAAGTTCTTCCTAAATTTATCCTCTGGCCTCTGCTAACCGTGTGCAGTACAATCGCTGTAAGTGATACTACACAAAATAAGCGATCGAATTACGTATTTGTATTCATGTAAAAACGTTGATAACGCATGGGATTCTAGCGGTTTGTACGGCGCCTCACTGACAGTCAACTGCATTAAATTGAACATTTTAATAGATACAGGAAGAGTGTGACAGAAAGATGAGACCGGATGATGGGATATGTTTTAATACGCGAGGAATTGGTTAATTTGAAAGAAGACGGAACATGTTGAAGTAGTTTATTTGTTGATTATATAGCTGAGGACGCATACTGTAAGGTGTACGTCGAGATTAAGAGATAAGCTCAACAATTAAACACATCTAATAAACCATCAAACCAATATAGCGCCAGGAAAAAATTGTAATAAATTAATGATTTCCATTCACGGAATGGATTGCCAGCAGGAGTTATAGATCGGCTCTATCTTCCGCTGGAATTGAGAAAACACCGGAAGGAATTAATGAATAACCATTTGACTCAACCATGCGTCTTGGGGAAACCAAAAAGTTTCAAATTTAAATACTATTATGTAATTTTAATTTTAATTGAGATGGAGAACACGCTCCGGCGAACCTTTTATGTTTTTTTACTGTCATATAATTTGAAAAACCCTCGCCAATCTAGCTTTCCGATTTATAAATTTTAATTTAAAATCCTTCAACGTGTTTGGTAAATTATTCATCACTTAACTTGGTAATTTTTTCCAATCCCTGACACCACCACAAAAAAAATTTCCCACCCCCTCATGTAGAAAATCGAGTGCCAGCTTGTGGTCACAGTCATTTTTCACCTTCCATGCGCTATTCCTAATTCTTCGAACAATATACCTCCAAACCCCATCACCAAAATATGCCTTGTACATTCCCATCACTCTCTTCACCCTCCTCCTGTCCTCCAATGACTCCCAATATAGCTCCTTTATGATATCAGTTACTGACTGGGTGCTGCAATAATTTGCACAAACAAATTTAGCTGCTCTTCTTTGCACACCCTCCAAATCTTGTATTTGTTACCCAAAATGTGGGTCCCAAACTACACCACCATATTCAACCAGTGGGCTGAACAAATTCTTGTAACCCAATTTCCTAACTTCTCTGGTAGATCTTCACATCGCCCTCTACAGTAAATGAAGGATTCTGTAATCTTTTCCTACCACCTGACCAATGTTCTCTGCCCATTTGAGATTGTTATTTAACGTTATGCCAAGGTATTTACACTTGAAGCCATAAACAGGAAATTCTGATCCCACCCTATAATCATAAAAAGCCTTTAGTGTTTTATTTGTATTCCTAAGAAGCTGACTCTTCTTGGCATTTATCTTCATTCATTCCAATTACAAATTCTAGCCAGGTCACCCTGCAGCTATTTATAGTCTTAACCCATTTTGATCCTATTGTATATCATTATATCATCTGCAAAATACCTAGATTCTGACCGTGACCGGTCAGCTCAATTATTCATTATAATAATGAACAGCAATGGTCCCAATACACTAACCTGTCCCACTCCCATATTTTCTTCCGCCTCTTTTGACACTGTATTTCCTACTCTAACATTTTGCTTTCTGGTTTTTAAGAATTCTTCTACCCAGCAAGAAATTTTTTCGTCCAATCCAATTTATTTTAAAACCATTTTATGGCTCATTCTGTCAGATGCCTTAGAGAGATTTAGTGCTATACTATCAACTGGCCTCCCTTGTACAATTCATCTTAAATATTTCGCACATAGCCCACCATATGAGATTCACACGAATATTCTTTTCTCAAGCCATATTGTCGACCTGCAAACCAGTTTCTTTCCTCACAGATATTTCCGATATAGTTGCATATCAATCTCTCCATCTTTTTTCCTATCACTGATGCCAAACTTATCTGCCTGTAATTTTAAACCCCGTTTGTCACCCCCTCCCCTTTTATGAACCAGTACTACGATTGCTATATAAGTTTGTTTGGTATAAATAAATAATATGCTCAAGCATTTTGAAAACAAGTTTCTAAAAATATTTAATTAGTCTATTGTGACCGACAATCAGAACACCAAATGTTAAGATCAGTGGATCAAAGATTTTTCAAAAATATTTAGAAACATATAGTAGAAGCAGTGTTAACAGTTTGGGGTATATTTAAGGTCCAACTCTCAAACATTCTCTAGAACAGCGGTTCCCAATTTCTTTTTGGCCACTGATCATACACTTTTTGGCGGATCCCTATTTTTATAAGCATAAGCTGAAAAACCAGTCTCGCATTGGTAAATCATGAAAAAACTGAGCCAGAACCATGAATGCCTTCACACGGGGTGGTTATGACTCGTTTCAAAGAAAGTTTAATTTAGTTCTTGGATGGAACACGGAACCCCTGCGACCGTGTGTAGTGCACCCCTGATATATCCAAGGGATCCCTACTAGACTCAACCCCAGGGCGAAGATCGAGGAATCTGCAGCCATGATTATCACAGAAACGCCATAATCTCTGGTTCAGCCCCTCAACACGGCTCTGAACCACAGGTCCACAGTCAGTCTTATCGACAATGCTGCAGATGGTTAGCTCAGCAGAAATCTTGCGGCCAATGGCCACAGAGTTCACCCTTTCTGCAAGTCGCTCAAAGGACGAGAGGACCTCCGAATCTAGGCGGCAAGCATCATTGGTGCCGACATGAGCCACAATCCGCAGCTGGCTGCACCCCGTACGTTCAATGACATCCGGGATGGCCAGTTCCACTTCTCGGATCAGACCACCCGGAATACACAATGAATGGATACCGGAATTCATCCCTGCTCTATTCGCCATTTCCCTAAGGGGCTTGATAAAGCGCCTAACGTTGGAGCTACCGACCACTAAAACCCCTTCTGCAGTTGTCCAGACTTAGCGGGCTGTTGGGCTGCCATCTCACAGGCTGACGATTGCAAGACTGAATCAGTTTTAGACAATGCGTCAAACCGGTCGACAGTGGTACAATCTTACCTTCTTGGTAATCAGGCTTGCACGACAGCCCCCGCATGCGGCGTCGACGTCCAGACACCACTCGCCAGCCACCACTAGGCGACGGCCGCATAGATTCCGACGTCTCGGCCTGGACTGCAGATACGATGACAAGTATGGGGGAACCTGCGAGCCGTTTTGCTTCTACAGGGTCACGAATACCGCATCTACTGCACTCACTTGCGGCAGCTTCCAGCTGTGTAACTCTTGTTACCAAAGCTGCAAGCTGGGTGCGCAGATCAGTCACCTCAGCTTGCGTCTGCACACAACAGCCACAGTCCCTACACATACTACCTTACAGAAAGAAAAACTGAGGAGTACAGGAAAAAATTGACTCACTATGCGTTCTCAGTAGGATGCTTTTGGCCAATAACCAAATATACAAAGACGAAGGTTACGCTAACTACGCACTTTGAAAAAATAATTACTGGAGGTACTACTTCACATAACGGTTCCGACACACGACTGCTGCTGCTGCTGCTGCTGCAGCTGCTACTGACAAACAAATATACAGAGATGAAGCTACAACTGACTACACACTTTGAATTAAATTAGCGCTGGAGGTACTACTTCAAGTAACGGTTCCGACACACGACTGCTGCTGCTGCTGCTACTGACAAACAAATATACAGAGATGAAGCTACAACTAACTACACACTTTGAATTAAATTAGCACTGGAGGTACTACTTCACGTAACGGTTCCGACGAACGACTGCTGCTGCTGCTGCTACTGACAAACAAATATACAGACATGAAGCTACAACTAACTACACACTGTGAATTAAAATTATCACCGAAGGCACTGCTACATGTAACGACTGCCGAAGAACGTCTGACTACTGGGGCTGCTAAACAAATATGCAAAGATGAAACAAAAGAAAACTACTTTAAATTATATCAACACAGAAGGCACTGCTTCACGTAACGGCTGCCGAAGAACGTCTGACTACTGGGGCTGCTAAACGAATATGCAAAGATGAACAAAAGAAAACTACTTTAAATTATATCAACACAGAAGGCACTGCTTCACATAGCGGCTGCCGAAGAACGACGATAGAGGTCAAAACGAAAAAGAAGAAGAAGTTAATAATCCGTTAAAAATACGGCAAGTAAAATATTAGGCATTCAAGCCTGGCCAGTGTTTCTATGATATCGTTAAACTGGAAATGTCTTTTAATTTGTCAATTTTTTGTTTTTTTTATCTTCAAATGCTCGGCTAGTACTTACTGACAGATCTGTTGAGGCAGTCTGGGCATCGTTTGCTCATATTCGTGTTTATTACGTAAATACGAAACTTTACTCTCCGTCTGAATCAGCAATTAAGCCTATTAAAATAGGAATATTTTATTTTACTTTACTTTTTGAGTTAGAGGTACAGTTGCAAATCCCTGCTTGAAAGACATACCAATAGTTAATCCATTTGATATCGTCTCTATTTAACTTGTACTGCAAGGATAACTTCACTAGGGACTTCAGTTGCCCGAATAACACCACTTTTGTGACATCTTTGCAGATAATATACGTTAGCTTTGAAACAAGAAGAAATATTACAAGAGCGCCACACATTAATCATAAGAAATGGTGGTGATAATTAAAATGTAAATAATAACTGCTTTTTCAGTGAAACAAAATATTTTATTAAAAAATGTTTTCCTGTGGTTTTGGAACAGTGTCGTATTTCGTAGACATCAACAACAATTATTCTTCTATTGTAAAACCGAGAGAATCAGTAAGCCTGAGATTTTGACTTAACCGCAATTCCTTTTTCATAACGTACCTGGCTTCAAAATATAAATTTAAAAAATACGTCATTATTGGTCGTTAACATTGAGATAAAACGCGAGAACAGTTTCGTTCTAACGGATGTCACCTTTGCATTTAAATAAGATTAGCTGAAGCGCATGTTCAGTGCTTGACATTCGAAGGGTGCGGATGTTTTGCGGAAGCGGAGGCGGAAAAATAAATTTGTAATTATTTAGAATTTAATTTTTATCAAAAACAAATTTTAAATCTAAATAAGTATATATTTTATGTCAATGGCAATACTGCAATAAATCAAAGATGTGTGGTTACTATCCTGAAATCCACTAATGTAAATAGTAAGTGTAAATAATAAGAAAATGTATCAATTTAGCGTTATGTCAAATAAGGTTGTAAACTTAATGTAAATTTTAAAATAGATTCGTCGCTGATGATGCCTCTAGGAGAAGCGAAACGCGTACGACAGTAAACCTACAAATTACAGTTGCATTGGCGTCATTTTATTAATTAACTAGCATTTGCCCGCTGCTTCACGCGCGCGTGCCTTGGCAGGTGTTGAAATTATTTACCGATTTTATTCTCTTATCAGACATTAACGTGGAAAGGCATGAACTGTTAATGTATTTTGAATAGTTTCGTTTGTTTCGGTTAATACGTTAGGTTCGGTTTTCATACTGATGTCAGAGAGTTGTTTTATTCATATTTTAACGTGATGCAATTGATTCAATAGTAGAAAAGGTTCCTGAAAAATTAACAGTAGTAATTCGTGGTTGTAATTATTGTGCGAGGTATAAACATTTACTGTTTAGAAAGGCTTTTATTTTTGCGTTATAAGTAAATAAAGCAATGCTTAAGAGAAATAATATACTATCTTCAGCATACTTCGTAGGTCACTCATTGTAATGCCTCTGTGTAGACCACGTTTCTGGTCTGATTGTTCATTGTACATATGTACAGGCGTGATCTGCCACTCACCCTGGAGCAAGCAAGGTATAGCTGGCCGTGCGAGATACATGGTGTCCGAAGATCAATGCCTACGGTTCCTAGTGTCTGTCCCTGAGACTTGTTAATTGTCATGGCAAAACATAACGTTACGGGAAATTGTAGGCGCTTAAATTTGAACGGGAAGTTTGAAGGAACAAATGGTATTCGTTGAAGGAATACTTCTTCTCCTCGTCCACATCCTGTTAAAATAACGGCCTCAATGATGTTTTTGTGCAATGATTTCACCAGAAGTGGATATAATGAAAAATATTGTTTCCATGATACTTAACTAAAAAAAGTTTATTTTTAAATGTGTATACCGAGGATTGCAACATAACCGCGGTGCCATAAATTTATGCAAATATAGCAGTAATCTACGACTTAGTCCTCTTGGAAGTGTGCTGAAATATAAAAATTCGTTACCAATAATCACAGCATCTCAATTTTTCTGATTTATTTATTTTTTGTTGTTTTTTATTTTTTGTTGTTTGGATATTGGTTTTATTTTATGTTGATACACCATCAATTATTCCTGCTTTAAAATAGAAATTTACGTGAATTGGAGCTACTTTTGATTTCAAATCGTCGTATCATTACTGTCATTATTTCAGTCAGATATAATTAATCCAAAAATGTCGAGATGTGATCATGGTACAGTTTATGTAGTAACGTGCATCTAACTGAAACAATTATTTCTGAGTGGCAACATTATGGCAAGTTGTGAATCGCTTGAAATGCAACCTGACAGCTGATATGATGCTTTGTTATAGGCCTAAGAGACGATGCCTGCAGCTCTATAATCTACGTGGTGTAGCATTAGGATATGAAACATTTTTAATTTAAGTTTCTTTCAATATAGCCGTATTTTCTATGTAATTATTTCAGTCGCATGTAAGTACCTGGCGAAACAACAGCCTGGACCAGATGACAATTGACTCGTTTTGTTTAGCATCAGGCATAACGGGTTTAGTTTTAAAATTTACGCGGTGTAGAATAGAATTTTAGGATGCCTAGTTATATTTTAAATAAAAATTCGTTACCAATAATCACAGCATCTCAATTTTTCTGATTTATTTATTTTTTGCTGTTTGGATATTGGTTTTTATTTTATGATGATACACCATCAATTATTCCTGCTTTAAAATAGAAATTTACGTGAATTGGAGTTAATCTTGGTTTCAAATCGTCGTATCATTATTGTCATTATTTCAGTCAGATATAATTAATTCAAAAATGTCCAAATGGATCACGGTACAGTATATGTACTAATGTGCATGTAACTCAAGCAATTATTTCTGAGTGGCAAAAAAGTTGTAAATCTATTGAAATGCAACCTGGACAGTGATGACAGCTGATATGCTTTGTTATAGGCCAAAGGGACGATGCTTTTAGCTTTATAATTTACGCGGTGTAGCATTAGGATATGAAAATTTTTTTATTTGAGTTTCTTTCAATATATCCGTATTTTCTATGTAATTATTTGAGTCGCATGTACCTGAATTTTCGGATGCCTAGTTATATTTGCACGTTATAGCCACGAGACATATTAATAGAATAAAGTACTTCCAAATATGTGCAATTCCGCACAAGTCATTATAAAAGAAGTATGTTTTATTACTTGCTGATATTTATAATAGCTGTTTTTCAGACATCGCTCTTCGAGAAAAAACTGAATTTCGTATTAAGTATTGGCTTATTGTGGCTGTATTGTACAGCGTTCACTTAGCAATTTTGTTCCAGAGACAAACTGTATAACAGTCTACCAGAGACAATACATGTCTTCAATATTAGTAATTCAACAGACCTGTTACGATTCAAGTAAATGCTGATTATACTTGATTCACGTATTCTTTTTATTTTGAAGTACTGCGGTCCAGAAAAATGAATCGCAGAAGTAAAAAAAAAAAAAAAAGTAAATCCTAAATTTTGTCAGGTCTCTTTATGAAAGGAGTGACCGTCTGAATGTGTATAATTATCTGTGGTTTACAGTTTCACATTTCTGAAGTTTTTTACTGACTTGCTTCTTCCCATGGTACATATTAGTCGTTAGCTACTTCTGCAGATGTTGATCAGCAACATTAGCTTTAAAAATTTGGAAACACCATGCAAATTGATGCGGTAGTTTTTGCGTTATTAGAGATCAAGCCTCACTACAAACGCAGCTTGCTTACAGATTTATAATAGTATAGATAAAACTGCCACATTCATTTATTTTATACCTTATATCGGACTGTACGTACGACGTATTGGATGTTATTGGACTCCCAGGCAAACAAAACGGGTCCTTGCTGCCAAACAAGCTATAGATATTCGAGGAAGCTTTTGGCGGAAACATCCTAGGAGTGTGCGATAAGGACACATGATGTGCGCAGAAAAGTACGAGTGGAAAGGATTGCTTGGAACATTTTGTTGGACTCCTTATATTAGCGTGAATGGGCAAGCGCAACCTACGGCAGTTCTACAAGGATGTTCTATGCCATAAGTTGCAGGGACAGTTGGGTGATTTCCTTTACATGCAAGTTCAAACTTGTAAATTCATCAATTAGGCAGCAACGCCGTTCAGTTTATTGTTACTATTATTGTAAGATCGCCAGAAGAAAACAACCACTTTGTGGTTAGCTAAGCGACGGTGAGCAGAGAAAAGAATCATATACACAGTCCAGTCACATTAATGTGACCACCTCTCAAAAACCAGAATAACCACCTTTGGCAGAACGGATCGCTGCGAGGCGTGCAGGAACAGAGTCAATTAGGTTTCTGAAGGTGTTTACTGGGATGTTGAGCCATGCCGACTCCAGTGCCGTGGCCAGCTGCGCTAGATTGCGCGGTTGAGGATCCATGGCGCGAACAACCCGATCGAGGTGGTCCCACAGATTCTCGATTGGGTTTAAATCCGGTGAGTTTGCTGGCCAGGGGAGTAAGGTAAACTCATCCTGGTGCTCTTTAAACCACTTACATACACTGCGAGCTGCATGACACCTCGCATTGTCCTGCTGGTAGATGCCATCATTCTGAGGAAAAATTATTCTCATGTAGGGGTGGATATGGTCCGCAAGGACAGATATGTACTTGTGCTGATCCATCGTGCCTTCCACAATGATGAGTTCACCCAGTGAATGCCAGGAAAACATTCCCCAGACCATAATGCTCTCTCCTCCACCCTGGGTGTTTGCCTTCAGACGTTTCACGCCGTATATGCCAACGTCCATCTGTCCGATGTAGCATAAAACATGATTCATCGGTAAAAGCCACCTGTCGCCATTCTTTGGACGTCCAGTTGCTGTACTGGCGTGCAAATTCCAGCCTTCGTCGCCGATGAACAACAATTAGCGTAGGTGCATTAACTAGGCGTCTGCTGTGGAGGCCCATGCACAGCAACGTTCGCTGAACCGTTGTTGAGGATACACTCTTGGTAATCCCTTGGTTCATCTGGGCGGTCAGTTGCTCAACAGTTGAAGGTCTATTTACCGGAACGCATCTCCGTAGCCTTCGTTCGGCTCTGTCATCTATCGCCCGTGGTGCACCACATATTCCACGCCGCTGATTTTGAATAGTGCCATTTTGCCATGCACGGTATACTTTTACCACGGCGACACGTGAACAGTTCACAAAATTAGCCGTTTCCGAAATGATTCCACCCTTGGTCCTAAAGCCAATAATCATGTCCTTTTGGACGTCGGATAAATCGCTACGTTTCTGCATTACGCCAACGATTGAAATGCTTTCCGATGCCCTAGGACATCCTTTATATACACTCCACTGTATTGTGCTGCCACCTGCCTTCTGTGATTGGTTATCTCACGTTGACGTCGAAAGAAGGTGGTGGTCACATTAATGTGACTGGACTGTGTATATTATTTCTATAAGGTGTTTTTTGTCATAAGCAATTATCTTTACGGAAAACTAACCGAAATGAATGAGGTAACATTACCGTCTCTACTTTAATCACATCTTATTTTAAGAAAGGAAATTTTTAGGATTCGACCCTTAAAAGGAAAAATCATCATTATCTCCATAGCGTATTTTTTGTCACGAGGTTTTTATCTAGCTTGATATCTAATCCCAATAGAGATATGAGCTATTATTTTAGAGATTAAGAAGTCCGCTTTGGTCAACTCAAATTTTAAGAAAAGAATTTTTCGGAATTCGACCCTTAAGGCGCAAAAGTATCAATATTTCTACAACGCATTTTTTGTGTCACGAGTTATTTATCTCCTTTGATACATAATCGATATAGATAAATGAGCAATTATTTTAAAGATTAAGATCTCCGCCGAGGTCACATCATATTTTAAGAAAGAATTTTTTTCTTTATTCGACCCTTAAAGGGCAAAATTATGATTATTTCCATTAAGTATTTTTTTCTCGCGCGCTATTTATCTCTCTTGATATCTAACTGAAGTAGATAGATGAGCTATCATATTAAAGACTAAGGTCTCTGCTTTGGTCCCATCATATCTTTAGAACGAAATGTTTAGGAATTTGACCCTTAAAGGGCAAAAGTAATAACTGTGAAACTCGCGCGTATGAGACAGTTCGGAACCAAGCGGCTAGATAGCACATATCTCAGAGATATTAATAAACTGCTTCACTGCCGTCGAATTTTGTAAATACTTACTGCAATAAGCAAACAAACATTTGAAACAAAGGAGGTAGTTCTTCTTTCATCCTATTACAAACCCGAAACCTTAATATTCATTGTATTCGGGAAATTTTCGCATAGGTCATCTAGCAGTATATTTCGTAATGTACATAAAATTTCCGCTATACATCCGGAATAAAAATTGCTGACGCGGATGCGAATGCGGATGTAGGATTTCAAGCGAAAGTTCCGCACTTGCGGATGCGGTTTTGGATCCGCGTTACATCCCCAGTTCAAACCCAAAGTACTTTTGATACCGTCTACGCGGCCAGACCGAAGCACCCGCAACAGTTTGCGGCGAGGCGAGGTGCCCGTCGACCAGCGATCTTGCTCCGTGAATAATAAATAGCTGGTGGCGTCATTTGCAGACGCGCCCTAGAGCCCCTGCCAGGCCACGCTAATTAATGTTCATTAATTAATTACCGGTCGCCTGCCGTCTGTGCACCCGCCCGGTCCGACTATTGGTGAAGGAGAGACCCCACATCAGCAGTCCAGAGCGCATGGGGCTCCACACATACTTGTCATTTTTAACTGTATGTTCACACTGGTCAGCCAAACATTATGACCACCTGCTTATTAGTGTGTCGGTTGATCTCTGGAGCTCAATACAGCAGCGATTCGACGTGGCATGGATTCGAAAAGTCCATGACAGGTTTCCGGAGTGGTCTGGCACCAGATTCTACGCACAGGTCACATAATTCCCATAAATTGCGGGCCGTTATTTTGTGGGCGCGGCGCATGTGAAAGAGCATCTCAGAAACGGTGAGTCTGGTTGGCTGATCACGTGCTACTGTACTCAGCATCTATGCAGAGTAGTTGAACGACGACGAAACCACGACTGGGCGACAAGGTCGTGGAAGTCCACGCCTCATCACAGAACATGGATGTCGGAGGCTTGCCCGCACTGTAAAGCAGGGTAGGAGGTGATCTGTAGCAGATCTGACAGCAGAGTGTGCTCTGAAACACTCGTGCCGGCACCAGCATTGTACTCTGCAGCCAGATCTAACACAGATCACCCTCTATCCCGCTTTACAGACGGGGCAAGCCTCCGAGCTCCACATTCTGTGATTAAGCGTAGGGGTCCACACTTTGTCGCCCATTCGAGGCTTAATCATCCTTCGAACACAGATGCTCACTATAGTAGCACGCGAACAGTCGACCAGCCTTACCATTTCCGAGATGCCCGTTCCCAGGTACCGCGCCCACAAACCACCTAGGCTGCGATTCATAGGTCGAATCTTGAAAAATTGTAATTAACAAACAAAGGAGATAGCGTACAAATCTCTTGAGCGTCCACATTTGGATTATTGTTGTGCCATTTGGGTCCCGTTTCCTAAGGGGTTGATCGAAAGTGTAGAGAAAGTACAGAGAAGAGCCGCTCGATTCGTTACCGCTTGCTACAGTCCTTATGAAAGCGTCACAGAACTGATTAGTAGATTAGGTTGGGAGTCTCTGGTAGATAGACGACACACGTTTCGTTTAAACTTATCGGTAAACATGCGTACTCCAACTTTCACTTTTGAGTGTAGTGAAATACTTCTTCCACCAACCTATTTGAGTCGGAAGGACAGGAAAGATAAAATTAGAGAAATAAGGTGCC
>JARYHS010009186.1:17278630-17313197 GCA_031002005.1 Vandiemenella viatica | reverse complement strand
ACTTCACGTTTTAGTAGTGGTGAGGAATGATCATGTTCGTAGTAAGACTGCTTGAATGTGGCATAGTTGCCATACAGTACTGTTGTTCTGTTTTTCTTAAAGTCTAAATTTATGTTCTCATAGGGAAACGCTTCCTGATTTAGGAACACTTTGGCAGTATGGAGGTGGCAGTGATCAAACTCAGACAGCGGAATGAAGCAGTCGAATCGTCGTGTACTTATCCCGGGAGAACATTCCGGAAGAATATTTGTATGCCTTGCAAAATTCCCAGCACTCTCTTCACCCTCCTCCTATCCTTCAATGACTCCCAGTCCAGCTCCTTTATCATATCAGTTTCTGACTGGGTCCTGCAATAATTTCCACAATCAAATCTAGCTGCTCTTCATTGCACGCCCTCCAACTTCTGTATTTGATACCAAAATGTCGGTCTTAAACCTCACCATCATATTGAACCAATGATAAGACAGAAGTTTTGTAATCCAACTCCCTAACTTCTCTGATAAATCCTCTCATCACCGTAACCAGTAAATGAAGGATTTTGTAACCTTTTCCTACACCCCTCAGAATGTGTTCTGTTCAGTTGAGATTATTATCAAACTTTATGCCAAGATATTTACACTTCAAGCCTTAAACAATCAATTCTGATCCCACCTTATAATTAAAAACAATCTTCAGGTTTTTTTTCTGTGTACCTAATAAGCTGACACTTCTTGGCATTTATCTTCGTTCCATGCTGACACACACATTTAGATATTCTATCCAGGTCACCCTGCAGCTGTTCAAAGTTTTCACCTGTTTTGATCCTGTTGTATACCATTATGTTATCTGTAAACAACCTAGACTCTGACCGTAACCCATCAACACAGTCGCTCATTAGAACAATGAACAGCAACGGTCCCAATACACTACCCTGTGGCACTTCTATATTTACTTCGTCCTCTTTTAATAATGTATTTCGTACCTTAACACTGTTATTTCCAACTTTTAAGAATTCCTCTACCCAGCAATTAACTTTTCCCTCCAGTCCAACAGTTTTCAGTTTATTTAAAACCATTTTATGCCTTACTCTGTCATGTGGTACACTGTCAACTGGGCCTCCTGCATTGTCAAATTTATCTGATGGGCACACCGCATAGTAATCTTCGTTATGTTTTTATTTCTTTTTTCTCAAAACTGACATAGTTATAACTATCATAACTACGAGGCGCGTCCAGAAAGTAAGTTCCGTTTCAATTTATCTCCGCTGCAGCGCTGCGATTGCAGTTCCGCACATGCGCTGTAGACGATGTGTATCAAGGGGAAGAACGTCCGCCATTTGGAGATCGCTGTCAGTTACGTACGCTTTGTTGTGCTAGTTTGAAATGTCGGCGTTGATTGAAAATCCCGCCGCCTGTGAAATCAGGTCTGTGATTCAGTTTCTGAATGCGAGGAAAGTGAAACCAAGGGAAATTTATCTGCAAATTTGCGATATTTACGCACTAAATGCGATGAGTGATTCGATGGTGAGAAGATGGGTCCGACAGTTCAATGGCGGGCGTAGTGATGTGCACGATGAAGAACGAAGTGGGCGTCCACCTTTGGTTACAGAAGAACTGGTTCACGCGATTGATGACAAGATCCAGGAAAACCGTTGGTTTACAATTAGTGCTCTCGCTATGGACTTCCCCCAAATTTCACGATCACTGATGCATGAAATTGTTACCAAACAACTGAAATTCCGTAAACTTTACTCACGTTGGGTACCAAAGATTCTCACTGAGCAACACCAAACACAACGGATGGGTAGTGCACTTGAGTTTTTGACCCGTTATGCTGAAAGCGGCGAAGAATTTCTGAGACGGATAGTCACAGGAGATGAAACGTGGGTTTCTTACGACACCCCTGAGAGTAAGCGGCGATCAATCGAATGGAGGCACACTTCATCCCCACCAAAGGTTAAGCCGAAGCAAGTCATGACACCTCGGAAAATGATGTGCACAGTGTTCTGGGACTGGAAAGGCATCCTACTCATTGACTTCTTACCGCACAGGCGGCAGATTTCTATGAAGAAGGTATACAAAACCTGGTGCCACGCTATGACAAATGCCTGAAAAATTTCGGCAGTTATGTGGAAAAGTAGTTTAAGAGTTTTAGAATTTTGTGCAATAAAAATTTCTTCTGTATCTGTGTACAATTTCATTTTATTACCAAACGAAACTTACTTTCTGGACGCGCCTCGTATTTGAATGTTCCTTGTCTTCAAGTACACGGAAACAATATATTATAATGTATGTAGCAGATAAGTCAATACTTTTATAACAATGAACTTACGTATCTCGGTATTCAATCACTGTTACCTCTGAAAATTATTTGTGTTTATGTTCATTTCCGCCAAGATAATGAAAGCCGTGTTGCCATTATCATTGAATAAATACAATATTAATAAAGGAGACATTTCTAGTCAGTATAAGTGGTTCGATAGTTTCAGTATTTGATTTTTTTTATTTATCTTGTGATGATTAGCAAGAAGTGAGGACAAATGTATACATCACAAGCTCGTACAATACTATGTCTCTGGATCTAGTGTTTTGATCAATTCAATTGCTCTGATCAATTCATTGTGTATGTACATTAGTTTTCCTTAGTAAGATCGAAAAGGACAGTTAGAAACGATTGAAAGGTGGATCCACAGTTGTATAACTGACGGAGCTCCATTTGTGTAGCAAGTAGCCACATCTGCCTTGTCCTGTTCGAATCTGTTTGATGATCCACAGTTTGTTGATGCTAAAAGAGGAATCTGTAAGGTTGATTGCTGTGCGCCACGATGGTTCTGAAAGATGGGGTTTAGCATGTTTAATGTCTCGATTTATAGGCAGCTGAGGGTTCTTCTGAGTGTTTTTCCAGAATTGTAGGAGAGCCTCTGATCTTCTTAGTGCTGGAAGTTAAGTTTCAAAGAGAACTAGAAGCCATAGGGTATTCGTGCTCAGAATGCATCCTATCTTGTGCTAACCTCTTCATCCCTACATACCTCTAACAACCCACGTCCTCGATTACATGCTTGATATATTGTACTCTCTGTCTTCCTCTACACTTCTTACCTTAGACTGTTGTCTCTTCTTTCTGTAAGCTTCTTCCTCACCAATCATTTCCAAAACTTGTTCATTTTGTACTTTATCTGTCAACTTAATTTTCAGCATTTTTCTTTAGCACCATATTTCAAATGTTTCAATTATCTTTCTTTCTGATATTCCAACAGTCCATGTTTCGCTACCATAAAGTGCTGTGCTCCACAGAGTTTTAAAAACTCTCAAATCCTAGATCAATATTTTAAACTAAAAGATTTACTCTTTTCCATGAAGGCTCTTTTTTTAGTGCTATTCTGCTTTTAAAATCATTCTCGATTCGGCCATCGGTTGTAATTTTGCTTCCCAAGTAGTAGAATTCACTTACTTCTCCTATTGCATCCGATCCTATTTTCACATTTAATCTACTGTGATTGGTAGACTATTAATTCTGCTACATTTCATCACTTTTGTCTTGCTTTGATTTATATTCAATCCAAAATCTTCCTTCAGTATT
Organism: Vandiemenella viatica; assembly: GCA_031002005.1. Lineage (NCBI taxonomy): Eukaryota > Metazoa > Arthropoda > Insecta > Orthoptera > Morabidae > Vandiemenella > Vandiemenella viatica. Next base: position 17,309,639 of record JARYHS010009186.1, on the reverse strand, counting down.
TTGTTCGTGCCATTCTGTAACTTCTCAAAATCCTCAGCCTGGTCTGCTACAAAACAATGTCATCTGCAAATTATAGCATACCGATTTTTTTTCCTTGAACACTTATGCCACATTCAATTTTTTATTTTTTTTTACTTCCTTTATTGATTCCTCTACATACAAGTTGAATATTCACGGGGATAGACTACAACCTCGTCTAATTATCTGTATTCCATGATTGAGTTGCAGGTATATTTTTATTCGCATGAGCACTATTGATCCAGGGCGTTCCGCAGTATTCAGCAACAGAATCGCAAAGGCTGAGGATCTTAGAACATCAGCACTTCCTCCCCGTGAAGTACCTGCAAGCATTTGAATAATATTATTTCTAATTTTGACTTAAGCAGCCACAAATTCAAAGATCTGTCCAGTGTGCATCCAGGCATTTTTATGAGCTGCAATATGGCAAGAATCTGGTACTAAATTTCATTTCTCATTTAAACGACGATTGTCAATACGTAAATGGAGTGTCGATATAACTGTGGCCTGAGAATTTAGATGGAGGTATCATTTCATGAAGTATCAATCTAAGGTTTACAGATCACTGGATAAAGTTGTTTCAGCATCAGAAAAGTTGGGTTCTACTACACCAAACCATTTCATCAGCGAAAATAAATTTTCTTGAATATGTTTGCGGTAAATTGTGTGCGTAAAAACTAAAGAGTACGGAAGCCAAAACATGTCCTTAAGGTAAGCCGCTATTTAGATTAAGCAATCAGAGAAGATCTGGAAGTGCCTATTGAAGAACTAAAGTAAGTTAGTAAGTTTTCGCTACGGGAAACTACTCACGAATTTCAGAAGAAGTCCTTCCTGCCAAACAGTGTCATAGGCAGCTGATAGATCCATAAACGCAGTCGCGGTTACTTATTTATTCTCAAATAGATTTTTGATATGGAAGATAAGAGTGAATACCTGGTCATTACAACACCTCCCTGGTCTAAAGCTCCCTTGTTCTACGTGGTTGCACATTACTTCAGAAATTGTGTTGTGTTTGTATGTGACACTGCTTTTGGTCTATAGTTTTCCACTGTTGTAAGATCTTTATTTGGTTTCAGCAAGGCTATTACTTTTTCTTTCTTCATCGAGGGTGGGAGGTTTCCAGTTTGTAGTATACTTGAGATGTTGGTAAGACATCCTACTACAGCTAGTAAACAATGGACCAAACGTTCAGGATATACACCATCAAATCCACCTGCTTTTCAAAATTTCATTAGTTTGATCTCAACTTTGGTGTCCTCTTCTCGGAATGATCCGTAGATTGTGGAGCTGATTTTTGTTGCTGTGTGATTTTATTCTCATATCCCTTTTTGTTTCCTTATCTTCTGCGTTCTTAGAAACCAGAAAAAGGTGTTTGGAAAAATCATTGATTGCAGTTTTTTGATCTTTTGTCCGAATGGTTTGATGACCCTAATTTACTGCTAGAGTTGGTGTAATCCATGGACTTAGCTGTACAATGGCAGATATTTCTACGACCCTCGTTCGGGTACTAGTGGAGAATAGTTTCATTGTGATGGGTTGGAAGATCTTCATATTTCATGAGCAATTTCTCACTTTCTTCGCTCCGAACAGGTGTGTATTCTTTATGGTATCCTCTAGGAATACATCGTCTATCTTCATCATTAATGAGCCCTGAAAATCTACTGTAATTGTTGTAGGTTGTATTAATTCATCTGATGTTATCGTCTGCTTCCTTTGCAAATTCAGTCCAATTCGGTTTCTTGAAGTTCCATCTTGGTTTAGGGTGAGATCGTATAATAGGTAAAGACGTTCCTACCTCTACGATAACAAGTCTGTGTTGACTGTAGGAAAATCCTTAATCACTGATTGACATACTTCATGGAGAGAATTCTGGAGCTGGGTTTCAAAACATAAGTCATGTGGTGTTTTCTTTTTCCAGACAATTTTTTTTCATTGTCTGTAAGGTAAAATTACTAATAATGATATTAAAGTTGCAATAGTCAATTCTGGTATGGCGCCAGGATTAAAGGGGGAAATTCAAAAAAAAATTAATATAAAGTTACTTCTATTGGTAATATGAAAAAAAACTATAATTTAACAGTCGCGACTCTTAATCTAATCAAAAGTGATCGGCAAATAGAGCAAAAAATGTACAAATTAAATTTTGAGTTTTGTTAGTAAATGTGATCTGTTTTCACAGCAATGATTGAACGAAATTACGAATGCAAGCAATGAGACTGTGGGTGTGACCCGTGTGAAGTCGTCCCTCCCGCTAGTCGTGTTTCCCGTTTGTCCTGCGGCCGTGTCAGCTTAGGCCACCTGTCATACGTCAAGTGTCGCTTCTCTACCTCCAGCGCGCACCTTCCCGCGTTCTTTCATTTGTTGCAGCCACTATAGTGGCAGTCATGAAATTAGTCCTGTGAAGGTCACGGAGTATCCGAACAGTGTTGCAAATCAGCAAAAAAATCAACTTTCAGTAATGAGTGCGAAAAAATTTCTAAAACATAATACTTAACATGCGGAACAAGGTGATGGGCTTTATAATTACAAACATGTGTGTGACTATTTTTTAAAAAAAAAATAGTAATTTGTTTCCATTAAAATTAGAAATCAAAATACTTTTTCACTTCAACCGACAGAAAAAGCAATAAACATAATAAGAAATAACACAACAAAAAAATTATGAGCCTTCCTGAAAGTTAACGGACTCATACCGAATACATTCTATTCAATAAATAGGGAAGCATGTGAATAAAATAAAAATGTTACACGAAGCGCTTAGTTGTTTCGGCTGTGTAATGTAAAATGTTTTAGCTGACTAACTTCCGTTTTATTTGTTTACGTAAAAACTTCCAGCTAGAAAGTTTCTAAGAAAATACTGAAATTAATTCTGGTAGCAGGCAAAGCCACTTCAGACAACCCCTTTTGGATTGTTTCACAGTTTATATTTGCGCGAATGATTGCACGCAGCGCATGCTCCAGTGCCGGCTGGTCGGTCGGTTCGTTTACGACTGAAAAACATATTTCCTCTCCTCCACAAAAAAGCTATTTTTAGCTTCTGTAAGAATTATTATTGTCGTTGTACACAATGGACCATACATGACAAATTTCGCGAGAAAACTTCAAAAGCAAAGACAAAACAAAAATTAATTTATCAAATATAAGGGACCGATTATACATAGAAATGACTGCAACAAATACCTCCATGTCACTGTTTGTAATTTATCGAAGTATTTCTTTTTGGGTATTAGTTATTGGTAATATTCCTTAAAAAATACTTTAAAATATCTGCTACAATGATTTTATTTAGGTTTCCAATGCCCAGGTGACCTGCAGGTTCGCGAATATTATTTCTGTCTGTTAATACACTAATAACATTATTATGTTCCTGAACATCACCACCATTAACATTACTCGAATAGGCCTTAAACTAAGGAAATAAAGCGACCGCGGTAAAGATACCCATGGACGACCGGCTAAAGCTAATGTGGCAATGTCGCCGGCCCAACCAAGGGACAGAGGGTTGGTGCGGGCAGAGGTGGCAGTGGAGACTACGTGACCTTGGCAGGTCTAATTTCATGACGCCGACTGTAGTGGTAAGGCCGTTACAAAATAAACACCCATGATTGGCTCGGCTCATAAAAAACGAAAAAACCATTGGTTCGGAACAAGAAACATAGCATTCGCGATTCGTCAGCTACCACCCTAGCGTTCGATCACGCGTTTTCCTGCGAACGTATGCGTCACACAGCTTTCTAGAAAACTTAACTCCTAGCTCCACATATCGTTGACTTGATTGTGGTATACCTCCCCCTCCCCTCCCCCCGGACTTCTAACGAAGGTCCGTTAGCTCTTCGCCATCGCGAGTCTGAATAAAGTGTAACCCTCGTTAAGGCATCTGGCAAACCATATGGCCCAAGGGACGGCTGTGTAGAAAATTTGTCCTAGTTCTTGTCCGCAACTGGCTGCCAAACAGCAGTGTGCAATATAACACCTTAGAGTGTATCCACGCGAACATCGGCCTCAATGAAACGTAAGCAGGTCCTAAGCATCATGGTTCTTTCAAATACATAATTATATGCTTGTGTTGATAGTAGAGAAAGATTTCAAAATTCAGCACTTGTTGGAGAGAGTGATGAGGCGATGTAGAAGAGAAGCAAAGGAATTTGGTTAAAAAACTTTCGTCAGATCATTGCTTGAATATTGTGGCGTAGTGTGGTCCCACATTTTGAGTATCAAATACAGGAGTCGGAGAGGGTGCAAAAAAGGGCTGCTAGATTTGTTTATGGAAATTATCGCAAAGCACAGTCAGTAACAGATATGATAAAAGAGCTGGAATTGGATTCATTGCAAGACAGGAGGAGGGTGAACAGGGTCATGGGAGTGTACAAGGCGTATATTGCTGATGAGTCATTGAAAGATTTTGGTATTGAAATGAAAAGTATTGCTTGGAAGTTAAAAGATGACAATGACCACAAGCTGGAACTCGATTTCAGGCACAAGGGCTTAGGAAGATTCTTATTTTTGGGTAAGGTTGTCAGGGATGGGAATAAGTTACCAAGAGAAATTGTCAATAACTTACCAAAAACTTTGAAAGAATTTCATGTTAAAATCTGTAGGGGTCAAATGTAGATGGGTGCAGGAAAGGGGGACGATGGGTATGTAGGAAAATTACCACTGGATCGTGCACTCCATTGCAATTTAATTAATTATTATTAATATATTAGGATTAGGGCGTCTTTATTAGAAAGATATCCAACATGTTCTGTTCCCTTGTATTCTGCTGAATCACATGTGTAAAGCCTCTTTCCGTTAGTAAGGTATTTGAAACACCTGTTCTTTTGTGTTATTAATCGCATTTCCTACCCGCTTAATACATGTACATGGTGAATTCAAATCCCCACCAATATTGACCATTCTACGCTCACCACTATTTAATTTCTCTCTAAAAGTTTCACCTTCATCATCCATTTTTTCACTGCGGTAGGCAGCTGACATCCTGATTTCTGCTTAACACTCCAGAAATCTATCTCTAGCAACTCATGGCAATGATCTATGAATAGCTGTGAACTACGGTAGTCTTTAATTAATCAGTATAAACACCTTTCCATCAATTGCTCCTCTGCATCTGTGGTTTACTCTAACAAGGATAACCTCCTTGTCTAGCAGTCCTTCGTTTAACAATGACAACACGCCTCTAACCACTTATGGTTTGTATAACACTATTAAGTTATCAAACTCTGTGACTCTCTTCATTATACCCCTACAGTTCACAAGTAAAAGTACCTGGCACGCCCGATAACAGCTGTTGCACCAGAGTAAGAAGAAATCCGCTTCGGACCACAAAATTATGTAAGTAAACAATTCGTACTATCAAGAAAACTTATTACGTCATACGACATACCGAGTAGCTATTGGCTGCTGCCCTTGAATCGGTTCGTTAGTTCAAAAAGGCTTTTGGTTGTGAACGCAGCTTATGGCTAAATAAAATAAATCCTTTTTATAAAAATGTCCATTGAGTGCAAATAGAAATCAGTAAGTAAAATCACAGGATTCGTACACGACCATCCAAAAAAGCATCAGAAACTGTTTCATGGATACAAAAAGATGATGATTCCAACGGTTGGGTCACATTTTTGTGAAAAAGCCGCCAAAATGTCAGTCAGTGTACATCAAGAATCAGTCATTGAAGCCTCTGCTGTTTAATCGTTGAAGCAAGTGTTGAACTAAACTTTGACTATTTTCAGTGACGAGGAGTCTCCTGTGATTATTGCATGACCGGTATGAAACGAACCAAGGTTCAGACGTCTGATATTACGGGAATTAGATATGGTAAAACATATTTAATGCTTATTCACTTAATTCATAATGTTTGTGTAACATTAAATACGTCCTTTTTCTTCTTAAGTCTCTTCTCCTATTGGATGTTGGCGGTCCACAGCGAGAAAATGCAGTATGGAAAGCCTCTTCTAAAGTGCAGTTGTACCATCTCCGAATGTCTTTCAGCATTTACGTCCTTACTAAGTATTAATTTCGTCTGTTATTCTGGATTTTATTCGCGCGTGTAGCTGGTACCATCGGATACTACTCTGGGTACAATTTCTTGAAGAAATCACACAGGTCAAATCGACCTGGAACCTTTACGGCACTGTGAAGGACTGAGAAGATTTCTCTCGGGCGAAGTAACTGCAGAAGACTAGTATCAATTGTCATGTAGCTACGTCATTATAGAATTTAGCATAAGATTTTTTGTAACAATTAATAATATAAAATTTAAGAAAGTGATGTATAAGGAATGTTCATATAGAAACGAGCCGGAGTCTGGAATGTGCAAACCGGTGACAGAATGGTAATATCGTTGCGTCAGTAACTAATAGGCTTTCAGACAGGAGCGAGGAAGTTCACATGCCTGCCGCTAGAGGGTTACGAGTGCAAGTCACGTGACTACTAAGCTAACAGAAGCATGCGTCAGTAGTCCAGCGCTCTTCTTTGACCAAGACGGTCTCCTACTGATAGACTTCCTGCAGCACACGACAACAATGAATGTCGAGCGTTACTCGCAAAACTTCACGACCCTTCGCCAAGCGATGAAATCAAAACGAGCAGGCAAGCTCACCCGTGGGGTCATTCTGCACCACGACAATGCAAGGCCTCATACGGCCAACGCAATCACGGCACTCGTGCAGAAATTCAAGTGGGAGGTTCTCGGTCACCCTCCATACAGTCCAGACCTCTCTCTCTGCGATTACGCCATTTTTGGTCCCCCAAAATAAGGCTCTGAGGGGCAAACAATTCTCCTTAGACGATGACGTCAAACAGTACGTGCGGAACTGATTCAAATCGCAGCCCCAGGAATATTAAGAGGCAGCCATTCACCGCCTTGTGTCGCAGTGGGAGAAATGCCTGAACAGCCAGGGCCAATACTCCTGAAATACAGGCACTGGTTTCTGTTCCTACACCTCCGGCTCGTTACTTTCTGAACATCATGTGGATAAAACATTTAAATATTATCTTCAAAAGCTGTATAAGGCGTTACAGTGTATTTGCTTCTTTCCCCGCGACTTGTTGACGCATCACCGTTTGAAGTCTCGACAGTTGCTGCTTGGTCCAGCGTGTATCACTGCATGATGTACGGGTGCTGCCCCCCGTGTCGGCGGCTAGTAACTAATTGCCGCTGTCCGCGCCGGGCCTTCCCCTCCCCGCCCCGACACTGTTCGGCTCCCATCAATCTGGCAACACCGCCCAGCTGCGCCAGCTACGAGTGCGCTGTTGCCACGTCCCACAAGTCAGCTGATTTATGGCCGGTCGGCGGTTGGTACAGCCCATCCTCTCCCACACCCCTCCCGGTCGACAACCTCACCGGGGCAGAGGTTGCATCTTCAGCCATTTGTCCACCGCGGTTGAATGGGGCATTTTATTTTGTGCCCAGCTGTACACCGGCGGCCGTGTTTCACTACTTGTTAATTTACGTACTTGCGCACTGGAAAAGAGTGCAGAGACGTATATTGCGCTGCTCCGACGTGCTGCAGGGACCCAAATTACACACGTCAAATACTAAAGTCGTTAGTAGCGAAAAGAAAGGCGGGCAGATTTGTTTGCGGATATTAGCATAGAACACAATCAGTAAATGGTACGACCGTAGAATCTAGATAGGGAGTGATTGTAGGCAGCTGTATAATACCTCCATAGGTGAGACCTGGAAGGATGTCGGCCGAAGAAGGTGTATCTTGGGGAAACGAAAGAAGACTTGTTGTTATTTAGGCCTTTTTGTCCTTAGCTGCTTTAATAATGCAAATTCTGAAAATTAATAACCACACAAAACCATGCAGTACAAGAAAGCAATACATGAAGAGGAAAATGTAATTAATGACTACATTCACCTAACGAATCAGACTCTATTCAGAACAGTAAAAAAACACACATAACGCCACAACGTAGATATAATTTAAAACAAAAACAAACAAATTGATAAGATACTTGCCGGAAATAATAAGCATCTCATTACTGTGAACAATAAAGAACAAATGCGTGTATAGAGATTGCACAAACAGAAAAAGTGCAAGAGAATGTGCTTTGAAAATGAAGCAAGTTTGTTCACTTAGAAGGACTCCACAGTGTATGTGCGAAACACATAAAATCAGCAAACCCAACACTGAAATGGAACTTCCCCAGCCAAGACTTCAGTGTGAAAACAGGAAACAAAAACTGTAAGTAGAATATAATATTTATAGCACTTAATAACAGAATAGAATTATAAACATACTATAACAACGTCAAAGCGAGTACATTAACTGTTCTAGGGCACCGAGGATGATTGAATAAATAATCGAAACGCGTCTGTACTAGACGGATAGGTCTCAGAAAAGACGACTATTTGTGAAAGAATACCTACGGAACTGGTTGCAACTTATCCGTATAAATAAGAACCGTATCAGCCTTGATTCATATCTGGGAAAGAACTGGGCGAAGAAGAGGTACATATTACAATATCATTTTAAGGCTTATCTCACTTATTTATTCAATGAAGCTACGGAAGTAATAATGAACGGGATCAGTTACTGTAGCCACACAAATTACGCTAACAGTTTATCCTTACGAACTGTTCGAAATTCCACTTCACTCTATAAACGTCTCGGAATTAACATAATTTTTTAATTATATAAACATTACCTCATAGAGGCATCCAATCAACTACCAGTACAGATATATCCGTCGCGAGACACTGGAATTACACAGTAGTTGTTTTGATCCAAGCTATGCGCTGAGACAGAAAGGCAGTAGAAACTTAGATATAAACAGCATCGTGAAGGCACCCAAAGACGCATCTCAAAATGCAGTCGGTGTCGGGAACCGACAATGAGTACACCTTTTATACTGAGGATGGTTTTTATAGCCAGTAAGCTGCTGGTAGCAATGGTGACTTTCTTCACCGTGTCGGAGGTAGATGGTAGTTCCAACCACAATTACTATATCTCTGGCTTATGGGTAAATTTGCAGAAGTCCCAATAAATTGTCCGACTCTCTCCTTATTACTTAAATTTTATGTTGCCAAGGCTGGCTCTACCAAGCGCCATCTTCACCTCAAGCCCGACGCTCACTCTAAAATCCAATTCCTTAATAGCATCCATATTGCCGTCTCTACTGGCGTCTATTCTGCTTCCTTATCGAGTATAAATATGAAGCTGCTAGGGGGCTGTATATGAAATTTCTGATGTTTCATCCTATTTGATCGGAATTATCGTAAACATTCTTAGCCCCAATTCTGGCAGATTTCTCTACCATTTCCAGATACTTGAAAAATAAACAGAAAAGTAGCTCGTGTAAATTTCTCTTAAGAGCAGAAGTGAAAGGGAAGAGCAGGTGCAGTTTTGTAAACTAAATGTAAACATTTATTTTCCCGTTACTTAAAAGCTTACGTGCCCCAAGTTCTTTCGAAACCTGATATAAACTGTGTCGTCATGCCAACTTTAAAACAATTTCTCTGGCCAACCGAAACCAATAAACAGGAAATCTTGTAGGCTTTCAGAGTATTACCATCCACTTTGACCGAATTATCTGTCGTTTGCTAAGATAAACAGACTTTAGTTTTTCTAACTGTATCCCTGTTACTTTCAATGTCTATCCCTGGGCATTATTGATGGTCATCGAAAGGGCTGATTTTAGTGGGACTGATGACAGCAAGGATTCTCTCAAATAAAACCAGTTCTATTGTTTTGTTTTTCTTCTGTTTGTAAAATAAAACGTTTGACTGGGACCAACTGCAGTTCGCAATATATGAAACTAGCTCATCGTTCAATAAGTCCCGGCACTCACCCACAGATGGCGTTACTAATATCAACTCGACTTCCTGTTTCGAAAGAACTAACCTTCAAATGACACGTTCTGATTCTCACTTCAGTCGGGACCATAAACAGCAAAGTGGTGAAAGTGACGCTACTTGTGGAAAAAAGGACACAAAAGCGAATTTCATGTGTTGATCAAATATTGCTATTTAATGGGGAAAATACTGTGCAAGTTCAGCAGTGGATTGAAAAATGTTATCCAGACTCTGCTCCGTCGAAAACAACCATTTCCCAGTGGTATCCTGATATTAAGCGCGGTCGCACGGATACAAATGATGCGAAACGCTCGGGTAGGCCAAATGAAGCAGTCACTCCGGAAAATGTGAAACAAGTTTTGAAAATTGTGACTGGATGACCGCATTTCGTGAGATTTCTGAGATGATAAACATATCAACTGGAAGTGAGTGGACGATTTTAAAAGAAAAGTTGGGCATGAAATGAAAAAGTATTTTCCAAATGGGTGCCGCGTTTGCTCACCATGAAACAAAAGCAACAACGAGTCGACGATTCAAAGAGGTGTTTGTCACTGTTTACTCGCAATAAACAGTATTTTTTTCGTCGGTATGTGACAATGGACGAAACGTAGATCCACCATATCACTCCGGAGTCGAAGCGGCAGTCAGCTGAGTGGCGTGCAGCCGGTGAAAGTCGTCCGAAGCGTCAGAAAACGCAGCAATCAGCTGGCAAAGTCATGACGTCGGATTTTTTTTGGGATGCGCAAGGTATAATTTACATCGACTACCTTTAAAAGGGAAAATCTATTAATAGCGACTATTACATTGAGTTATTGGTGCTTTTGAAATGCGAAATCGCAAAAAAAAAAAAAAAAAAAAAAAAAAAAAAAAAAAAAAAAAAAAAAACGACCGCACATGAAGAAGAAAAAATTATCTTTCATCACGACAATGCACCATGTCACAAGTCAATGAGAACAATGGCCAAATTGAACGAGTTTGGCTTCAATCTGCTTCCCCTCCCACCAACTCTCCAGATCTGTCCACAGTGACTTCTGGCTGTTTGCTGATCTCACAAAGATGCTCCAGGAAAAAAAAATTGGCTCCAATGAGGAAGACATCGCTGCAACTGAAGCTTATTTTGAGGACAAGGACAAATCGTTTTACAAGCATGACTATCGAAAAGTTAGAAAAGCGTTGGTAAGAATGTATAGCTCTTGAAGGTTGCGACTATGTTGATGAATAAAAATGAATTTTGCGAAATAAATGTCGTTTCCTTAGTTGGTCCCGGGACTTATTGAATGTCTTAGAGGTGGCCGCCACGTGCAAAAGTCGCGGCTACGACGCGCCAAGCATCTCCAGCCGCCGTTCCGGCCTGACTATTCTATGTATTGGATTTATTAAATGAATAATATTTAGTCACAATAAGAAACAATAAATAATGTAAAACATTTTATTTGATATTCAACATATTGACCGAAGTTAAGATGGCTGCCGCGCGCGGTTGTGTGTCACGTCGCTCTTGCCGTTGAATGCATTTCGCGAGGGAGAAAACAATCGTTAAGTGACGAAACAAGTTGTGCTGGTGTAAATAGTGCGTGTCAGTGCATGTAAAACTCTCGCTAACTGCGGTAAAAAAAAATATACGTTGTATGAGTGATTTTGTCTAACTACTGAACTGGAAAGCAGTGCCACGAGTCAACGGTCATCGTCCGCAGCGCGCTGCGTCGCGTCAGTGCTTCAACGTCACGGAGCGGGTGCGTCAGAGCGCACCGTCAGCACCCTGGCGTCCAGCTGACGTGAGTCAACACCTCGCCTGCCTCAAGGCTCAGGACTCGACTGAAGGTAACAATAATAGCAATACAAACAGAGCTTAAATCCCGAATCGGAGTGCATCGACACAGTTAACAGCAGGTACGAAAAACTTGTTAATTATGTTAACAAACTGTTAGGCCAAAAAATGACTGAGTTCAAACTGAGGGAATTAAGGACAACCTTGCTTCCTTCGCAGTGGCTATGGCTCACATAGAGGGAAGAAATGAAGAGATGAAGAAAGAAATAAGGACACTCAGAGAAGAGAACAGAGAACTGAACGTGCAGAAAAACTGTCAGCATCTAGTTATGCAGCAGTGACAAAATCAGGGATGGAACCTACATTAAAGTCAAAAATAGAAAAAACAGCTACTAGTGCAGCCGTCTTCATAACTTCCAAGAATGGAGAAACTCCGAAACAGGTTGCTGATAAACTAACCAGAATCATAAAACCAGGGAAAGATAAGATAAAATAAACAAAATACGTAGCACAAACAATGCTGTAATCGTAGAAACAGCATCTCAAGATGATGTAAGAAAAATTATGGAAAATAAAGAACTAAACGAAAATCTGAAGTGTGAAATGCCGAGGAAAAGGAAACCACTGTTGATTCTGTACGACGTACCCACGTCACTTGAGCCATGCAAAATCCCAGAAAAAGTATATGAACAAAATTTTGAAGGAAAAATAGAAAGACAACAATTTCTGGAGGGGTTCAAGTCAAAATTTCGAACAGGCCCAGAGATAAAAGCACTGTCCATCAAGTTGTTGAAGTAAGTGCTGAAATAAGGAAGCAAATAATGCAGCAAAGAAAAATATACATAGAATTCAGTGCCATATCCGCAAAAGATTACACGGTAGTACCAAAATGTATGCATTGCTACGATTATGGTCATATTAGCAAACATTGTACCCAAACGTCGGCCGCTTGCAAACATTGTGGAGAAACTAGCCACAAGAAAGAAGGCTGTAGCAAGTCCTTACAGTCAGCTGTTTGTATCCCATGCAGGAAACGGGGAAAATCGTGCAACAAATCTGGCAAAGATTGTCCGACATACCAACTGTTTCTTCAAAGATTGATAAACAGAACTGATTATGGACAGTAGAAGGAACTCCAAGAGGATGGATAAACCATACAAAGATCAATTATTGAGTATCATTATCAACCTAATAGAAGAAACAGTAGGGAAAGGAAAGAGGAATAAAACAAGAAACACGCCATCGAGGAAGAGGAGGAACGCAGAGAGGGCTGCAAGATACAGGGAGAAAATATTGCAAGAAGGGAAGGAAACAGCAAACAGCGTAAGCACGCAGACAGATGAATCTATCCTCCAACACTCAGAGATTACTTCTACCATCTGTGATATTTCTCCTAGACCTCAACCAAAACGAGCTGGACTTGGGTGGGTAGGACCAGTTCCAATGACATCCAACTACTGCAAAATTAGTGGCGCCTCCAAAAACCGAGCGAACGAAAACCAAGACACGCTGCAATAGCTCCAGACCATATCTACCAAAAGTTTGAAAACAATCTGCAGCTTGCTAGACTAGAGGAAACACAAAATCTCACTATGCGTTACGCCACCTAACCAGAATAGCACATCCAAATGGCAAAAACATCACATTTCCGCAACCAGAGGCAATTGATCGTATTCAACTTAAGATAAACAATATACCTACTAATTCAGCCCAGTTACTCACTATAGTCAAGCAAGTATTTGACAGACGGAACGAAATCTTTGATCCAGATCAAATTTATCGTCATTTTGTGATGACTCATGGAAGAATAATGCTTGACTCGAGACAGCCGTGGCCACAGTGCAATATCCATACTCGGCATCCATGAGTAGGGGTGCAGAGAGAATTAAGATCGCACAGTTAAACTGCAGGAGAACCAGTCTGGTTTTGCATGAAGTGAGTAAACTGGCTGAGGAAATGCAAATAGATATCCTCTGTCTTCAAGAGCCCCATTCCAGGGAAGGGAAAATCTCACACATGCCAGTGACGTCTCAGATAATCTCGACAGGGAAAAAACCAATGAGTGCCATCATAGTCTTCAATAATCAAATCACAGTCACAAAAATAACACAATTCTGCGATGAACATACGGTGTGTGTGGAGTTAGGTACGCAATGGGGAAACGTAGTCCTCGTTAACATGTACTTCCAATACAGAGACGATATTGATCCCTATCTTTGCAAGATTAGGGAAATATGTACAGCCATAGGCGACAGCCCTACGGTGATAGTTGCCGATGCAAATGCCAAATCTGCACTCTGGCACAGCGGTCGTACAGACGCACGAGGAGAAAAGTTACTCGAGCTGATTGGAGAATTACAGCTGTATGTCAAAAACGAGCCAAACAATCCATACACGTTCAGTGACCGAGCAGGTGCCAAATCGAACATAGATATAACTTTAGCAAATCGAAGAGCAGGAAACCTAGTAAGCGGGTGGAAAGTGATTGAGAACCAAACCACCAGTGATCACAATCTAATTATGTTCGAACTGGGAAGACTGCGAGACGGTGCGCGCGAAGGCGCCTGTACCAATATTCAACGGCTATATGACATCAGCAAAGCCAACTGGCCAAGGTTGAGGAGTTGCTTTATTCCCCCCCAAGTCGAAGATAAAGATTTTGATGTGGACAAGGCTGCGGAAGAAACAATTCGAGCAATCCAGGACGCAATGAGAACTGCAATTCCACTAAAGAAAACAACGGGAGTAAAAGACAAACCATGGACAGAAAGATTGCAGAAACTACGAATCACAATGAGGAAGGCAAGAAAAGCATATCAACGTTGCCTCATTACAGAAGAGAGACAGACTCTTCTAGATAGATATAGGAACAAAAAGCAAGAGTTCAAGGATCTGTTGCTGAAGACAAAACAAAAAAGCTGGGAAGCCTTCGTCAGACAAAATATGAGATCAGGCCCATGGGGCATCCCCTACAAGATTGCCGCTGGCAAAATTAGGCCACCTACAACCTTGTCTACTGTAAGAAAACTGGATGGATCTATGACCACCAACTGGATGGAAACTGCACGGGAGTTACTTGCCGTGCTACTTCCAGATGACAATACAGAAAACGAGACAGATCGGCAAAGTGAACTGCGTCAAAAAATGTGGGATCCCTACGAGAGTGAACATCAAAACTGCGTCATATCAGATGAAGAGATAGTAGAGGCAATATTTTCCCTTCAAAAAAGAAAAGCACCTGGACCTGATGGGATACCAGCAGAGGTCCTCCAGGAGCTGGTCATCCAACTGGTTCCAACCTTAAATAAACTTTTTAACGAATGCCTGGTACAGGGAAAAATACCAAATGCATGGAAAACGAGTGACGTGATTATCATAGCGAAAGGTGGAGGCAAAGACCCACAACTTCCAAAATCCTATCGTCCAATCTGCTTACTCAATGTTCTAGGGAAAGTACAAGAAAAGATACTTTGCAAAAAACTAAAGGAACATAGATTAAAATATGGGATGAACCCAAATCAGTATGGGTTCAGAGCAGGCAAGTCAACAGAGGACGCCATCAACCGCTTAATGGAAATAGCTCAAAACTCTTCCAAAAATTATGTGGTGGGAGTATTTGTGGATATCGCCGGCGCATTCGACAATCTCTGGTGGCCCGCGCTGTTCGAACGCTTAAGAAACATCAACTGTCCAAAAAACCTCTATACCAGTTTTAGAGATTATTGTAGAAATAGATATGCCAAATTGCGGTGCCCCAACAAGTACATAGAGAAAAGACTGACGAAAGGTTGCCCGCAGGGATCAGTGTGTGGACCAATTTTCTGGGACATTGGTTTGGAACCGGTCATGGAAATATTGCAACAAATGTCAGAACTGCTGGGTGTGATGGCATTCGCCGATGATCTCGCACTTCTGATAGACGCGGACACCAGGCAGGAACTCGAAACAAAATGCAAAGCAGTATTGGATTGCCTGAGTAAGTGGTGTGCAGCAGTTAAGTTAAACCTAGCCCCACAAAAGACGACCTACATGCTCCTAAAAGGAACACTCAAACGAAATCCGGTAATTAGGATCCAGGGAAAAACAATAAAGAGAAAAGCAGTAGTCCGCTACCTTGGTGTAAACCTGGAGGAACAACTGAAATTTGCGTCTCACATGGAGGAAGTATGTGGAAGAGCAGCACTGGTAATGCACAAATTGATAAGCATTGGCGAACGACGGTTTAATCTGCCTCCGCTCGTCATAAGAAGATATCACGATGCAATACTGACCTCCATTACTGGATACGCTGCAAGCACGTGGGCCAAGCACCTAAGAAAGGTCAAACCAAAGGAGCTGCTTCGCCGTACGCAGCGAGGAATTCTGCTCCGACTAACTGGGGCCTACAGAACAACGGCCACAAATGCCCTAACGGTTATACTCGGTATCTGGCCCCTGGACCTGGAAGTAAGGAAGCGAGGAGCGCTATACTGGATTAAAAAAGGAAGGTATGACCAAGCTGCTGAAATAATTGGAAGGCCTGTTGAAACCAAAAAAGAAATTTGGGATGCGCTGATGGATGAATGGCAGCAAACATGGACTAACAGCAACACGGGCAGAAGGACCTTCGACATGCTTCCTTGCGTGAAAGAGAGAATGAACATGACTCACCTACAACCATCTCCAGGGCTCATACACTACATATCTGGCCATGGTCCATACAACAGTTTCTTAGAACAGAGAGGCCTCAAAGAAACAAACAGGTGCGACTGTGGTGAAGTAAGTACTCCCGAGCACGTGGTTTGGGAGTGCAAACAAACTGAAGAATCAAGAGCATATCTCCAAATACAACTTCAGAACAGAAGAATATACGATATACTGCGTGATACCGAGCTCTGGCACTTGCTGGATGAAGCTGCTAATCTAGCGTCGCAGCGCGAGAAGGCGAGATTTGTTGAATTGAAACAGGCAGAGCGTAGGGGACGCCGCGAGCAACCGGCATCAGAAGCAGAAAGAAGGACAGGAGAGGAAGAAACTCAAGAGTAAAGAACAACCCAAATTTGACTACAAGCACTGCCCATGCCTGCACCAGGAAGACGGCAATCAATTCATCGTAGTGCCTCTGGAAGCCAGAGGCACCTTCTCCAGGGCTCAGGGGGTGGCCTGCTCTGATTCCAGGAGAGAACTCCTGATGGGGGAGCAGGTGGCTCCAGGGACAAACCGGAGAAGAACGAGACCACTACCTGGAACGTGAAGCTGGCTGACGACACTTTGTGGCCAGCATGTCAGCAGTCGCCCCGCTGCATCAGCAGAGACAGCTAGCGGCCTAGATGTCGACGCAGGCCAGCAGTAGTAAAAGAAGAACGTATACAAATAGACAGTTTATTAATTAGAAGTATGAAAATACAAAGACAATTGCTGATATTGGTGTGAATTAGTAAGATGGTAGATTAATTAGTAGATTAGTTGGTAGATTAAGTGGTATATTAATTATTAGAATAATTAGTAGATTTACTATTAGAATACTTAAATCTATTAAATCCTTAAAAATAATTATCCAGATATATTATTAACAAGAAAATAAAGTAAATTGTCTTAAGAATAAAACTGTAGAAACTAAGGGCCTACTTTAGGTAACAAGGTAGTAGGCTATGTAAAATCAGGAAATAAAATAAAAAAAAAATATTCAACATATTCTATTTAGGCGAATTGAGCTTAGTATAGATATTTTCGCCTAAAATACTAACCCAGCGTGTGTGCTTGTGGCAGACACACGAAGCAAAGCCTTGGAAAAAGTAGGAAAACATGGAAAGGCATTTTTCTCGCTGTTCCAATAACATTTCCAATCTTTAAGCTCTGATTGATACGTTAAAGCTATATTTCTCCAACATTTTTGATCAGTAGTGTAGGGCCATCGATTCCTTGACATGTCTGGAACTCCCCAGTTTCAGCCAATGCGTTGGTGGGCTTTTGAATTCAGCCGTCATAGTCAAAGGTTGTATGACGTCACTGCAGAGCGATTAAAGTAGAACAATGGGGAACTTCGGTGTAAATGTGAGGAGCGTAGCGAATGGCAAGTGGTCGGGAGTGACGTCATAACGCAGGTGTATGTGTATTTTCAGTTCCATTGCGCGAGGGGCGTAGCCAATGAGAGGCCACGATCAGTGGAAATTCCCATTGACGTCATAGACCCAGACGTATTCTCTGTCACTCTCGGGGAGCATGGCGGCCCACGACCGTTGGAAGTTCCCATTGACGTCACAGCAATCGCCCAAGGGGACCCCACCTTTCTAGATTGAATGTAAGGCTGTCCAAAACAGCGCTTGTGCGATAGCAGTCAGCTATTTCCAACTGACTATTTCTTTGCAGCCCGGAGTTTCATGTGCCTACAGGTGGCTATCAACAAAAGAGGAGTGTGGTCGCCTAACGACAACAGTTTGGGATGTGTCTTAAGTTCCAGTGCGGGAGCGAGAAAGTAAGAACATGAAAATATCCATGTGGTCTCCAGACAGTCATTATCGACCTTGTCAGCAAACAACGAATGCAGTCCGCGCTAAGCAGGTTACAAAAGCACCCGCCTGACGTGCTTACCCGGCGCTGAGCAAGCAACGCCGACACATGCCATTATAGTCACCACAGTTACGTGAGTACAGATGTTTGGAACACCGACCGGGTTAAGGTTAGCGCAGCAACTAGGCCCTCAAAATGCAACCCCGACCACACCATTCTATCGTACTAGTTCGCTACACCCCCGCCTTGCAATTGGGTTGGAAGAATTACCCCCCCAGTCTTTATGGGGAAGGACGGACTCTCCGTTGGAGAAGCATGTTTAGCCACCGGGAATGGTGCCCGGTGCCCAGGGGAACCTCGTGGCGGCGGTGCTGTCCCAACCGAGGGCGAAGACAATCCTCGGTCGTAGGACGTCCGTATAGTGTACTGAAGGCGTGAGGCATTGTGCTATGCGCCTGGCTGTACGGGCCGTACACTATTGAGCCCTGATCGAGTCAGGGTTCCTTCAGCTGTTTTTATTGGTGGGATTTGGTGTGATGTTCAACTTCCTGGGCTTCAGGCATCTGGAGTGGAGAGTTGGTGCGCAGGACGTCCACTGAGTAGAGATCTTCAGTGGCTACTTGCGGTTATGATTACTTCTTCTACCTCCGCTGCTACTTCAGTTCTCTTGAAGGGCTGTTCTCCTTCGGAACGCTGCGGTTGTGAAGGTGGATAGCACCTTGAAATTTTCCTCTGACTCGAGGAGCCGCTGTCTCCAGTCTGGTGACTCGAGATCTACTTGCCGTTCCAGGACAGCTCGTTCCTCCTGGTAGTGGATACATTCCTTGAGAACGTGTACTGACGTTTCTGGGGCCCCGCGCGTGCAGAGATTACTATCCACGATGTTTCTTTCATAGAGGGTCTGTTTGAGACTGTGTCCCGTGACGGGGCACAGTTATAGCCGCCATCATTGCAGGCATAGTGATTCAAGGCGCGTTTAACCACCCTTTAAGGGTGCCCAAGGGGAGCGGCGCACCCAGCGCCCGCCACGTACCTGGCCGAAGACCCTTCCAAATCCTGACTGTATAGCACAAGCCTGACGCACACACCCGGCTCCACACGTAGCCGCAGGGATAAGGCGAATGCCGCAGCGAGCGAGCGCCTCGCAGGAGGGCTGCGTCGCGCGTTACACAGCGCCAAACTACTGTGCAAGGCGTCCCCCACTAGGGCGCGCTCAACCGACGCGCAAAGCGCCACTGTATGAGCACAGGTTCCGATGCAACCGTCCAAGCTTCACATAGTACCATCATAGCGCACGTTCCCGTTGCGGGCTAGAAGACCCCACGGCGCTCACTAAGTGTTGTGCCAGCGTAGTGTTGCCAACTGTTAAACTAGCTGCCCACCAGACTCAATTGCTAAAACCACCAGAAAACTACTAACAAAAAGCGGTGCTACTCTCATAACCACTAAATTCTCCACTAAACAAATATTTCGCTATTACGAAAGAAAATAATGGGTATATTGTTAAAACAGTTACCTTTATTATTACGTAATACACATTAAATTTCTGTATAATTGATCAGTACATCAATATGCAAGTGAATCATCAACAAATTATTTAATCAACTGCTATTCTATATTAACTCTTCAGATGATCTTTTAAGGGCGGCATGACTATAAAGCCTACCCCTACCCGACTCAAGCCCCCCCCCCCAAATGAAATCCACTCAAGCTCCACCCCCCCCCCCCAAACCAAAATCATGCATCCGCCACTGTTAAGAGGAATTTCACAGTCAGTGATGGAGTAAGGGATAGTTGAAAATATTTATCTATTCAAACGTTTCTATTAATAATTTTCATCAATTAATTTTATTGGTTGAAAATAATACATATTTTCTGCACAAACACCAGGTTTAGTAGAACTTGAATGGTTTTATCATTTGTAAAGTTGAATATCACAGTGTTCATATTTGACTAAAAGCAATAAATCAGTGGTCATGGCATTACGGAACAGCGAACATTTTTTAATAAATGAACATTATTAATTAAAATAAACGAAGAAAACGATTAAATATTATTAGAAACCTTAATCGATTATAATTAATTCAATTAGCTGTTATTGTAACCTTTAACGTAAAATGAAATAAAAACTCAGTCAACCTCAATGTTTCCTACGCAGTACTGAAATAAGGTAGAAATATATTTCATTAAGTGTAAGTGGCTTAGTTTTTGATTTTTCATTAATTGAAACTGAATTCTACTGAACCACTAGAAAAAAAAAAAAACCACTAGCCACTAAAAGCAATATTTCTCCACTATAAAGGGGGTCTAAACCACCAATTTTAGTGGAAAACCCACTAAGTTGACATCACTATATGTCACACACGGGTAAAACCTACGCACTACCAGCACCCACTTACATAGAGGACCTATTATAACAATAAAGAGGCAGGTACTTTCCGGCGGCAAGCAAAAGTAATCTTTTATCTAATGCAAAGTTAGTAATTTCAGTTCCCTTGGCCATTTCGTCTGAAATATGCACAATAACTGAGAGGCACATGAATTTTTTTGCTATAAATCTCTTGACTGGTTTGATTCAATCCTCCATCCCTTCTTATCTTGCGCTACCATTTTCTTCTAAACATACCGCTTGCAACACACATCGTCAATTACCGGCTTCAAATATTCTAATCTTTGTCTTCCTCTACATTTCTTACCTTCGATTGTTCCCTCCTTTCCTTCTGTTGGAAGTTTTACGTGATGATAACATTTATAACAAAAAGGATTCCATTTATGAGATATCACTTTTAATTTTGAGCAAATTTTGTTTAAAAAAAATTTCAATGCACAAGTAACTTCCAGTTTCATTTTTCAAGTCTTCGTTGGTTTTGCTTGAAATTTTTGTAATATGCTTATTATCAAATAATTTGTGAAACATAAAAAGCAAAATGAATTAATATTTTGGTGAATTTAAAAAAAATGAATATTTGATACTACAAAAAGCAAATAGTATCGAAAGAATATGTGCACAGAAGCAAATAAAAGATATTCCGAAGTGATGATCAAACATAACGAGCCTAACCTCACTGATACTTACTTAAAACACGTTGCTATTGGTATTGGGATGAATTACAAGACGTGTCATATGCTTTAGATCCAACTACTTGGTTCTAGCCCTAAAGATCTCTACTTGTTAGAAACATCTTCAACAGTGTTTACTATTATCATTGTTATTTTGTTAAATGTGCGTGCATGTCAATATTTTGTTCTAGTACTATGTTTAACTCAGCTAAATTACAGTGTGGGAACAATTACAGACCGAGCGTGGTGGTGTAACGGATAGCGTTCTGGCCTCGCATTCGGGAGGACGGCGGTTCGAATCCCCGTCCGGGCATCCAGATTTGGGTTTTCCATGGTTTCCCCAAATCACTCCAGGCGAATGCCGGGATGCTTCCTTCAAAAGGCCATGGCCGAATTCCTTCCCATTCCTTGCCCCCATCCTTTCCCGTCTCTAAAGACCACGTTGTTAAAAAGGGACGTTAAACTGTTACAAAAAAAAACAAACAATTACAGATATTTTGGGTAATTATTGTTGTTGTTTTTATACACTGGTGTACTAAACACTATTTATAAAGAATATTTCTAACATTTTATACTAAAATTGGAGAAAGAGACCAGACGTTACTTATCTAAAGAGGGTAAGTGTATGCTGGAAAGTTGTCACGGGCGTCGTTGGTATGCAACAGGTTGAAAAGGAGCGTTTCGGCGTGCCTTTAAACACTTCACGTATTAACGTTCAGATTTTACGTAAAATAAGCACCAAAAATGGTATTGGGTGAATAACGATTACCAGCAAACTATTTAAAACAATTTCTGAAAAATAGTCAAACAGCCCGTTACTGGTAATCCATCTGTCAGGCTGCGAGTGACGCCTCAATCACCAGCATTGACCCATAAGGATATCAAAACAAACAATATTACAAACAGTTCCAGAAGTTTGTGAAGCCATCATAACATCGTTAAAAGGTTGTGCACCGATGTACCATATATATAATATCTAAATAAGAAATCAGTGTGAAGAATTTATTAAACCGAAAAATATTATTTTACTTAAGGTATACAACAATACAGAGAAATAAAAAAAAATGAGTATCTATTGTCCCTACACAGTTCTCTACACAAAAATCTAACACAAAAAATTTATTACAAAAATATAAATTACAAGAATCGTTTTATTATTCAACTCGTTTTAATTGAAAATAGGAACTTACCCAAGTAGTGTCAACACACCGGTGCGTTGCCAGTTTTTAATTAACGCTAATTGATTTTAATTAATGTTAATTGAATTGCGTGGGGCCCTTAATTGATTTTAATTAATGTTAATTGATTTTAATTGATTTTAATTAATGTTAATTGATTTTAATTGATTTTAATTGATTTTAATTGAGGCTAATTGATTTTAATTAATTTTAATTGATTTTAATTGAGGCTAATTGATTTTAATTGATTTGCGGAGGGGGGAGCCTTAATTGATTTTAATTAATGCTAATTGACTCACGCCTTGGAGCGGAGGGGAGCCGAGGAACTAGGGTCGCTCCCCACGCAGCTGCAGGATGCGGGTCCGTAATTGAATGCGCCACACCTGGAAGCCATCAATTATCGCACCCCACGCAGCTGCAGGATGCGGGTTCGTAATTGAATGCGCACAGCTGCGCCACACCCGAATTATCGCTCCCCACGCAGCTGCAGGATGCGGGTCCGTAATTGAATGCGCCACACCCGGAAGCCATCAATTATCGCTCCCCACGCAGCTGCAATGCGGGTTCGTAATTGAATGAGCACAGCTGCACCACACTCGAATTATCGCTCCCCTCGCAGCTGCCTGATGCGGGTTCGTAATTGAATGCACACAGCTGCGCCACACCCGAATTATCGCTCCCCTCGCTGACCGTCAAGCAGAAGTGGGGCTACTTGGTGGCACGACATTATACTGAATTTGTGGACATTCTAGCTAATAAAGTGCTACGAGACTTCAATATGGCTACAGTGCAAAAACTGATTGACATGCATATTAATAATGTTCGTGTAGCTCTAGTGACATACAGTTCATCATTGGATTAAGCGCAATTAAGACTTGAACTCATTGCGTATAAAAATTTGTTAGTATCTGATGATGTAAATAATATTGTAATTAAGAATTATGAACCCGGATATGATGTTTGTGGACCTTATTAACTATGTATATGAAAGTGTTTAAATAAATAATACATTTTTTATTTTATTTCTTATTTTTTTATTTCACCCACCATTGGGCAATTAAAAATACATTTTCAACAGCGCATATAGCGTTACAAAATAAATGTCCTTTACAAAGTTTTATCAAATTATTTTTCTTGAGTTCATGTAGAGGCGGGCATCCTAAATCTTCTATATTGTAGCAGACTAATCTTCTGAAACCAACGAGCCTTCGCCCGTCCTTTAACGTAAATAATGGAGTCATCTTCATTTGTGATTGCATGTAGAATAGTACATAGTTTACTAAAGGTTAAGACGGGGATTCGAACCAGCGCCCTCCTGAATGCATGGTCAGAGCGTTACCACTCACCCACCACGTTCGGTACCTCCGCGAATGCTGCGTGAAACGGCAGGAGCTTTAGGGCGATTGTGAAAACATTTCTCCAGCCCAGTACACAAGGAAGTTGAAAACATCAATTACTTCATGCTATGCTATCGCTCATGTACATTTCATCTTAACATGAAAACCGTTGCTGACTATTAGGAAAATCTACGTTCTACTCATATCCGTCGACATCCGCATGTGGTAGTAACAAGTTCTAATATTTATATAATTTTAGTTCTTCTCTGTACTGTACTGTACTGTACTGGTAAGTTTTTCTTTGTTTTCTCATTGCTGAAATATCACGCCATAAAATAGGCATATTCATAATTTAACTGTCCTTACAGCTAATGTGCAAAGTATACATTACATAACGTCTGTAAAACTGTTATTGACTGCTACGCCATGTTTATATCCCTTTCTAAGCATGAAGGTAGACAACTTTCCCACCTTCTACTAGTTATGCACTAACGTAATTGCTTTGAGGTTTAAAATTTTATTCCTGAATGCGTCTTTTTTGTTGAATAAAAGCTGCTGAATATCTCACTTCTGCCAGACAGAATTTTAGTAAATTTAACGTAGGTAACCACTTTTCGCTGGAAATGGCAGGAAAGATCAACAAAGTACTTACGAGTATGGGTGGCTCTTTGTCGCTGAATCGGCAATGCATGTAGGGCTACACTGTAACCGACTTCGGCCGATTGTTCGCTCTGCCAGCACACTGCGACCGATTGTTATTTAGTTCTCAACAGATCGCGTTGCAAGATGGAAGAAATTGACGTTATTTAAATGTTGACTGAGAACTCTGTTCAGATTTAATATCATGTTTTGTTATGGAAAAAGTGAATGAGTAAACGACATTTGGTAACACAGCAATGACAAATACTACGAACTTACATTAACTCTATCCAAAGTATTTTCACAAGACGTTAACTCTCATTCAGAGGTCGCTTGTTCGTCGCCCGTCATGAAAGTGAAAAGTCCAGGATTCGAATCCCGGCTCAGCCTCGATTTTCAAAAGCCCTTAACATGACTTTCACATCTGGCACAACTTGCGTTGTAATGTAGTTACACCAGAACACTTCCGTTGTTTGGTTTCCAGTTTGAACTGTAGGTTCTCTACACCCGGCTAAGTTCACGTAGGCTAGGATAGGTGCGGAATGCGCAGGCAATAAAAAACCCTAGTCATAATGACCAGACTAGCCATTACTCCGTACTTCAGTTGAATATCGGGTTGGTTCATTCAAAAGGCCATGTCTGAATTCCACTCCGTTCCCTGCACCAGTCCTATCACGCATCGTGATCGGTAAAGATCTGACCTAGCATTTGGGAGGGTGCGGTTTCAAATCCCCGTCCAGGCATGCAGATTTTGGTTTTCCATGGTTTCCCCAAATAACGCGAGGCGAATGCCTGGGGATAATTTCATCATTTTCCATGGCAGAATTCCCTCCCGTTCCTCGTCCACTGTCCTTTCCCCGCCTCTAAAGGCGTAGAACCATAAAAAAGAATCGCATGTGCTTTTATCCAATTCAATATAACTTTATAGGCAGGTAGGTGATTTCACTGCAGGTCTATATATTCGTCCTCCTTTCAGAGGTACTTTTTTTTCCTCCTGGTGGGTGGGTTTGTTAACGTTCGGGACTGCCATGTGGGAGATGGAGGGTTCGATTCCCGGTCCGCATGTTAATTAGTATCTGTTGTAGTTTAGACATACAAATAGCCGTTTATCGCCAAGAGTCACCTCAGCAAACACTTTTGGATTGCCATGCATCAGTGACACCATGTGAATGTGAGTTGAAACAACCTAAACTGAATTTACTCTAACCAACTATAACAAACACTTTAACATTCTGTATTAACCTGACTTAACATAAGTTCTGCCTTCCTACTGATGGTTGTAGTTGTTATGGTGATTTCGGCGTTTGTACACACACACTGTCAACACCTTTCATCGATAATATTTGGGCTGTATGACTCAAGCATCTATTGGTATTATACTTTACACACCTTCATGATGGTAAGGTGGTGTGTGTGTGTGTGTGTGTGTGTGTGTGTGTGTGTGTGTGTGTGTGTGTGTGTGTGTGTGTGTGAGTGTGTGGTGGGAGTTCTGCGGGTTAATCTGGAGATTGTCATGACAGCAGAAACATACACTTTCCGTCTTTTTGCCCAAATGATATACATTTCTGTAGTTAATGAAACTTGTGATATCGTCATCTTCAGCATGATTTGCTTAGTTCAGCTTCAAATACTTTAGTGTGACTTTCGACAGGTATATCTGATGTACTACTCGAGTTGTCCGATGTCATATAGGGACCGTGAACAGAATGAGTTTCATTTATGATGATACACCGCATCATGCCGTGGGTTTTTCTATTTTGGTGGAGGCATTCAATACACATTGTATGGTATGATGCACAACTTCTAACCATGTAACCGATGATATCTTTCGTATAGTGAAATTACATAATTGGGGTGAAGTTTTACATGTTTTCACGATCTTAATCCACCAAAGTTATATATGAATAGTATTGAGATACATGCAGGTGTAATTGTTTATGTTGACCAGTGACTTCATTCAATGAGGAAATTAACATTTTTTTTTTTACTGATTTTTGTTATATATGGCTATGTTTCATGATTTTATACATTTTGTATACTTTTTTAATGAAAATCATAGAAAAGTGTCGCATACGTACTTATATTCATCAAATTTATGTCTTTTCGAGTGTCAAGGTCTATTACGTTTCGGTATTAAGGCTAGTGTGCAAGTAATGAAGTATCATACCACCACACGAACTCATTAACAAATAACTCGAAAAAAAGGAATTTATTAATGGAAGGTGGATAAAATAAAACAAAGTGAATAATTTTCTGAGTGTATTATTCACACTTTTCACATCCATGTAGTATCCAGGGTTATAATTCTTGTAATTTTGGGTATCTAAACTGAGGATTGGCGAATTCATAATGAAATCAGTATAGCCTCAGTGTAGAAAGGTCAACGAGATACTTCCCAACTCCGTTTTATGCAACTATTTAAAGCGCATTTTAAACCTACCATACTCTTTTAACCTGTAGGGATTCGTAGAGTTAAAGAATTTTATATATATATTTATCTCGTAGACCGAATTTCTGTAGGTGCAAGCAAACATTATGAAACCGTTCAAACCAGCAGAACCGATGTTGAATTGTGGACCCAGCATATCATACCGAATCACAGTCACATTCAGTCTATATCAGGCCTATGCACCAGATGTAATTCAGTCACACAGAGATATAAGAACAGCCATGACATCACCGAAAAACAATGATATGAGGAAAAAAAAAATCATCTCCAAATACATCATTTACATTCAGGTAGAAGATAGAACTTCATTGTCGTAGTATAAGTTGTGAAATTTACAACTACCTATAGCAGACTGGCTGTGCAAGTGAGTTATGCGATCCACCAGTGGCTTAGTCAACTTGTCAATATTTGCAAATTGTATGTATGGAGCAATGCAATTTATGATGACGCCGCATGGGGGAATCTGAAAACAATTATTGTGAACTAGTGGCATGGTTTCGGTATTCACTTTGTGTGTGACAAATTACTACTATTTTAGGAAATTCGCGGAATACTAATTTCGGTTTTCCATAGTTTCCTCAAATAACTCTATTGAGACATTTGACTCGTGTGCAACCAATTGTGAGTTGTGGAACGCATTCGCTGTACCCGCGCAAATATCTGTATTTCAAGAATTTTACAGTCACCCCTCAACAAGAATGAGAAGTGGTAACTTAGGAGGGTCTATGAGTATACATCACTGACACAGGTATTCGAGCAGATAAACCTGTAGAACTCCCACCACATACATCGCGTTACCATCCCTAGCTACAGGAACAAACACCACTAAACGCGTTTTATTTTTTATTTTTTTTGTCATTGTCGGAATGTCCACAGTGACTCTTGGCGATAAACGGCTATTTGTATGTCTAAACTACAACAGATACTAATTAACATGCGGACCGGGAATCGAACCCTCCATCTCCCACATGGCAGTCCCGAACGTTAACAAACCCACCCACCAGGAGGAAAAAAAAGTACCTCTGAAAGGAGGACGAATATATAGACCTGCAGTGAAATCACCTACCTGCCTATAAAGTTATATTGAATTGGATAAAAGCACATGCGATTCTTTTTTATGGTTCTACGCCTATAGAGGCGGGAAAAAGGACAGTGGACGAGGAACGGGAGGGAATTCTGCCATGGAAAATGATGAAATTATCCCCAGGCATTCGCCTCGCGTTATTTGGGGAAACCATGGAAAACCAAAATCTGGATGCCTGGACGGGGATTTGAAACCGCACCCTCCCAAATGCTAGGTCAGATCTTTACCGATCACGATGCGTGATAGGACTGGTGCAGGGAACGGAGTGGAATTCAGACATGGCCTTTGAATGAACCAACCCGATATTCAACTGAAGTACGGAGTAATGGCTAGTCTGGTCATTATGACCAGGGTTTTTTATTGCCTGCGCATTCCGCACCTATCCTAGCCTACGTGAACTTAGCCGGGTGTAGAGAACCTACAGTTCAAACTGGAAACCAAACAACGGAAGTGTTCTGGTGTAACTACATTACAACGCAAGTTGTGCCAGATGTGAATGTCAGGTTAAGGGCTTTTGAAAATCTCAGCTGAGACCGGGATTAGAATCCTGGACTTTTCACTTTCCCGTCAAATTGCTTAAGCACCAAATGCAGTAATTTCGCAAAAAAAAAAGCATGGAATGCCTAAATTTCGATGTTCGGACAGGGATTCCAACCCATGTCCTCCCGAATGTGAAGCGACAACATTGCATCTCACCCCACCATGCTCGTTATTGCCGTAGTCATTTCACGTGTTCAGTCCTGTCCTTAGGTAATGCTGTTACGACTGAGAACGGGAAGGAATTCTGCCATGGAAAATGACGAAATTATCCCGGCATTCGCCTCGCGTTATTTGAGGAAACCATGGAAAACCCAAATCTGGATGCCTGGACGGGGATTCGAACCCGCACCCTCCCAAATGCTAGGTCAGATCTTTACCGATCACGATGCGTGATAGGACTGGTGCAAGGAACGGGGTGGAATTCAGGCATGGTCTTTTGAAGGAACCAACCCGATATTCAACTGAAGTACGGAGTAATGGCTAGTCTGGTCATTATGACCAGGGTTTTTTATTGCCTGCGCATTCCGCACCTATCCTAGCCTACGTGAACTTAGCCGGGTGTAGAGAACCTACAGTTCAAACTGGAAACCAAACAACGGAAGTGTTCTGGTGTAACTACATTACAACGCAAGTTGTGCCAGATGTGAAAGTCATGTTAAGGGCTTTTGAAAATCGAGGCTGAGCCGGGATTCGAATCCTGGACTTTTCACTTTCATGACGGGCGACGAACAAGCGACCTCTGAATGAGAGTTAACGTCTTGTGAAAATACTTTGGATAGAGTTAATGTAAGTTCGTAGTATTTGTCATTGCTGTGTTACCAAATGTCGTTTACTCATTCACTTTTTCCATAACAAAACATGATATTAAATCTGAACAGAGTTCTCAGTCAACATTTAAATAACGTCAATTTCTTCCATCTTGCAACGCGATCTGTTGAGAACTAAATAACAATCGGTCGCAGTGTGCTGGCAGAGCGAACAATCGGCCGAAGTCGGTTACAGTGTAGCCCTACATGCATTGCCGATTCAGCGACAAAGAGCCACCCATACTCGTAAGTACTTTGTTGATCTTTGCTGCCATTTCCAGCGAAAAGTGGTTACCTACGTTAAATTTACTAAAATTCTGTCTGGCAGAAGTGAGATATTCAGCAGCTTTTATTCAACAAAAAGACGCATTCAGGAATAAAATTTTAAACCTCAAAGCAATTACGTTAGTGCATAACTAGTAGAAGGTGGGAAAGTTGTCTACCTTCATGCTTAGAAAGGGATATAAACATGGCGTAGCAGTCAATAACAGTTTTACAGACGTTATGTAATGTATACTTTGCACATTAAAGTAGCTGTAAGGACAGTTAAATTATGAATATGCCTATTTTATGGCGTGATATTTCAGCAATGAGAAAACAAAGAAAAACTTACCAGTACAGTACAGTACAGTACAGAGAAGAACTAAAATTATATAAATATTAGAACTTGTTACTACCACATGCGGATGTCGACGGATATGAGTAGAACGTAGATTTTCCTAATAGTCAGCAACGGTTTTCATGTTAAGATGAAATGTACATGAGCGATAGCATAGCATGAAGTAATTGATGTTTTCAACTTCCTTGTGTACTGGGCTGGAGAAATGTTTTCACAATCGCCCTAAAGCTCCTGCCGTTTCACGCAGCATTCGCGGAGGTACCGAACGTGGTGGGTGAGTGGTAACGCTCTGACCATGCATTCAGGAGGGCGCTGGTTCGAATCCCCGTCTTAACCTTTAGTAAACTATGTACTATTCTACATGCAATCACAAATGAAGATGACTCCATTATTTACGTTAAAGGACGGGCGAAGGCTCGTTGGTTTCAGAAGATTAGTCTGCTACAATATAGAAGATTTAGGATGCCCGCCTCTACATGAACTCAAGAAAAATAATTTGATAAAACTTTGTAAAGGACATTTATTTTGTAACGCTATATGCGCTGTTGAAAATGTATTTTTAATTGCCCAATGGTGGGTGAAATAAAAAAATAAGAAATAAAATAAAAAATGTATTATTTATTTAAACACTTTCATATACATAGTTAATAAGGTCCACAAACATCATATCCGGGTTCATAATTCTTAATTACAATATTATTTACATCATCAGATACTAACAAATTTTTATACGCAATGAGTTCAAGTCTTAACTGCGCATAATCCAATGATGAACTGTATGTCACTAGAGCTACACGAACATTATTAATATGCATGTCAATCAGCCATATTGAAGTCTCGTAGCACTTTATTAGCTAGAATGTCCACAAATTCAGTATAATATCGTGCCACCAAGTAGCCCCACTTCTGCTTGACGGTCAGCGAGGGGAGCGATAATTCGGGTGTGGCGCAGCTGTGTGCATTCAATTACGAACCCGCATCAGGCAGCTGCGAGGGGAGCGATAATTCGAGTGTGGTGCAGCTGTGCTCATTCAATTACGAACCCGCATCCTGCAGCTGCGTGGGGAGCGATAATTGATGGCTTCCGGGTGTGGCGCATTCAATTACGGACCCGCATCCTGCAGCTGCGTGGGGAGCGATAATTCGGGTGTGGCGCAGCTGTGCGCATTCAATTACGAACCCGCATCCTGCAGCTGCGTGGGGTGCGATAATTGATGGCTTCCGGG
>JARYHS010009186.1:17176298-17277630 GCA_031002005.1 Vandiemenella viatica | reverse complement strand
GGTTATTGCAAGTTACCTTAAAAGATCGTCAAACCGTAGCCCGGGCATTTTACACGGCCTTCCCCTACTAAGCTACTGGTTTTCCTCCGGCAAGCTGGCGGATTGTAGGGACACGCAACATGCTGTCCGACGCCTTCCGGCTGCTCATCACAGCGCTTCATATATCGCGTACACAAAAGGCGTGTATCCCACAATTTGGGTATAACTTCGAGAATATTCGTCCATAACTTTTTCTCTTTAAACATTTTTAACAACACATACGACTAATGGGCACGATATGCTTCGCTCCCTGGTCCAAGCCAACTGAGCCGAAATTGCCCTAACCGCTGCAATCGTGCTACGCACGTCCCAATTTTCTCCCTGTCTGCAGGGACAGTCTGTGAATTGTTTGTTCCACTCTGCCGAACTCCCGATATCGGGAGCAGCATACCCATTTTGCCAACTGACGCCGCAATCTGCAGGACCCTTGCCGGATTGCCCCTGCAGATTGGGACCCAAAGTGTGTCGTCTGTAGCCGCTTTAAGACATTTTACTTTCCTGCCAACCAAGTGAGTGATCTGCTCAATGTGGATGTAGTCAACTCCTTCTGATTCCATCTTGGAGGTCTTTAATACAGGCTGGTATTTCTCCGAGAGAGAAGGGGGCACTAATGGTGGATATTTCACAGAGGTGGTCCTTGTTGATATTGCTTCTGTTGGCTGGTTTACTGGTGAGTAGTAGCTGGTGGGCAATATCATCAGTAATAATATTGTAAAACTGCGGAACCTGACAAGGAATCTGTGATAGTTATTAAAGAGTTCTTCAGGCTGTTTTGCTATTTTACGTAAAATCAGTGTCAGCGATTAAACCAATCCATGTTTTTCTTCCTTGTATTAGTAATTCTCTGATTGTTTCGTATAATTGTTCTTCCTCAAACAGGTGACAGTATTGTGTGTAACGTTGGCTTCGCTTGACTGCAGTCCAGTGTTGTAATTCCGCTTGCAGCCTCACGCGAAGATTTTAGTATGATTTTTACAACCTGTTCGTAACTATGTGGATCTGGTTCTAATCATAAAAATTGCTTATCAACGATATCTCTAAGGAGACTACATTTTGCGCTTTTAAAATTGAAGCGTCTCCTGAAAGGTACAGACAGGTGTGTGATAATCAACTGCACGCTGCAGGTAATAGGTGTACGATGAGTGTGATTAAAGTAATGAGATTGATAACACTGCAAATAATATGGCAACGCTGTGCCTACCTGTCTGTGTTAAACTTGTTTTTTTCATCCCGTCCACATGTTCCGTTCAGCCAACACATAATTTTTGACGGCACCATCAGTGAAGTTGTGTTTTTGTGCGTGTTACGAAAATGGAGCAACGGAATTTAGAGCAACTTTGTGCAATCAAGTTTTGTGTTAAGCTTGACGAATCCGTGAGCGTGACCTTGCAACAGGCCTTTGGGGAACATTGCTTATTAAGAGCACAAGTTTTCCGCTGGCACATTTCATATTTGGAAGGCCGAGAACACGTTGAATATCAACCTCACTCAGGGAGACATTCATCTTCAAAAACTGACGAAAACGTTGAGCGTATGTGGGCTCTTGTCAGATCAGACCACCGTTTAATAATAAGGATGATGAGTGAACAGTTAATTTTAAATATTTTCCCAGTACATCAAATTTTGACAGACGATTTGGACATGCGAAAAGTATGTGCCAAAATGGTGCCAAAAAAACCTCACTAATAACAGTGAATGTTTGAAACGCATTCCTGTTGTTCCTCAACCCCCCTATTCACCTGATTTAAGTCCTTGTGACTCTTTCCTTTTCCCGCAATTGAAAAAAAAATAATCTTAAAAGGACGTCATTTTGGAACTCTTGGAACTCTGGAGAACAATCAAAACACTGCGACCGACCACTTAACAGCTCTACCAGTTGAAGCCTTCCAGCGCTGCTACCAAGGATGGAAACAACGACTCCGCCGGTGTATAGCTGTCCAAGTGAACTACTTTGAAGTGTATAATATTATTGTTCGGAAAAAAAACTTAGCTAAGTAAAAAATCAGTCGTATTACTTTTATAAGACAGAACTAGCTTTGTTCACATTTGACTGATGTAGTTACCGACGAACAGGTGGTCAGGATAATAACCTCATTTCCAAAGAGTACTCAAGAACGAGTCGGATTGCTTCTGATTTAGGATCAGAGTCATGTAGTTGGTCTCTGCCCAGAGTTCTAATGCCAAGCAATTAGCATTACTCTGTAGGTAGCACCAGTCAATATGAAGACTGGTCAGGTCTCCGATAACAATCCTGTTTGATTGGTTGTGAAAGTTCTTCGATGGTTTTAACTGGAAGTCATTTGCTGATGGTTTGTACACTGATGTGATTGTACATTTGTCTGTTTCCATGGTAAGTATTTCTATATCTTCGGAATCTTTCAGGTAGGCAGATTCAATAAGTACATTTAGTTTAGCAAATTAGCACTCCCATATTTCTGATGTCGTCTCTCTATTAAGAGGTTCATATCTTCAACAATAAGCCTCGTGTGGTAGCTACCACAGTGCGTCTCTTCGATGCATAAAATATCGCAATAAATTTTTTGGCGTAGGTCCATTAGTAAAACTAATTCTTTAGAAGAAAAGACTTCGATATTGTCAGAAAGTTTGGCTCTGTGAAGAACGAACTACTTCTAGCTGTCATGGTGGGTGGTTTGGCTTTCTGTGGCCAGGGAACGCCGGACGTTACAAAATACAACGACACTCGTGGGGCCACCTTACACGACGTTGGGTAGGACGCAGAATATATGTAAATGTTATTGTGGGACATGATCTCCTACTGACGGGCATTCCAACAGGATGCCGATTAGGACGGGTCACACAGCGTGCTGTAAAAATAGGTACATCGTCAGGCACGAACAACCATAATGAATATCATTGTTCTGCGCTCCAAAAAAGCTGATATATTCGTTTATTAGTGATAATATCTGAAAAAAGATTTCATAAAATTATGAGGAAGTGTGAAAATTAATTCCATACAGTAGTTTATATATAATATTTTTTAGTAAAACTTTTACAGATGAGACACAAAGTTTGTTCTTTTGGGATATGTATATAAAAAATGTATGAGAAGCTCGTGCAATCACTTAATCTATTACCATATGCGTTTAATTATTTTATCTTGTAATGGCACAACAGTTTTCGTCCCCAATAATCATTCCACAGATATTTATTTTGTTTGTTTATGGAGTGTATTGTTTAAGTTCCTTTAAGGGGAACATATTTAGCTGATTTCCAGTAGATCGTTGAAATGGCATTTCCTCTTTCTTAATTTTTCCATCCCTTCAATTAAATTAAATATTAAAAATAACTACACGAACGGTAGAATTTTAATAGCAAAAGCGATAATACCTTACTAAATCTATATTTAAATTATTTTACACTTGTGTTGAAAACAGGGTTGTATAAAATTTAATTAACGAACTAATAAAAAGTGAATTGTAGTTATCTCAATAAAGAAAGGATAAGTTCTCCTAAGCCCTGCGTTAGCGTTTCATAATATATTATATAATTAAAGTTGCAATGGAGCGCACGCTCCGATGGAAATTTACATAAACACCTAACTTCCTCCTTTCTGCACCGACCTCTAAAAATGTTGATATTTCTTCAACGTTTATGGTAAATTATTCATCATTTCTCTTGGCAACTTATACCAATCCCCGACCCCCTTACCTAAAAAAAGAGAATCTTCCCACACGCTTGTGCCTGAAACTGAGTGCCAGCTTGTGGTCATGGTCTTCTTTTCATTTCCATGCATTACTTTTCATTCTTACACCAATAATTTTCCATCCCTTATCACCAATATACTCCTTATACACTCCCATGACCCTCTTCATCCTCCTCCTGCCTTGCAATGAATCCCATTCGAGCTCTTTTTGCCATATCTGTTACTGAATGCGGTCTGCGATAATTTCCTGAAACAAAGCTAGCAGCCGTTTTTTTCCTTCAACTCCTGTATTTGATACTCAAAATGTGGGTCCCGTACTACACTATCATATTCAAGCTATGGTCTGAACAAAGTTTTGTAACACAATTCCTGTACTTCTCTCTTACATCCCCTCATCAGTCGCTCCAATATGTGAAGAATTTTCAAAACTTTTCCACTACCTATCCAATGTGTTCTGCTCAGATCAGCTTATTATCAAATATAATGCCAAGATATTTACATTTCAAGTCTTCAACAAGCAGTGTTTTCCCACCACATAATCAGAATCAACTTTTAGTTTTTTTATCTGTGTATCTAATAAACCTACTCTTGTTTGCATTTATGTACATCCCATGTTTACCAACCCAACTAGATATCTCGTCCAGATCACCCTGGAGCTTTTTACAGTCCTCTACCGTTTTGATCCTTTTATGAGCATTACAATAGCGTCTTTCCGAACCTTACCGTCACTTGACCCATCTCTGAATACAGAGATTAACAGATAAGTTTTAAAATATCGATAAGGAGGACAGGTAGGAAGACAGTTTACGAGGAAGGACAGAACCCACAAAGAAGTACTGTCCTCCCTAAAGGAGGACCATTGGTCACTTCAGTATTAAAGAAAAATTCCAACAAATAATTGTAAGTAGATTATAAATAATTTACGACGGTACGTAGACTGTAAATCATAATGCACAGCTATGACGATACATTTGCCAGCACTGTTCGCAAGGCATATGTATCGTGCTAAGAATTACGGTTACTGGAAGGCTCGCGACAAACACTATTGAACTGATAGATTCTATTACGTATCAATTAAATGTGCGGACTTTTTTATTATTTATCAGCCTGTAGAAATTACATCAAAACATAAATTTACAAATTTGACAGTATTCGCATCGAAATCTTCAATAGTGTACATTGAAAATACTATGATAATGTTTACATTGCCCAATATCTTGTTAGGAGTTTTTAAATTCTTTGCAGTTTGATTTATAATTGTTTACATTCAGTAACAATTAGATTGAAGTACGTTTTAAATTACTTGCTGATTTTTTGGTGTTTCGGAAGTGGGTAGCGGGCCGTTTCATCGAGTCGAGAATTTTCTCTGCAGCTTATGAATGTAGCCTTCACAGCATCCAGCTGCAGCCGCATCGAATAATGATTACAGACACCTGTGTGATTCCCTTGGAAGCCACGAGAAAGAAGAGTACGGCGATTGTTTTAAATGTGTACAGTGAAAAATACTTTGACTGCGCTCTTACTGAACTTAACACTAGTGCGCAGTGTTGGCAACAACTCATCCTGTAGTACATAAAACGTCAGTGCAACAATATTACGAATAACATTACAGGTCTACTAATATCAGGACGACTTAAATCCTATAATTTACGAATATCATTACACGGAGACCATGGACGGACCTGAACATCGATATCTGTAAGCCGACACATAGTGACATCATGGCACAAGATCCTGTTACAGACTCATGTTGATCTCGGAGTTAATTCTTCATTTTGGTTTTGTGCCGGCAGTCGAGTTGATGTCTTGCATTATAGTCTCCCCACACTATAGTAGAAAATCGGACTGGAAATATCTCTTTATCAGCCAGTTCAATCTTTTTCTGATGTGGCCTTTTAGAGTCATGATTTCAGATATAACTTGAGCAGATTCGTCCAATTCACACGATCTTGGGCGATTGTCTGCCAGTTAATTCCAATACCCTGCGTATGTCCTTGACCATCGGTCTGATGGTCTTCCTCTGGTCTGTGGTAATCTCTTGGGCTCCACTTAACACTGTTTTATTCACCTCTTGGTTTTCTCCGCGCAATATGGCCGACACATTGCCACTTCAAGGATGCTGTCT
This sequence comes from Vandiemenella viatica, assembly GCA_031002005.1. Lineage (NCBI taxonomy): Eukaryota > Metazoa > Arthropoda > Insecta > Orthoptera > Morabidae > Vandiemenella > Vandiemenella viatica. The sequence goes on along the minus strand of JARYHS010009186.1, from coordinate 17,271,802 downwards.
TCTCTAAGATGTCTGTGACCTTTGTAACTGACCTAATGTCTGTTCCTCTGTTCTTGACTTTTCTGCTTAGGCCTAGCATTGACCTCTCCATAGCTCTTTGGGCAGTCCTTAGTTTATCTTTTGTAAATTCATTTAGAGTCCAGGTCTCACAGCCGTATGTCAGCAAAGGTCATAGACTATTTGCTTTAGATTTTTGGGCATTTTAGATTTCAGGATAATACTCTCCATGCCATGTACTCACTGACATTTTCTAAAGATAATTTTCTTGTTGTACACTACCCTCTGTGGCCCATTTGTTGTTTTTGAGAGATTGATTCTTAGGCCAACTGTATTACACCCGGAGGCAGATCGGTAACCAAAGTTTTTAGTTAATCATGGTCATTAGCAACAAGCGCAATGTCATCACAAAATCTGAAATTGTTAAGTCTTCTGCCATTAATTCTAACTAGTGATCGCCCAGCGATCGAAATTCGACCTAATTCATTAAGTTGTTTTGTTTCTTTCCATGAAGAATAATAATCTAATAATTCTCTACATTACCTATAAAATTAAAACGATACACTCCACGCGTGACTTTATGCTAAATTTTAGCTTCTAATCTAACCACAGCAAATGATGAAATGTATTTATGGATGGTTCATTTGAATTCAAAATACTCATTTTGACTTAAGGCCGGAAAACTACTTTAGCTTTATGAAACATCCGCATTTAAATGTATCTATCAAAATAATTTCGTCATTTAGTGTGTTCGCTATTTAAATTTAGTCTATTATCATTTTGAATTTCACGCAAATAAGTATTCCTTATTTCTTGTCTTCTCTCTCTAATGAAATTACTGAAATTAAAAAAACAAAAGACACTTAACCAAAGTTTAACATTTTAAATAATCAAATGACCATATATTTCTGACAGAATCGCTACATTCCTTTTCAAAGTATTCCTTTCATAACTTCAAACATTAATCTCTACTTTATTGGAGTCTTTCGTTTTACCAAAGACCACAGAGTGTCTCAATGCGGGGAATTCACGTAAGAAGGTTGGCTCCGATCCTGTTTCACGCGCACACACACGTTCGCAAATTAATTTTTATTTTAATAATCTATTTGTAATATGTATTAACTATGCTTATTATATTTTTGGATGGGATGGGACATTCTCCACCAGTGAAAAACTGTTACTGACCTGTTGAAATTAGGATTTCCTTATAGTGTCCTCTTCACGTTTAGCACTCTCCTTTTCCGGGAAAGTCGCCAGGAATTAAATTAAAAATACCGAAGTATGGGATGCTCCGCAACCGCTAACTGTTAGCAGCACTGTAAAAATGACACAAAAATTATCGGTACAGGGATCATATCAACCTAAATAGGTTCGTTTTGTCATAGTGATCATGGTTAGGTTGAAATTCGGACTGGACCAAGAGTAAAAAGTTTACGGGAAATTCGTTCTGCGCAGCCCATGTCACAAACCAGAGATAAACTGCGCATTTGTTTACAACTGAAGCAATCAATTATCTCTGACTGCTTATATCGATTCCAAGGTTTGTAAAATATATTATATATAATTTTAGTTTTCTGTATTTCTTTAAGTTCCTCCGTTCGCCCAATATTCTGGCCGCTAGGTGCGCTATCTACCAGCCCTCGAAATGTTGCTTCTTGCTTCTATATAAGTTCAGAGATTAATTTCGACTTTTGTTTCACCAAAGAAGACAAAGTAAGCTGCGCCATCTACCAGCCATCTGAGCGAACTACGTCGGTGAGCGAGCGTTTTATTTTACTTAATTTAATGTATTTGTAACGCATATTATAAATAGATTTTAGCTTCCTTCACTTCTTCTCCATATAATCTTTAACTACGCCAATTCTCACACTTCTCCGTTCGTGCAATTTTCTTAAAAATGTAACGTAAGTTTTCGCTTAGCGTATTAATATATAGATTCCCTTTTCCGTCCTTTCTATCTTTGACATTGCCATCTCCAAGACAGCTGAGAATAATTTCGTAGATATGGGATCATCTGGCTTAACACCTCTTTCTATGCGGAACTCAGTGGTTTGTTGTCTAACAATGACAAAAGCTGAGGAGGTAACATATATGTTATGGAACACTCTGATATAATCTGTATCCTCTTCATGTTTAGCTAAGGCTTGCCGGACAGCCTTGTGACTTATTGTATCAAATGCCTTTTCTAAATCAACAAAGGCTACACAAAGAGGCATCTGGTATTCGTTTGAAACGGCTAATTAGTTCTCGCAGGGCAAGAATGTGGTCGATTGTGCTAAAGCTGCTGCGGAATCCTGCTTGCTCAATGGATTGGACAGAATCAAGGATGCAACTGATTCGGCTCAACAAGATCTTTGTAAAAACTTTGAACAGGAGAACCAACAAGCATATATGTCTGTAGTTTTTTAAGTTATGAATACTTCCCTTCTTGTGTAGTAGGGAATATCTGTTGTGATATAATTGGAAATGCACCTGTCGTGATGTGGCTTGGTTAAGAAGCCTGTTTTTCATTACAACCTGCTCTTTAGCCTGATCACATTATAGCCTGATCTCTTTATAGTAGAAAAACAGGCTGGGAATATCTGTCGTGATACGACTGGAAATATATCTGGTGATACCTGTCGCGATTTGACTAAGGAACAAGACTGAAGGCTATTGCCACTCCTCCGAATCTCGTAGCGCTGATGTCTGGCATCTTGTAAGACGAGCTTTCGAATCTACATCAAATTATGTTCACTTCGGTTTTAAAAGGTTTATCGAAATCAGTATGTTGTAATGCCGGTATGGATCCCTCATTATTGCGTGGTCAGAATCATGCCAGCTCCCCTTTATATCTGCGGTGTCACATGTATTGTATTGATCCCACCTATACTGAAAAGCAATCGATGACGTGGGCATCAGATTTGCCTAGCGAAGCTTAGCGTGTACGCTCCAGCCTTCGGTACGCATTCCTGATAGTTGAGGAGGATTTATCAATCAGCCTTAACTCACCGGTAGCCTTGCTTCAGGTATTATTATCAATGTCGACATCCAGGGCTTTTTTTTCTCCTTTCCTACTTTAATAATAAGGTTTATGTGATTTGTCCGTCTAGCAGCTAAATAAAAAATTTAGTTTTTTGGCAGACGCGTCAAGATTATTTATTCAATCATCCTTGGTGCCCCATAACAGTTTATATACATGCTTTAATGTTGTTATAGTATGTTTAAAATTCTAATCTCTTATTAAATGCTATGAATATTAAACTATAATTACAGTTTTTGTTTCTGTTTTAGATTGAAGTCTGGGGAAATTACATTCCAGTGTTTGTTTTGATGATTTTATGTGTTTTGCAAATACACTGTGGTGTCCTTCTAATCGCACAAACTTGCTTAATTTGGAAGGCACGCAATTGTTTCGCACTTTTTCTGTATGTTAATCTCTATACACACATGTTAGTGTTTACACCAATGTGTTCAGAGATGCTTACTATTTCCGGCAAGTATCTTATCGATTTTCTTGTTTGTGTTTCAAATTATATCTAAATTGTGGCGTTGTGTGTGTGTGTTATATATACAGGGTGTTACAAAAAGGTACGGCCAAACTTTCAGGAAACATTCCTCACACACAAACAAAGAAAATATGTTATGTGGACATGTGTCCGGAAACGCTTACTTTCCATGTTAGAGCTCATTTTATTACTTCTCTTCAAATCACATTAAACATGGAATGGAAACACACAGCAACAGAACGTACCAGCTTGACTTCAAACACTTTGTTACAGGAATTGTTCAAAATGTCCTCCGTTAGCGATGATACATGCATCCACCCTCCGTCGCATGGAATCCCTGATGCGCTGATGCAGCCCTGGAGAATGGCGTATTGTATCACAGCCGTCCACAATACGAGCACGAAGAGTCCCTACATTTGGTACCGGGGTTGCGTAGACAAGGGCTTTCAAATGCCCTCATAAATGGAAGTCAAGAGGGTTGAGGTCAGGAGAGCGTGGGGGCCATGGGAACGAAACTAAAATGAGCTCTAACATGGAAAGTAAGCGTTTCCGAACACATGTCCACATAACTTATTTTCTTTGTTTGTGTGTGAGGAATGTTTCCTGAAAGTTTGGCCGTACGTTTTTGTAACACCCTGTATATTAAAGAACTCTTTTTAATGTTCCTGAAAGAGTCTGATTCGTGTGGTGAATGTGGCCATTGATTACATTTTCCCTTTCATATATTGCTTTCTGTATGTAGAAATTTTCTTGTACTGTCAGCATGTTTTTGCTGTGGTTATTAATTTTCACCATTTGCATGTCTTTCCTTATTTTAGTGTCTTCATGTTTTTTCTCAAGTAGATGTTCAGCCAATGTAGAGTGTTTAGAGCACGTTAATGCCCTCAGGTATTCATTGTAATCAGATTTCAAATTTCCTCGCTGTTTGTCCGATGTATTTAATAACAGAATAGAATTATAAACCTACTATAAAAACGTCAAAGCATGTACACAAACTGTTCTAGGACACCAAGGATGATTAAATAACTAATTTTTTTAATTTGGCTAAACTAGTCACATAAATCGTATTGTTATCAATATTTGGTAGTACGTCTAATGCCTTGCTTCTATATTGCACTTGTAGGCTGTCGTATCCTTCGAGCAGTCATATTAAGACACATTGGAACCGTCCTCCGCAGCTGCGTTAAGACTCCGGAGCTTTGCACTTGACGACGGATGGGAGTGGTAATCGTCCGACTCGACAGGTGTTTCGCAGCTTATCTTCGCGACGGCGCTGTGCGGCGCGCTATTGTGTTGCGCGCGAGGACTCCTCTAATTAACACAAACAACGCGCGCTGCCTCCTGGGCCCGCATAATCCGGCTACCTGCGGCACACAATCCCCCCAGCGGCGCCTTCCTCCGCACGAGGTGCCACCTGTGGGACTGGCGTCGGAGGAGAAGACGCCACCGTCGAGTACGTCCGCACGGCTTCGGCTGCACAGCCACGGCAACAATCTCTTGGGTTACATTGTCCCTAGAGTGCAAGGAAGTTTTTGCGCTGAGCGCATCTCCTTCCAAGTCATGTGAGGTTGTCGTCTGTGTAGGGCTAGCATTGTTCGACTTGCCAGGTCGTATTTGGTTGCATTGGTTCAATTTAGGGTTGCATCATTTACCAGTTTTACTGGCCATCTTGTATTTTTATTGTATTGAACGTGGGTGCCCAGCTGTTTTATTAGTGGGTTGTCGTGATTGGGGCACTGCATGTATAACTTCTTTGCAGTGGTTCGGAAGCGTTCGAGCAAAGTTGGAAGTCCGCTGATTCTATGTAGTTCAGTTGTCGGGGTGTCCCTTGGCAGATTATATGCAAACCGTATGGCACGGTTTTTAAACTCGTTGGAGTAGTTTTATGTTTGAGGGAGCGGCGTTGCCCCAAACTGGTGATGCGCATTCGAGGATGGGTCTGATTGTAGCAGTGTATAGGGTAACTGCGGTGTTTGGGTGTAGAGGTGATTTTGGATTTAACACCGGATAGAGCTGCCTCATCCTGTTCATGGCTTTGGTCCGAGTGTTTTTTATGTGAGTCAAAGCAGTCTGAGGCAGACACAGAGTCGTATCGCGGACCGAGTATAGAGCCCAACGAGTGAGTGGTCACGACTTCCAGATTTGAATTTTCCACAGTTTCCCAAAATCACTCCAGGTGAATGCCGGGTTGGATACCACAAGAGGACAGAATTCCTTGCTGTTAATTGAGAACTATCCTCCTCCATCTCTAATGTACACTGATCAGCCAAAACATTTCGATCACCTACTTACCTGCATATTGGTCCTCCTTTTGAACGCAATACAGCAGCGATTCGTCGTAGCATGGATTCTGCAAGTCCTTGGTAGGCTTCCAGAGGTATCAAACATCAGGTTTCTACTATAGGTCACTAAATTCCGGGCCAGTGGTTTTTGGGCGCGATACCTGGGAAAGAGCATCTTGGAAACGGAGAGGTTGGTCGGCTGTTCGCGTGCTACTGTAGTGAGCATCTATGGAAAGCGTTTGAAAGACGGTGAAACCACGAGTAGGCGACAATGTGGTGGACACCAACTCACATCACAGAACGTGGAGGTCGGAGGCTTGCCTGCTCTGTAAAGCAGTGTAGTGTGTGATCTGTGGCAGAATCGGGATTCTTGTGCTCTGGTACACTTCTGGAAGAACCAGAATTGTACTTTTACGTCAGATCACCCTCTATCCTGCTTTACAGAGCTGGCGAGCCTCTGACCTTCACGTTCTGTGATGCCGCGTGACTGTTCACCACATTGTCGCCTAACTACTACAGTTGCACGCGTACAGCCGACCAGCCACTCCGTGTCCGAGATGCTCTTTCCCAGGTATCGCGCCCAAAAACCCCTGGCCCGTAATTTAAGGCAATTTCGTGACCCGTGCTTAGAAATCTGGTTTCAGATACCTCTGGAAGGCTACCAAGGACTTGTAGAATCCATGCTACGCCGAATCGCTGCTGTATTGCGTTTGAAAGGTGGACTAATATGCTACTAAGTAGGTGGTTTAAATGTTTTGGCTGATCAGTGTAGACGAGACGTGAAGTCCTAATTAAACAAGTGGATCAAGACTGCTGTTGTCAGAGCTAGGGGAAGGTGGGTAATGGGTTCGGCGGTGACCTTCTCAAGCCAAGCAACTGTCAGATGTTCGGGCGGAGTCATTTCGGAAAACCACGGAAAAGCGAAATCTGGATGTACGGATGCGGATTTGATTCCGCATCCACCAGAATTCCAGCGTAGATTTGGTGTAGATTTGGTATACGGGTTGGTATAAGGGTGGAGCCAGCAAAGGGTATGTTAGCTGACAAGACAGAACTGTGAAATTCAAGGTTAAACTGAGAAAATAGAGTAGAATTGACAGGCTACACCAAGAAATAATTTCTGGTGTATGAAATGTTAATGAAACACATGATTGGTTGGTTGGATCATGTGACTGTCAAAAAGAATTACGATTGGCTGCAAGACGAAGAAGGAGAGAGAGAGTCATGTTGTAAGTCAGTGGTTCGCAAGCGTCTGAAAAACGTGACGGTTGCGCGGTAGTGGACCCGCATGTGGACCACATGAAATGTTTGCCGGGTCATGGGCGTTTCCTATTATCTCGTGCAATAATAATGGAGCCGCAAAGACTGTCGAATTCGCACGGTAACCAGATCAGATCAACGTGTGCAATTTAGGACGCCGGGTTTTCTAACTGCAAATCTGATTTTTTCAAGATGAGGTTCGATGTATAAACTTCTTTCATTGTAATATGGAACTGGTATTATCCTGGTTATTTGTGTTTTGAAATAAACTGTTGAAGTATAATCTTCTGAACTCAGGTGAACATTTTTTTAGTAGTAACCTTCTAGTGACAAACATTTGCAATAGTAATCAAATATTCCACTTACTTTTTTCGGGGATCGCACTGATTTAATTGATGGATTAGTACCGACGTTTCGGCACCCAACCTGGTGCCTTCATCAGGGTTTCCAGAATCGAAATGGTGTGGTTTTCACACAACTCCGTCGCTGAGCTAACTGTTTTGGTTACCGCCGTAAAATGTTGTATATTTGCATTAGGAATTCTAATGAATTTCCCGTGTGGCAACCAATATTAACTTTCGAATCTGTGAAAACCCTTACCCAGTGCTCAGCAGTATACCATTACGTTCCTTCCACGGTCTAAATTATTCCTATCATCTCTGCTTCGGGTAATAATCAAGAAGTAAAGATTTCTTTCTTAAGTCTGTGGCATACTAACAACTTGTGTGGGTTAACAACAAGTATAAGGCTGGAGGCACACCCAGCTAGCAAATACTATACCCCACCAGTCAAGATTCTGCGTCACACCACGCCATGGCTGTCGCTATCACTACAACACAAACGGCTGCGTTTCTACATCTACATCTAGATCTATACTCTGCTATTCACGATTAATGTGGGTGGCAGAGGGTGCTAAGCATCAACCCTACTTCAGCGCATTCCAATCCCGAAAACGAGGAAAGAAAGAATACATAAATGTACCATCTTACTTCTCGAAACTTATCCCTCCTATCATTGCGACTTAAATTGTTTGGCGGAAGAAGTATTTAGTTGCAATCGTAAATTAAAGATTTTCGCATATTCTCCAACAAGTTCAAACGAAAACGACGTCGTCTGTACGCCAAACAATCCCACACCAACCCACGTATCAGCTCCGTGACACTTACGTAAGGACTGTAACTAGCGGTCACGAATCGAGCGGCTCTCCTCTGTACTTTCTCTAAAGTGTCAATCAATCCCTTGCGATACGGATCCCAAATTCCACAGCAGTAATCCAAATGCGGATGCACTAGTGTTTTCTAGGTTTTTTCCTTTGTATGAGCATTACAACTTCTTGGTGTGGTGTCGTGACCGGGAAGGATGGGCTGCTCATAAATGGCGTCCTATGCTGTTCAGCGATTGCTAGTGGGTCTGTAGTACCTCGGACGACCATCGCCGGGGAGTATGGTGAAGACCAGTGGAGAGGTACCATTCTTCTATTGTTTTGAAGAGTGCGCGGCTGTGCTGCTCCTGGTGACGGTGTGAGCAACTGTCGCGATCTGCTTCCCCAACTTGTGGATCCGTCCTAACACTTACTTAACGTCGGCTGAAGTTTCAGGTTCCAGTCGGCATCAGCAAGTACCTGGCTACGATAAAACACAAACAGAGACTTCGAATGACTTAAAATGATGACGTAGGTGTCCTTGGAATGATCTCGAGATTTGTGGTCAGCTGGATTTTTTTGTTATTTTTTTTTTTACAGAATACTGTCGCATTACATATATTACAACGATGGGTATAAAAAAAGGAGGTTTTTCGACACTGAAATAGAGGAGCCAGAGGATGGGAGGATGATAGAATTTGCATAAAAAAGGCAATTTTGGTTGGTGACAGGTCTGGTCTATCTAATTTCACATCGCCGACTGGGGTGCTCGGTGCCGCCAAGAATCGACCCCAGAAAGTAAAGAATCCGCTTCTCCCACTGGCTGAGTATCATACCGTTTGGTCGTGTGTATCACGTACTAAGTGTCTGTCTCCCTCGTGAACAAGGCTTGAAGGTTGACCTTGTCATAGTGAGGACTACTACGGCAGTGGCCTTGAGCGCTGCCGTCGGGTAAAACAGTGTGTTCTTACGCCGTTGTACTGGCTTGGAAGCAAAACTGCCTCTCTTAACATTAATAAATCTATACTACAAAATAACTACGCGCGACAGAACCAACGAGTATGACTTCACGCCAAGGCTGGTAACGATTGACGAAGCTCAGAAGGCACATCCTGTATCCTCCCGTGTTACCTCTCATGGCGCCATTTCTGAACAGGGCAGTGCCCGTCCAGACACGGCAAGGTTTTCTATAAACGGTCTCCGTGAAGTTGAGGTAGTCCCGTGGTCCCCAGAACTGTTCCCCTTAGAACATGATGACGTCAACTCCTTCCAAGTACCAGTATCTAGCATATCAAGGACCAGTTACAAAAGTTGTGGGACAGCTTGCTTCAGAAGAGGATAAAATAGCTTTATGACACCTTTCCCAACAAAAGCAGTTCATATGTCCTGGCCAGATGGAGAGCCACGGCATACAGAACAGTATGTCTTACTACCAAGTTCTTTGTAAATTTTGCGTGATTTATAATAACTTGAAGTGATATGAGACCTTCTTTCACTTATTTTAAAGAACTAATCTCATTACTAAAACGTTCTGTGACGTCGATAACTGTAGAAAAACTTTTTTTTTGCCTTCCTGTCGTGTTGCTTAAATATAATCTTAGCGGGTTCGCTGCTGTGGTTGTCACGGCGTTAGCATCAGACCTGAAGATGGCTTTCATAATACGCGACTCCAACACAATCCCGTAGTGCAGCCGAGAAGATTATATTCTAATTTTAGCGCCCTAGTCGACTTCCGTTTAAATACTCCCTTTCCTCACTCCTTTTTTCTTTACCGCGGCACTTGCCTCTTCACCAAGGTAGCTAAGTGTCACTAATTGCCACTGATTGGGGAGCCTTTGCTGAATAAATTGTTATTGGTTGACAAATGCAGCAGAATTTAAAATCGGCTGATTGTAAAAGAGCAGTCTTGGTCAAATTCCAAAGTTCTTGGTGGAACGTTTGTGGTGGACACTGGTGGTGACTGACCCCCGAGATGGGGATGTGAATGTTGTAAACCCGTCTGTGTGTATTTTGGAAGAGTAGCTCCAAACACGATGGTACTGTATTTACTTTCCTTTTTTATCCTCGTATATAAAATTCCTGTAATGAGATTTGAATCAGCTGGGAACTGTGGGGTAGCTGTATGATGAATGTTTAAAATGTATGGTCGTTGTCTGCATTATGCAATATGGCATCACAGCACTAAGAACCAATTTCGTTACTGGCACATTACTGGACGGTAGTGTTTCTTCGTGTAATGACGCCGTAATGCATGCTCTTAGTGATTCCGTCTCGCTATTCGTAAACAGCAAATATACTCGCGTATCACTTATACAAACACTCGACACGACACTATCGAATAAAACAAGTTCACTATTAACTTGCAGGCATGCTTGTGCAACTAGCAAGTCTGTTTGTATTGCAAGTCAAACATGGATCCAAGTATCAAGTCAAACTCCTTGTATCAAGTCTCCCAGTTGTTTCGTTTTCTTAACTCTAGCGTACGGTTCCCCAGTTCCTCTGTACGTATTTTCACGACTATCGGCGTTTGGAGAGCGTCATTTCTCTATGATTGATCGAGGAAATAACAATAACTGTAAACGTCAGATCGAAGTTTTTCTCGGCGTTGTATATAAATAAACTCATCTCTGTCTTCCAGCCGCGTATAAATGTCACACTTGTGGGACGTTTCGAAGGCGTCTATCTCAGCCCCCATTTTCATGATTACCTGTTAATCATTGACATTTGTTTGAAAATGAGGACTGAGATAAACGCCTTCGAATTGTCCAACAAGTCCATTTATACGCGGCTGGAGACCCGTTGAGTTTATTTGCTACTTGTTTCCTGCCACTCTACTCACACATTCGCCAATTTCATTTGCCTCCTACACAAACACACACACACACACACACACACAAACACACTAGCGCGCGGGCGCACGCAGGGCTGCGCAATTTTTTGAAAATCATGTTGACTTCCCTAAACTGGAACACTTAAATGTTATTTTTCTCTACGTAATTCCCACATTCGAGAAATTATGTGCGGAATCAACAATCTTAGTAAATTCCCTTAAAGCGTTTTCGCTAATATAGAAATTGCAGCCTATTATGCGATTTTCGCTAAAATGTGAAATATCCGCTATTCTTTCATAATGTATCTGAAGACTGCCAGCTCTCAGCCCCCTGTGCGAGCTATTTAGTTGTTCTGAAGTGGAGCCTGTCTGGCTGCCTCGACCCAGTCCTCTTGCAGTTTAACTGACGTCAGTGATGTATTTATTATTAACTGCGTCAGATGTAACGCAGTACACCGGATGTCGTTGTGATATTCTTAGAAACAGATGGATAACTGCAATATATTTGCTATATTTATTTGAATCTATTCGACAGAGTTGGTTTTTCGTTTCAGGCGCATGTGTTGGTGCGAGACAATATGTATCACTGACTGAGATATGAGCTGAATGTTACTTTTTGCTTAGCCACAAAATTTTGTAAATTTCAACAGTGTTATTACGTGCTGTTTTAGAATCCGGTGGATCTCCGCAATTCGCCAGCTGAAACCTCCGACATTGTGCTGTTTAGGAACACTGAAAACGCTGATAAAATTTCATTCGGATAACTAAGTAACTACGTACGTGTGATTCAATTGTATATTTCAGAAAATAATTCTATTAAGTTTAATATTCATCGCTTAAAAATCGCTTTAAACTTTGTACGGTTTATCAGTTATGACAAAAAGTTCGAAATAATTTTCTTTATCTCTATAAGAAAAGATACTTGATTATTAAACCTTCATATTACGACGTTAGAAATCAATTACTCTGACTGCTACCTTTAGTACTGGTAATGAAACTGAAGGTCAGATAACGTACCCGGATAGAAGGCGCACGAGCGACCAATACTTCCAGGCGGCCAGGATAATCAGTAATTAATTGTTTGTATTGTACTTTCTCTAACAAGAGGCACATTTGACCTCGAAAGCTCCGAACCGCACGGAAACATGCTTAGAATAACAAGCGATCATAAACGAAAGAGTGACTTGTGTCATTTCCATGCAGAACGTTGTATTCTACCTCAAGTAACATTTTAATAGATAAAATCAAAGTCAAAGGTCAAAGGTTTCCCTTGTAAGTGAGCTTCACAATGTTCAATTCATGCCCGATGTTTCATGCGCTGTGATTGGGATATGAAGCACGTCGCTTTTACTGCCTGGAATCCGATGTCTAAGCTCCCTCACCGGAACTATTTTACCGAACCATGTGCGAAGAAAGGCTGCCGTCACGCAAGCTGGTATTTATTGTTAGCACAGTTTGTCAGACCTGCATACCGATCGCGTTGTGATATTTCAATAGTTTCTAGCAAGTACCGCTTTTGGAAGTTTATATAATACTCTCTCCGCTGTCTACTGCTATTAGTATTGTTAATACTCCACGATTCACTAAAAGTGCGTGGTAGTGGTGCGTGATTCCTCGTCAGATCTTACAGATCGTACCCTTCTAGACGCAACTTTTTCAAACAAAAGTGTTATGCTGGAGATATTGCCACCGAAAACAACAAAATATTACCATCCCATTGATGTTTATACCTTTCGGCAAAATAAGTTCTAAATCAAAAGTATTACATCTTTTGTAAGACTACAATGTGCCAAACCACAAGTGAAGATACATGATTGTGATATCATCATTAACCTTTACTCTGTGAATTACAATCAATTTGCTGCACCTACGTGTGAGGCTATGTTGTAATATGCTTGGCGAAAGCTACGTTATGACATTGACATACCAACATCATCATTTATCCTATTGTGATATGAGGATATAGGGGATATGGTAGGAGGCCCCCATGGGCGATCTTGAGGAACCATGCCGGCATTCGCCTGGGAAAACTATGCAAAAGCGAGAACAGGATGGCCGAAACGGTTTATCGAGAAGTACTCCTGTCGGATTCTAAGTTTTCTCTTTCGGTATATGCTTTCTATTCAATTCCCTAATCACTCTTGTAAGCAGCATATGCTGCAGCTTTCTCATTATTAGCTGCCACATTCCACTCACCCTTCTCTTACAGAAAATGCGCTGACTGTTATGCTTTTCCTTTTTTCCTTGCGTCTTGTTTCGAATATTTATGTTCTGATGGGACGATTATAATAGGTATAAACCTTGGCAGACCTATTAGACAACTCGCCTATTGGAACAGTATCATTTAACTAGAAATGCAGGTGCGGTTGCACGGATAAGCATTAGCTTAAGAGAAAGGCAGCATTCTTCTCGCCGTTTAGTTTGCTCGTGTTATTAACAAAAAAGGCGAAGCTTGCAGAACGATCGATTCGGCAGTCGCTGTGCCTCAGTGCAGAGTGGGAGCGATCCCTCGCGTCTAGCTGACGAAGGGGAGCGGCACAGCAGAGGCCAGGAAGCCGTCTCCCGCTCACGTCTCTACTAAGCCGCTACTGTGACTCGGCAAGTAAAATCAATTTTATTGCAAATATTGCATATACAATGTATGAGCATTCAGTTCAATCTGAATTAAGAGAAATTTGAGTAAATTTTTATCAATATATGGCATAATCTTTGCAAATCGAAAACTTTGGCCTCTTTACTCGCAGTTCACAAACTATATATTAAACTAAAATAGTTAACTGATGTTTTCGACGCAGATAAAAAAATTCAACTCCATCGCTAATAGCTTCATTGAGATTAACCTCACTGAAAACTACTGTACAAACTTAATTTAACTGCTCTATTTTTCACTTAGTCCTCTACTTAATCAGCTATAAATAGAGTTAAGGCAGAAAACTTATTTCCCTACTACCTTTTCTCGTAGAGAAACAGATATGAACATAATTTTTTTTAAAAGGATGTTTTTGTTTTTCGGTTAATGAAATAGACAAAACGCTTGACTTCAAGTTGGGAACTTGTTGTAGGTAAAAAACGAAGTCATAACAATAGGGCCATGTTTCTCTTCACTTACCGAGAGGCTTACTTACTGTACGATGCATCTCAGACACACTGATCAGCCAAAACATAACGACCACGTACTTACTATCATGTAGGTCCACCTTCCGAACGAAATACAGCAGCGATTCGGCGTAGCATAGATTCTACAAGTCCTTGGTAGACTTCCAGAGGTATCTGGCACCGGATTTCTGTGAGCAGGTCAGGAAATTCCATTAAATTACGAGTCAGCGGTTTTTGGGTGCGGCACCTGGGAACGAGCATCTCGGAAACGGAGATGCTGGTCGGCAGTTCGCGTGCTACTGTAGTGGGCATCTATGGAAAGTGTTTGAAGAATGGTGAAACTACGAGTAGACGACAATGTGGTGCACACCCACGCCACATCTCTCGCTGAATGGCAGGAGCGGTGGGACAATAGTGCCACAGGCAGAAGATTATACAGTGTGTTTCCGAACATACAAGAACGGCTGCAACTTGAATACTTTCATCCCACACCAGGCCTTATACATTATCTCACGGGGCACGGCCCATATAACAGACTATGTGTCAAAGAGGGCTGAAAGAAACGAGCTTATGTGAGTGCGGGGCAGAAGGAACCCCCGAACATGTAGTGTGGTCCTGCCCGATAGCAGAAGAAGTAAGGACGCCGGATATCAACATAATACGGAGTAGATCAATGCGAGACATAATTCTAGATGAGCAATCGTGGATTATTCTCGATAATCTGGCGAAAAAATATCTCAACTGCACAAAAAAAGATATCTGGACCGAGCGGCAGTCGGGCATGGGGACCGGCCTAGGGAAGTCGCACGGCCAAACATACAGGCTTACAAAATTATTCACCAACAAGAGTAAACATTATTCTTCAGAAACTTCCGGGAGCCGGAAGTTTTGTCCCGATGTGTCGGTCGATCCTGTCCCACTGGAAATCCAGAGGGGCGTGGCTGGCAGACTATCCCGGGATGATAGTGGTGGGTAGATTAGTGTTGATAGAGTAGTATAGGTTTCAAGGTAGATTAGAATAGACGTAGTACATAAAAAAATAAAAATTGTAACATAGAAACGGATAATGCCTTATATGGGAAAAGTAGATTATAATACCAGAGGTGATTATTGAAAAAAAAATCAAATGTATAACTATTAAATTAAGTAATCCTACCATTGTTAAAACGGAACCAAGCCTACTACAGGCCTGAGTCAGAACGATGGCGTGGCAGAGTGAGCAAACGTCAGCATACCACTTACAGCAAACAAAGCGCTTCTACCACGGCCAAAACAGTCTTGTTTGTAATGTAGAGGGAATGATCATTGACTTTTGCACAAATACACAATGAATCATAACAATATTTATGGTAAGCCAGGATGCTGCAAATTTGAACTGGCTCAGGACTGTACTGGCTGAGAACATATAATTAAGTGAATGTTACTTAAAAGCAATTGTTATTATCCAGTAATCCGGTATAACTAAATTATAGATTACAGAAAGATATGTACAAAGTGGATTAACTACAACTAACTGAATAATGGGATACTCTAAAAATAATTGGAATATTTCAATAAAAACCACTAGCACTATAACAACAATAAGCGATATTTGTGATTGAATATAACATTAAAATTTGCAATAGCAGCTGTAACTGTTATTACTGTAAGCAAGACCAAATGTAATATTATAGAATTAATTAGACAGTAAATCAAAGTGTAACGGAACTGTATGCCAAATTCCTTGCATGTAAATATTTTGTACAAACACTATGTACATCAACAATGTAAAAATTAATACGTAGGGCCTAATTTAGTCACATCACAGAACGTGGAGGTCAAGGCCTTGTGCACTCTGTAATGCAGGATAGGGCGTGATCCGTGGCCAAATCGCGATTCTTGCGCTATGAAACACTTCTGGAAGCACCAGTATTGTACTATTCCGTCAGATATGTTAGTAAGTTGGTGGTCATAATGTTTTGTCTGATCAGTGTATGTTTTATTTATTTTTTATTTTCTTTTTTATTCTTTTTCTTTTTTTTTTCATTTTGGCCATGTTAGCCATACAGCCAGCTCAACGTGTGTGTTTCTGTTACAATGTAGACATTTCATTTCAGTGTGATTACATTCTGTATTCTGTAAGGACGACACAAGACAAACACAACATATAATTAAAAGCACCCATGCCCTCGGCCGGACTCGAACCGGCGACCCCTGCAACGCGAAGCAAGCACGCTACCCTTACGCTGCCGGGGTCGGCGATCAGTGTATTTTGTGAACGAGTTGACGCCGCTGACGTGTTAGCTGAAATTGCTGCAGTACTGGCCGCGTAAACCGCGGCATGTTGTCGCGCAGGTGGCTGAAAACCATTGCGGCAGGCTTGGAGCGCAAGTGGCTCCCCCCGTGGCGACTCCTATAAACTAACTTGCGAGTCGGAGACGCGAGGAGGGGAAAATCCGATTTGTTCAAGTGGCGGCCAAGTTGCAGCCGAGTTTGGACAAGAAGCCGGCGCGCCCTCGCTCGCTCTCCTTTGACGATGAAATAAATTGGCTGTGTTGCTTATTGCCGTTCTCGAGTCGTTATCGATTGTCTCGGCCCTCCTGCGCGGGGCTGGCAAGTGGCAGCTCGGCGCGCCGCGCTGCGTGCTGCACACACACACATGCCAGCCTCACCACTAGGGTTCGCAACCTCACTACCAAAAAATAGTGAAACATGACCTAAAAATAGCAAAATATGACCAAACATTTAAATTTACTATACATCAAAACATGCTCAATTATACATCATTTGTTTTATCTAGTAGTGTCGCTTTGAAGTTAACAGCATTACATGCTCCATGAACTAGCTGCACAATTGGAAAATTAAGTTTTTAATTCGTTTTGTTGAAGTCACTTTAATTTCACATCATTTACAAAAAAAAGAACTCTTTTCATCTCTACTAAAATACTCCTTTCCAAATTGCTGTGCTTAACCCCACAACTTCTCACCTTGTGAAATTTTTTTTCGGCATAGCGGTACTCGCTGATCCGCTGCAGATTTAAGGATGACAGGATTATCTTCAAAAAGTATTTAATTGACACTATGAATGATGCGTATCGATACAGGCATGCTGCTGCTGCATTGTCGAGCTCAAAAGACTGGCGGAACATTAAAGTTTAGAATGTGAAAATATTGAATAACTTAAACCCTAAATGGTGAATTCTGACCAAATCAGTGACAGATTTTTCCTCCAATGTATAATAGGAGTACAATTCTGTGAATAATTATATTTAATTTTATTTGATCTATAAGTTCTGAAAATGACCAGTATTATTAAAAATTACCGATTTTTTCCTCAAAATATGACCATAAATATTATCGTAGTACAACCAAAACTAGGAAAATTATGTAAATATGCATTCATATGCTTTATAAGATACGTCAAAATAAATCAGAAACGTTTAATCAGTGTTTAATTCAGGATTTCAGCTTAAAAAGAAGGCAGGAAAAAATATGACTTCTCCTACAGATCCGAACCCTACTCATAACTAACGCATTAAGGGGCTCCGGTAGGATGGAAAATGACAAATTTTGTCATTTTCGTTTTTTTGCTGATTATTGATCTTTGCAATGTCCTCTTTAATTTGGTTTATAACACATGCATACATCTAACCTAGAAATGCTTTGTTGACATGGCAGTATTTGCAGTGTCAAAATGGAAGGGGTGAAAAGGATTTTTTGAGAGTATATAATTTACCTAGGGTATGGGGATTTAAAGGAATACAAGGCAATTGAAGAATTGAAACCTTATGGACCAGATATGACAATAAATTAGCTTTAATGTATTGCACATGTGCAAAAAAAGAATTTGTACCCGTGTGCGACGCTTGGTATCAGGATGGAGGGGTAACAAGATGGATGACACTAAAGGGTTGCATGGGAAGAATAGACTTACAGAAGGCATAGTTAATAAATTACAAAAGTATTATGGAATGGTCATTAGACATAGCAACAGCAATGTCGAAAAAATGAAATAATCTATTTGGGCTGTCTTATTTCATGTAGCTTCAGCTGATTCTGCTCCCAACCACGGACTCTGCCCCAAAGGAACTGATACATGGTGCAATTACAACAAAGCACAAGCAGCAGGCCAAACATTTAAGCACAAGGAAGGTTTACCATATGCTGTCATTGAGGAACTTAAGCCTATATTCAGGGATCTATCTGATGCACAGCTACTAATGAAGTGTTTACATGGTCGTACCCAAAATCCAAATGAATGTATCAACAGTGTTATTAGGTCAAAAATTCCAAAAAACTGTTTTTGTATCAATTAATGCTCTTTATTTTGGTGGTTATGATACTGTAATGACTTTTAACAATGGCAATTTGTCAAGGTGTGAGGCATTGAAGAAACTAAGTATTAGCGTTGGGTATCACACCATACGAGCTATGTACAGGCTTGACCAGGAAAGGGTTAGGGCATCAGAGGAAGCATTGCAGGAAATGGAAGAAAAGACATGAGAGAAGAGGAGAAGACTAAAGAGAAGGCTGGAAGAAAGCTATCAGGACGATCCAGATCACTAGTTATAGTTCTGGAATGCACTGAAACTTTGAAAGCATTTTCCCGTAAGTTTACTTTTTGATAGTTTTAGTGTACCTTTCCTTGGAAACTACCTGTAAGAACTTCCGGAAACTTTTACAGCGTTGAAAGTATGTATCTGTGAGTAGTTTAACACAGGTATATTGTATTATACCTTATAGTTTGTAAATTATTGACTGGACAGCAATTCTAAAAGTGCAAAAATTGGATTTTTTTTTAAAATAATTCTGCCAAACCAGTCGGTACTTTGGGAAATCCTTGTGTTAAAGTATTGGAAAACCATCATAGATTCACCCTATTTTGTTTCAGATATGAATCACAATTAGTTGTTGAGAAAAGGTACAATGAAGTTCGCAATAAATACACGGGAAAGATACACCCTACCGGAGCCCCTTAACAATCACTCGCAATATACACTCACAAGGGACATCTTTGACCACGAACACTCGGAACCGCACGAAAACATTCTTAGAATAACAAGCTATCATAAACAAAACAGAAGTGTGTGTCATTTTAATGCAAAACGTTGCATTCTACCTCAAGTACCATTTTAATGGAGAGAAATAAAGTAACAAGATATCAATACCATGTGAAGGAAATTATAAGTAATTCAATGACGTCAGCGTATCATTACGTTTTCGATCAATAGTGCCAAAACCTCTCTGCTTAAAGTAAGTTAATATAGCGGAAAACACGCATATACAGCAGTACCACACACCTGATAGTGCTTATGTTAGTCCTCAAAGTGAAGATGCGGGATTTCGATGAAGTGGTTAAAAAAAAAGTGGAAGAGAACAATGTACACACCTCACTAAACCCTCATTATTACATTCCAAATCACTTTCGCATTCACGCAGTGCAATATTAAAAACCACACTAATTACATTTTAAAACAATGATATTTGTATATCAATGTCATAACCAGGCTTTCACCAAGCATATTGCAACATAAGTTTATGAGTAGGTGCAGCAAATTGATTGTAAATCACAGAGTGAAGTTTAATGATGAAATAACGATCATGTATCTTCACTCGTGGTTTGGCACATTGCAGTCTTACAAAATCAGTAATGCTTTTGATATAGAGCTTATATTGCCGAAAGAAGTAAACATCAAGGGGTTGGCAATATTTTGTTGTTTTCGGTGGCAATATCTTCAGCATAACATCTTTGTTTCTAAAAGTTGCATCTAGAAGGGTACGATCTGTATGACCTGACCAGGAATCAGTCAACAATAGGCTCTGTTCATGGCTCTTTAAATGAGCATACAAGTGCGGATTTCTGTTTGGAAATGACACACACCACTGTTTTGTTTACGATTGTTTGTTATTCTAAACATGTTTTCCTGCGGATCCGAGCGTTCGAGATTTAAGAGGTCGCTTGTGAGTAATGATTATATCAACTACCCTTGAGTTATTTTTTAGATACCTTAGAAATAAATTCTATTAATTTTTTCCTGTATTTAATCTTAACAATTCCCTGCCTCTCATTTAACATTAAATGACTCTAGAGCCATAATTGCCTATTTTATTGTTTGTTTCTAGCTGAATGTAACTGGTGACTACAATGGAAATATATTTATGTATTATACTCGGCCACCAATGTTAAAATCCCTAATCTGTTGAACACCTCTTCGAATTAGGTACTATTCTCTCCCCACACTTAATTCTTATTCATCTCTTCTGGGTTCTGAATACTTTCTTTTATGAGTTGAGCTGACCAAAAATATTATTACATGTGACAATCAGTATTTAAAACAACTAAACAAGGACTTAATAATAGCAAAGAAAGTGGCTAAAGATGGGTTTATGAAGAGTATTGTAAGTGCAGGAGGATTATTGACAGACGACTCTAGAAATTTCTATGGCTATATTAGAAAACTGAGAGGAAGGGAAGATGCTGAGATGCTTATAGATAAGGGTGGAGAAGAAGTTTCTGAAGATTAGAAAAAGCCAGAGATTTTAAGTAACTGGTTTAGTGAGAACATTAGGGACAATGAATCAGAAACTGGAGGGTCTAATTCGGAGAACGAGCTTAACAACACAATTAGAAATGAAGATACCAAAAAATATGAAATAGATCCTGAGGAAATCATGAAAGAAATAAAAAAGCTGAAAAAACATAAAGGGGCTGGTATAGATAATATTGCTACAGATATCATAAAGGTAGCAGGATGTAACATTGAACCTTATCTTGAAATATTATTTAAATTGGGTCTTGATACTTTTTTGCTTACCACAAGACTGGAAAAGTGCAATAGTAGTGCCGTTACATAAAGGAGGGGTGAGAAATAGATTCGAATATTACAGGCCAATCAATTTGACATGAGTGGTAGGTAAATTAATGGAAAGATTGATTTGCAACCACATCAGAAATACATGTGAGGAACGTAAGTGGTTTTCAAGTAGGAAACATGGCTTTAGGAAAGGATATTCATGCGAATCTAAGTTGGTGGGATATATACAAGATATTTCAGATGAAATGGAAGAGGGAGGCAAAATTGAAAGTGTAGCACTAGATCTGTCAAAGGCGTTTGACAGAGTGAGCCAAAAATGGTAGTAAATAAATTAAAAACTATTGTAGTGGATGAGAAAGTGATTTTTCTGGGTAGAAGAATTTCTATAATGTAGAAAACGAAAATTAGGGTAGGAAATGCATTGTCAAAAGAAGTGTAAGTAAAAATGGGAGTGCCGCAGGGTAGCGTATTTGGACCATTGCTATTCATTATTCTAATGAATAATTGTGTTTATTGTTTACTATCTGAAATTATATTGTTTGCAGATGACATAATGCTGTATAAAAGAATCAAAACGATAGAGGATTGTAAACAGTTGCAGGGTGATCTGGACAGGAGATCTAGATGGGTTGGTAAACATGGGATGAAGATAAATGCAAAGAAGAGTCAGCTTATTAGACACACAAATAAAAAACAAAATATTGATTATAATTATAAGGTGGGGAAAGAGTTGCTTACTGAAGACTATAAATGTAAATATTTTGGCATTATATTTGATAACAAGCTTAATTGGGCAGGACACATTGGAAAGGTGGTAGGAAAAGGTTTCAAAATTCTGAATTTGTTGGAGAGAGTGATGAGGGGATGTACGAGAGAAGTGAGGGAGTTAGGTTACAAGACTTTGGTCAGACCATTGATCGAATATGGTAGTGTAGTATGGAACACACATTTTGAATATCAAATAAAGGAGAGGGTGCAAAAAAGAGCTGCTAGATTTGTTTCTGGATATTATAGCAGAATGGCATATGTAACAGATATGATAAAAGTGCTGAAAAGGGATACATTGCAAGGCAGGAGAAGGGTAAAGAGGGTCATGGGAGTGTACAAAGCGTATACTGGTGATGAGGCATGGAAAGATATAGGTTTATTTGTGAAAAGTAGTTCATGGAAGGGAAAAGATGACCATGACCACAAACTGACACTCGATTTCAGGAACAAGGGTGTGGGAAGATTCTCTTTTTTAGGTAACGGTGTCAGGCATTGGAATAAGTTACCAAGAGAAATGATGAATTATTTACGGAAAACTTTGAAAGGATTCAAAGTTAAAATTAGTAGAGGAAAAATGTAGGTGGGTGCAGGAAAGGGGTAAGATGGGTGTGTAGGGAAATTGCCACCGGAGCCTGTGCTCCATTTCAATTTAATATAATTTATTTATTCATTATTATCATGGAATGAAATTAGGTGAAATAAAGTCGTTTCTTCCTACTGCAATCACTTTTTAAATTTCACCAACTGCATATATGGCTACACCCAACAGACATGCACCCTCCATTTTAATTAAAGATCAGTAAGCAAACCTAGAAATTTCAATTTTTTTCCCCTACTGAATGGACTGACCTTCACATTTCATGTGTATTTTTGGTATCAATCTGTCTGATGTACTGAATTTCATATATTGAGATTTATAAAAGTTAAAAGACAAACCATTAACTGTTAACCAATTATTAATAGTCAAAGAAATAAATGTGTTCAGTATAGAACACAGCAGTATTTTTAATTCCTATGCTTGCATCATCTTCAAAAGACCAATTTGAATTTTCAGATTTAATATATGTCAGATCATTTACATCCAGTATCTTAATACCCTCAATATAGAACCCTGAAGTACTCCACATTATTATTATTAATTTCATTTCGATGGAACACACGCTCCGGTGGCAATTCCCCATGTCATCTAATTACCCCTTTTCATTTTTTATTTTTAAAATTATTTTATACAAGCTGTCCCGACAGGTGTTGTCTTGTCCAAATTTCCATAAATTTGTATGTGATAGTGTTTTTGAATTTGTGAACAGCTATTGAGAAAGTTTAAACAAAGTAAAAAACGTATTTCTGGGTGATCATATACTTTTTAACGATTGTTTACATGGATATTCGATCTGAGGAGTTTGTTGAGAAGTACGCCAATGGGAAATTTTACATTTGAGATTAATTCTATCGGCAGTACACCACTGGAAACGTGTGATGTGCCTGGAATATGGTCAACTTGGAACCACGCGGTTTTGTGCTAAAATTTAGGTCACAAGTAAATTAACTCAGAATGATTTATTGCCTTCCATTAAATTTCAAATCACATTGAATCTCAAGGTGATTATTTGCATTTCGACCATGGCACTACTAAACCGGTTTTGATTCTTTCGTAGATCTTGCATCGTTCGGTCTAATGCCTCCAAAGACTTTTTATATTCCTTCGTACATTCATCCCAAATGATTAAATTGCATTGCTGCAAAACCTTTGGCCATCGCACAGTTCTTCTAAACGTTGCATGTTGGAGATTCAGTGATTTGTGTATTCAACCGCAACTTGAATGTTGAAGGAGCTGTTTGATCGCATTACAACAACGTAGCTGATGTTCCTGATAAAGCAAGTGCAAGTCATTCTGCTAGCGAATCGTTGCCGAAATCAATGAGATAAAAAAAGTTTTTCCTATTTCCACCGGGAGCGTTCAAGAATAAAATCCCTCTGGTTCCATCGTTCACAACTTTTCTGAGAGTGTCGTACGCATATTTTTGCTGCCGATTCAACAGCGGAACGTTCGTTCGACTGATTCTCGCAATGCATAACATTCATATTGTTTCTCGCGTTTCAACTTGTGACGACACAACAGCATCGCTGGTACATCGATATTGGTAAACGTGAGGAGATCGTCGCATGGAAAGATGGCGGGAGTCTGTTGCTAGCTGCCGAACTGTTAGGATGTTTAAGCTCGCGGTCTGAAGAATGTCGCGAACACGGTACTTGTGCGTGTGGCAGTGATTACGCAAGAGTAAAATATGTTAATAATGCTAATAAATACTGGCTACTTACATCGTACTGCTAATATGTTTAGTTTTTCGTAACCCAAGTTATTATCATGATAATAATTTGAAGTTCCTGCTGTCATTTATCTAGGTTCGCCGTCAAGTAACCTTCGTGAGTAACCCCGAATAATTTCTTGATTTACCCATAGACACGTTTTAGACTTTCCTGGCAGACCATGGAAACGTGAGTTGTAACGGATTATTCCATATTACCCAGTCTCTGTTGCTCTAGTATTAATGAAACTACTAATGTTACTCCAAAAATGGCTCATTTTTCTTAATGGCTTCCAGGAACTAAGAGGCGGAATGGGTTGCGGCAAAGAACAGAGAGGAATTCAGCACTAGAACCATCCTGGCATTTCTCTGGAGTGATTTTGTGAAAAGCTGGATGAGGAATCGAAGCTGCGTCCATCGAAGGCGAGGACTGATCGTTACCACCCACCCACCATCGTTCGTGCAAGACTGCTGTTGAAATGACACCTTCCGTTGTGGACGTCGGTGGAACGCTACTGGTGTAACATTCTACATAAACCAATCATGATAGTGTTGATACATACGTAAAGGAGCAGAGAAGACCCACCCAGTGGTTCCAGGAGATTAACAAGTAGAACGGTTTACACAACACTGAAGTCTACGATGTCCGTTTCTACGAGAAAAAATAATTTGATAAACCTTCTAATAGGGTATCAGTTTTATAATTCTATTTGTGCTGCTGTAGATGCATTTTAACTGCCCAATGATGGTTATGTATATGTTAAAAGTGAAAATCTGTTATTATAAATATATTTTTAACATGTTCTCTCGTGAAACGCTGGTTTAAGATGTTTAATTTCTTTCTTTAGCCTCACCAAACATCAGCGATTTTGCATGTGGACGCAGGCCTGCCGCAAGCGGGCGTGCACCGCACGCGGGCGGCACATCGAGGGGGGAGGCAAATCGAGTGGTCGACAGTCGCCGCCCCGCGATAGTTGCCACTCCATTGTGGCAGTGACAAAATTTATATTCGAAGGGGCGGCAATCTCACAGTTTTTGACCCTGTTCGGAAAATTCCTAGATCCACCACTGGCTGTAGTTTGACAGGGGGCGGCATGATCGGTATTCAAAACGGGCGTTCAAACAGCTAGCGGCGGGCCTATGTGGACGTAGTTCCAAATTTGTCAAAATAACAAATATTTGAACCAATATAGTATCATATTTTCATATTTGTCACATGCGTATAAACATATGTACATAATTCATTACAGGAAATGTCATGTACCGGAACCCTTTGAATATCTTGCAGCTCTTTATTGCTCCGTGATAGTTGAAGGTCATCGACAGTGACATAAACGTCGTAGGAGAGTAAATTTCATAACAATAGGTATTAAATATCCTGCAAATTTTTTATAGCCAGTCCCAAAAAAAAAAAAAAAAAAAAAAAAAAAAGCTGAAGCGTAACATATACTAAAACAAGTGCCGTCGCTAAACACCTCAATCAACTATAAACTGTATTCTTTCCAATATAACTTCGGTCGAGCTCTTCATATAAACATTTTGTATGATGTTAAAATATTAATTCAAAATGTCACACTTTGTAGCGGACAGTGTCCTTACGTATTTTGTTATATCAATATTTTTGCGCCTACGGACCAAAGTGTGAATGGGTAGTAAGGGTGGAGAGAGACTGCTCACGCCACCTATGGACGGAAATGTTAAGATGTGTGTTATTTTTCCCATGTTGCAACTCGAACGGCGGGGGGTTCAAAAGTGGCTTAGGACACCCGATTGGCCGTAGGAATTTCGCACGCAAAAAGGACAAAGGGTGCGTAGAGTCCAGGTGAAAGAGCGATCTGGCAGGCAGCTACTCGAGGAAGCAAGACCCCTGTGTTACGTCTTACTGGTTCGAGATCTAAAATTTGTTAAGAAGTGAAAACTTATCAATAGAGGTGTTGTTTCAGCGGTGACCTCACCTCACTAGTGGGGTGGGTGAAGCCGCGGTTTGACAAAGTCTGTGGGTGTTTGGAGTGGTCATGCACGCAGCACACAGTACCAAAATGGTGAGTATTTCTGGCCACTGCAAATGTTTCTGGATCATTACACCAGTTCACGATCCTGGGAGGAGCAATTCGCCAGATAAGATCTTCTCATGTCTGTTAAGACTGTTTCAAATTGAGCTAATTCGGACAAATATAGTTTTTAGTAATAATTCAAGTGTGTTTGTTAGCAAAGACAAGTAATGCTATAACTAATCTCATGTAGGGTGACGCCCACAAAAATATAGTGTTTTATTTTATTCTATCATTATATTAAAAGAAAGTGATTTACAATTGTTTTTATGATAAAAAATATTAAATTTTGCTTGTGTGGAATTTTTTTTTTAATTTCTGTATCCAAGTCTTTTGATCACAACAAATCTGACACATTCCCTGCGAAGATTAGAATGCTTATATAATGTCAGTGCAAGAAGTTTTGAGATTCAAGCAAAACCAAATATTAAATTATAATATTATTTCGGCGATGTTTGGAGGATCGAATTATTGGACTTTATTCTCAATCAGCTTCAACTCTCATTTGCAGTCAGACCGCTTGTCTGGAAATGAGGACGGGAAATGAGACCTCAAAATTACATTTTGAAGCTACTGGATGCAAGAGTTTTTACACAGTATAAATCGCCATGAAGTGTTGAAGTAGTTTGTTTGTACGGTCTGTCGTTTGTGGTGTAGGGAATCAAAGGCTGAATGTGATACTTCCCCTTGACACTGTGGCCGCTGATTTTGGACAGCGCAGCGCGCGGTGCAGTGCGTTCCACTCTTTCACGCCGCGTGGCTCTTTATCTCATTTACACAAAATCGAATTTCCATTAGTATTTGTCGATTGCGTGGGCGGTGTGTAGCCTTCTGTTTATAAACAGGTGAGTCAATTAATTTGCGGCGCCGCCGACTGAATCCCGTGTTAACTGCCGTACAGCCGCTGGGAGGGCGCTTTTAATTTCACAGCTTTGATTAAATTTAATCTCTTCGTGACGGGAATGGACACTGAAGACTTTGGAGTCCACAATATGTTTACGCTTTTCGTAACCAATTCTCCAATTGTGATTTGATAAATTCATCGTTTGTTACGCGAATTAAAAGCATGAAAATTTTCGATTCTTGCATAATAAATACTATCAGTCTACCGAAACCCCTATCTGTATTTTACAGAGCTTCAAAGACGAAACGACATGTGCAGATTCCTACGTAC
Organism: Vandiemenella viatica; assembly: GCA_031002005.1. Taxonomy (NCBI): domain Eukaryota; kingdom Metazoa; phylum Arthropoda; class Insecta; order Orthoptera; family Morabidae; genus Vandiemenella; species Vandiemenella viatica. The sequence continues at coordinate 17,244,614 of JARYHS010009186.1, read as the reverse complement.
ATACGGAATATATCCCTTGAAATGCTTTTAATATTTGTGATGGATTTTGGTAATTTTTGTGTGTGTGCCATGTATAGTTACCAAGTACACTTACAGTATATACAATTTTTAATTCTGTTGTCGAACATGGTCAGACTAACTCTTGCTGCGTAGAATGTTCAGCTGAATTATTCAACTGGCCACATGTTCAGCGATTAATACGACTGCTACACTTATCAAAATCAACTAGTTGTCGTATTTTAACTTTTTGGATCAGTAATATCTCTGAATTATGACGCTGGTTTGGTTTCTTTTAATAATTTAACACTTCTTCGCTCACAAGGGACATCTTTGTCCTCGAACGCTCGGAACCGCACGAAAACATGCTTAGAATGTCAAGAGTGGTGTGTTTCATTCCCATGCAAAACGTTACATTGTAACTCAAGTAACCTTTTAATAGAGAGAAACAAAGTAACAAGATATTAATACCATATGAAGGAAACTATACGTAATTCAATGACGTCAGTGTATAATTACATTTTCAATCAGCAGTACCAAAAACTCTCTGATTAAAGTACTTAATACATTGCGAAACACGCACATACAGCAGTACCACACAGTGCTTATATCAGTTCTCAAAGTACAAATGCGGTATTTCGTTGAAGTCGTTAAAACAAAGTTGAAGAGAACAATGTGCACACCTCACTGAAGCCACGTTATCACATTCCAAATCACTTTCGCATTCACGCAGTCCAATATCAAAAGCCACACTAATTACATTTTCAAATGATGATGTTGGTACGTCAGTGTCATAACCTGGCTTTCGCCAAGCATATTGGAACACCACCCTTTACGCTCTCAAGATCACTGTCGAAAACTCAGAAGTACTAGAGGTCTTCCTCAATGTTTTAAATACCAGACCGTTAGGCGTGTATCTCGACTCTGCAATATGGCCCAAGAGGTGTTAAATGTGCTGGAGACCATGCATCAAACGATTGTGCCTCTAATAAAGGAGAAAACCCGCCAAAATGCACCAACTGCAGCGGCCCACATGTTGCAAGTTACAGGTAATGCTCTGCATTCAATAAATTCACAGAGCAACAGAAACAAAACAAAGCAGCACAAGCTGTACTAAGGAACAAGAAGAAACTCGAAGAAAAGAGGAAAAAAGAAAGTTCTGTGGTAATGGAGAATAAAAATGTCAATCTGTAGCTCACACCACCTATCACTCCCAGCCTGACAAGTCACCAGGCTGAGGGAACCATTTATGCTCCGGTCACTGATGGTAGGCAACAAACTGGTGACCCCCTACAACCATCTGGGAGTACCCTAACTCACAACCAACAAACTGAAGCAAATACTATGTCTGGCGTACATCTGCAACCCAGCAGTCTTAATGAAAACGCCCTGACTCAACAAACACCTCAGCAGCAGTTGGACAATCACCTGCAGCTAAATATGATACAATCAGTGCTCCACACAGTGAACGCAATGATTGCTGATCTTCCCCGTCAGATGGCTCACAATGGCACTCCAAGAACTAACGATGGGAACTAATTTTGATCATCTAACAATTGCACATGGAACGCTAATTGTCTCTGGAGACAACTTGGCGAATTTAGATAATTCCTCAGAGATGATCAGATAGATGACTGCCTAGTTAACGAAACACATCTTAAGCCAGGCCTCAAAGCAACCGTGCCAAATTACACATGCTGTCGTAACGATAGGTTAACTGCAGGTTGAGGCACGGCGATTTACACCAAGAGATCCATCAAACATCACCAAATATCCTTACCACCGCTCACCTCCATTGAAGCAACAGGATTTTCTGTAGAATCTACGAGAGGAAAAATTCTCCTTGTCTCCCTTTACCGACCACGTCACGTACTGGTCAATACAACTAAGATAGAGTCACTACTTCTACTACATGGCAACATCATCATATCGCGAGATTTAAATGCCAAACATACGGCATGGAATTCGAGACTTACAAACAACTACGGCCGGCGAATATTAAGGGTTATCGAACAGAGCCCACCTACTTCATAGGAAGAACACTCGCAGATGTACTGGATATATGAATCACGAAATGCTTGCAGCATCATATCGCGGCAGCAACCAGACTGTCATCTGATCACCTACCTGTCATATTCTACATGCCAGTAGGAGCCTCAATCCAGAGGGGAAAAAGCAATCAAGTACACAAATTGGGAGGTCTACCAGAACTATCTTACAGATCGTATCGCTAATGCCCCGGCTCCTAAAGAAGTTGGCCCCTGTAACAGAAATAATCAACGCTGCTCCACCTACAAGATCAAAAATAGAAAGAACCAAACAATTGCCACCAGGCATCCGACAAAACATAACCTATAAAAATCAACTCATCAGGGAGTGGCACATAACCAGAAACCCCGACACTAAAAGAATAATCATTCACCTTCAGCGGGAAATGAAAGCTGAGATCGAAAAACATCACCAACGAGATTGGATAGGATTTAGTGCAAACCTTATATTAGCTGATGGATCGTCCTGGAATTCTACCAGACGCATGTTACAACAGCGCCAAAAGATGCCACCACTAACCGTTCGAAACAACGTTGTCTGCAAGCCAATAGCAAAAGCAGACGCACTCGCTGAAACCTTCAAGGCCAATTTTCAGCCAGTGCATGAGCCCAGAGATGATGATCAAATAGCCCTAGTCCAGCAGAGACTTGAAATATACCTAAATGCAGAACCACTGGAAGAAGACGCGATTGATCTAATCAGCATTGAGGAAGTCGCTGAGATGCTTAGCCAAGTTGCCACAAACAAATCCACTGGACACATTGGTACTGGCGGTTTATTGCTACGACATTTATCAACCACCGCAATTACCTACCTTATCTCTGTTTTCAACCAAATTTTAGCCACCGTGGAATACACAAAACTATGGAAACTCGCAGAAATAGTACCTATACCCAAGTCAGGCAAACACAAACGCTCACAAAAATCATATAGGCCAATAAGTATCCTACCTACTACATCAAAAGATTTTAAAAAAAATCTCTACCTCAAGACACTTCAGCAACATATCAACACCGAGTGACTACTTCCTAACGAGCAGTTTGGATTGCGGAGAGAGCATTCTATTACACAACAACTACTCCGAGTAGTAGAACATGGCATGAGCGCCTTAGACAAAAAGGAATATTTCGGAGCTTTTCTCCTAGACGTGTCCCCTTCCTTCAATTCGGTGTGGCATGAGGGCATTTTCTATCAACTCTTGGTACAAGGGGTACCTCTGCCAGACGTCCGTTTAATCAAAAACTACCAGAATCAGCGAACCTTCCGCGTAATCATTCAAGACGCAGTCTCCACCATCAAAAACATCAAAGCTGGAGTACCACAAGGATCCATCCTCGGGCCAGTACTGTATAATCTGTAAACGGCTGACGTCCCAAAACTGATCAAACCAACCCAGCATTATATGCTGACGGCACGGCTGCTTTCGCGAAGAGCATCAAAGAGTCTCATGCCGTTACAAAAATCCAAAGATGCAGTAATAGCATCGAAACTTGGCCAAAGAAGTGGCGCCTGGCTTTCAACGCTTCAAAAAGCCAAGCTATCATGGTGAATAAGAGAAACAAACCACCTTTACAGACTATTAAACTTCTTAGTGAGGGTATTAAGTGGAGACCTACTTCTCTCTACTTGGCAGTCACCATAGATAGGAGAGGCACGTGCAAGTCGCACATTCAGAATATACGTGCCAAAGCAATGGGGATGATGAGACAACTATATCCCCTCCTCAATCCTAAATTGGGGCTTCAACCATCTACAACCATTGCACTGTATACCACAATGATAAGACCGATACTTGAATACGCATCAACCGTGTGGGGCAACTTTAAACCTCTCCAGGTAATTCAGAACAGAGCTATAAGGTATGCCTACATGATGCCGAAAGACACACCTTTAGCTGTGCTACAACAAATAAGTGGTCTCCCACCCTTAAAGGAACGCTTCAGAGCTGCGGCAAAGCAAGACACACGATAACACGCTGATTCAGCAGCTGGTCTCACAACTGCAGTACAATCCAAATACTAGGTGGCCTGTTAAACGGGCGAGAGGTGATGACACACAATAATAGTACCATGAAAGTACAATAATGAAACTTAAATAAGGACAACAGAATCATAAAATGGAAGGAGATGCAAAACTTGCAAAGACTGCCGCATACTCTGGGGCTTATGAAACATCACAAGAATTTGCCAGGGTAAGTGCGGTGTTGAAGGAGTTAGGTTGGGTAGACCTGGAACACATAAGGCGTTGCTCTCGACGGAAGGTAATTGAAAAATTCACGAGTGAATTGTTTCGGAATGACAGCAAACAAAACCAGCAGAGAAATCAGGGCCGGGACAGATTTTTCTGTACTCATTTTTTCCACGAGCGATTAAGGAATGGAATAGGAAAGATTTACCGGGAGAGTAAACTTAAAATCTGACAGGAGTAGTTCTCGATAAATCATTTCGGCCATCCTGATCTGGGTTTTCCATGGTTTTCCCGGATAGTTTCAGGCAAATGCCGGGATGGTTCCTAAAAATAGCTCTCCTGCCATATCCGAAATATCGCTCCCTATGCGGCAATTCTCACAATGGGATTGGTACAATGCACCCCCGCAACCCGATTTCAGTCAATCGAGGAGTAATAATAATAATAATAGTAATAAGTACCTGCAAACTTTTGAAGAATAGTAGTTCTCGTTTTGACTTTAGTAACCACGTTTGAGAGATGTTGCTTGTTCTGCCCAATGTTATATTCAGGTATTTTGGTGTTCTGCAATACGGCAAGAGTTGGCGTCTGAATTTGACTTTCTGGTTTATAGTGCACCTGTCTGTGGCGTAAATGAAATATACATCTACCGTTTCCAGCTCTTTTGATAAAGTTGATTCTGCATTAGAAAAGTTGGAGTACTGGTTCACCAAACAGATGTCATCAGCGTAAATAAATTTCCGGAAAATATTTCTGGTAAATTGTGAATGTATAAATTGAATATGAGGGAGCCGAAACAGATCGTTGAGGTAAGCCGTCATTTAGTTTTAACATCGTATATGTATCATTATCAGAGTATATCTGGAAGTAAATATTACTTAACATGTTGCTAAGTAGGTCCATAAGATTTCGACATGCGATGATACGAATTTTATTTGAAGTCCTTCTTCTCACTAGTGTCATAGGCAGCTGAATGTTCCAAAACGGCTGCTACACATACTGATTTCTTCTCAAATCCATTCAGTATGACAGGTTAGAGTGAATATCTGGTTATAACAACTTCTCTCTGGCATAAAACCAGCTTGTTCTATGGGAATATGGTTATTGATTACTTCAGAACTTGTGTTGTAGATCAGACGCTCAAGGAGGTTGTATGTGATACTTAGAAGTGCTATCGGTCTATAGTTTACCAATTATGTAGGGTCCGTGTTTGGAACATGCTTAGCGAGAAAAGCAGGAATGTACAGCTTCAAAACCTGCTAACATTAGTGTAAATTGTAAGTAGGAAATCTAACAGCTAATTGTAAAAGTTCAGAATTACGTGAAAGTAATATAAACAATATCATAAATCTTGGTGTACACTTCAATACAGAATCGGTGCTAAGAAGAAGAGACGAAAAGCGTATTACAGCCGGGGGGGGGGGGAGGAGGGGGATGTAAACCACGCAAGGAATGTGAAAGAATCCAGCCATGGCGTCGTGAGAGATCCATTCCGGGATTCACTTGGAGTGACATCGCGAAACGATAGAAAACGGAATTCCCGGTGACAGGCCCGGGGATTGTGAATTGCAGGTCCGATATTTAACCAACCTGGGCTACCATGTTACAATCTGTGGTGTCTGCTTTTGAGAAAGTTGTAAAGATTGACAAATTAATAAGATACATTAATTAATAGAATTAATCCCAGGTAGACGTCAAGAATGGAAGTGTTCTCTATCCCAGAGAAGCGACGTTCCAGTTGTACAATACTTTTTACCAATGCAATTGTACCTTTGACATTAACATTAAAACACGCATCTAGTCAAATGACATACTGAGATACTGGAAAGGAAGTCATTGAAAGCAGGGTTTACAACACCGTTATTATTTCCTTTAAGTATAAAATTAATTTATTTAACGGAACTGACTGATCGTAATATTTACGAAGTTACAAAATGAAGCAGTTGGTGAACAAATTACAATTCAGAGCATCATTTAAAACTCAGAGCCTTGTCTAGGGTTGAACGAAGCATGAATGTTTATACATCGCAGGGTTCCACATTTGAAAGTGTAGTCTTGCGTTCCGTTAGCCAAAAGCAAACCTCGGCTGCCTTTGTTTATTGAACGCTGTCGCTCAACTTCAACCAATCAGAGCAGGCCGCGCTCATAGATCCTCCTCAACAACATACAAAATCCAATGGTTTATAACAGCATTAACAAAATCTTTGGTTCACTGGGCTTCCAAAAGAGGCGTTTCACAACATACTTTTTCCTAAGAAACGTATGAGAAATCGGTTCTTTCGTTTGTAACTTTCTACCGTACCAGGAAAGCGTCTGTCGGCGCAGACCCAATGCAGTTCTTTGTATTTCCGCACGAAGCCTTTAGCTTTATTGCCTGCAATAAATCGTTCGTCCTGTTAGCGCAGGTAAGAGTCACCGGGCTGCAGCTGGTGACAAAGACGCATGGAATGTTGCAGCTTAGTCGAAACCTGGCATAATAACTCGCGCATAGTTTCCAATTACCAAGTGGTGCATTACAAGTCATACACAAGTTAAAATGCAGTAATTATGAAAAGAAAATTTGTTAAATTGTGTTTGTAATAAACACTGGATTATGATGTGACGGTTCGTTGAAGCAAATAGGAGAGAGTCGCTATGAAGAATGTACACGCCTGCCAGAGGTCATACACAACTCTGTGCTGATTCTCTGCAAGGGACACCTTTAACCTCGAAAACACTTGGAACCCCACAAGAACATGATTAGAATAACAAGCAAAACAGTGATATGTGTCATCTTCCTGGAAAACGTTGCATTCTGTCTCAAGTAACATTTTAATACAGAGAAACAAAGTAACAAGATATCAATACCATGTGAAGGAAATTATACATAATTCAATGACGTCAGTGTATTATTATATTTTCAATCAACAGTGACAAAACCTCTTTGCTTAAAGTAAGTTAATATAGCGGAAAACACGCATATACAGCAGTACAACACACCTGATAGTGCTTATATTAGCTCTCAAAGTGCAGATGCGATATTTCGATGAAGTGGTTAAAACAAAGTGGAAGAGAACAACGTGTAGACCTCACTAAAGCCATGTTATCACATTCCACATCACTTTTCCATTCACGCAGTCCAGTATTAAAAGCCACACTAATTATATTTTAAAATGATGAGGTTGGTATGTCAATGTCATAACCTGGCTTTCGCCAAGCATATTTCAGCATCGCACCTATACGTAAGTGTTGCAAGTTGATTGTAAAACACAGAGTCAAGTTTCACAATGAAATAAATTTAACTTTATCTTGAAATGTTATTTAAATTGAGTTTGGATATTTGCTGCTTACCACAGGACTGGAAAAGTGCAATGTAGTACCGGTACATAAAGGAGGGGTGAGAAATGGAGTCGAAAATTACAGGCCTATCAGTCTGACTTCAGTGGTAGGTAAAGTAATGGAAAAATTGATGTGCAGCCACATCAGAAATGTATGTGAGGAACGTAAATGGTTTTAAAGTAGGCAACATGGGTTCAGGCAAGGATATTCATGCCAATCTCAGTTGGTGGGATATATGTAAGATATTTAAGATGAAATGGACAAGGGAGGCCAAATTGATAGTGTAGCACTAGATCTGTCAAAGGCGTTCGACAGAGTGAGCCATAAAATGGTAGTAAATAAGGTAAAAACTATTAGAGTGGATGAGAAAGTGATTTTCTTGGTAAAAGAATTTTTAAAAGGTAGAAAGCATAAAATTAAGGTAGGAAATGTAGTATCAAAAGAAGTGGAAGTAAAAGTGGAAGTGCCGCAGGGTAGCGTATTGGGACCATTGATATTCATTTTTCTAATGAATAATTGTGTTGATTGTTTACTATCTGAAATTGGATTGTTTGCAGATGATATAATGCTATATAAAAGAATCAAAACAATAGAGGATTGTAAACAGTTGCAGGGTGATCTGCACAGGATATCTAGTTCGGTTGGTAAACATGGGATGAAGATAAATGCAAAGAAGAGTCAGCTTATTAGATACACTAATAAAAAACAAAAGGTTAATTATTAATATAGGGTGGAAAAAGAATTGCTTACTGAAGACTTGAAATGTAAATTTCTAGGCATTACATTTGATAACAAGCTTAACTGGGTAGGACACATTGGATAGGTGGTAGAAAAAGGTTTCAATATTTTGCACTTGTTGGAGTGAGTGATGAGGGGATGAACGAAAGAAGTGAGAGCGTTGGGCTACAAAACTTTGGTGAGACCATTGCTCAAATATGGTAGTGTAGTATGGGACCCACATTTTACGTATCAAATACAGGAGTTGGAGAGGGTGCAAAAAAGGGCTGCTAGATTTGTTTCTGGGAATTATCGCAGAATGCAATCAGTGACGGATATGATAAAGGAGCTGGAATGGAATTCATTGCAAGACAGGAGGAGGATGAGGAGGGTCATGGGAGTGTACAGGGCGTATACTGACGACGAGGCATGGTAAGATATTGCAGTAGATATGAAAAGTAGTGCATGGAAGGGAAAAGATGACCATGACCACAACCTGGCACTCGATTTCATGTACAAGGGCGTGGGAAGATTCTCTTTTTTAGGTAAGGGTGTCAGGGATTGGAATGAGTTACCAAGAGACATGATGAATATTTTACCGAAAACGTTGAAAGAAATTAAAAGTATAATTTGTAGAGGGCAAATATAGGTGGGTGCAGGATAGGGGGAAGATTGGTGTGTAGGGAAATTGCCACCGGAGCTTGTGTTCCATTGGAATTAAATTAAAATTAAAAAATTAAATGTATCTTCACTTGTGGTTTGACACATTGTAGTCTTTCAATGTCAGTATTCCGAAAGAAGTAAACATTTTTGATTTGGTAACATTTTGTTATTTTTGGTTGGAACATCTTCAGCATAACATCTTTGTTTAGAAAAATTGCGTCTAGAAGGGTACGATCTGTATGACCTGACCAGGTATCACGCAACAATAGGCTTTTTTCATTTGTCACATTTTCGCCAATGGCCGAAATTAGAAAATGTTTCGTGTGTTCTTTAGTCATTTTTCTACTTTTGCATGCCTCCACATAAATGTTTCGTAGACAGGTTGTTTCAAGTTTCTTTGAAATGTTTGGATTGAATGTGCCTTGCGTTTCTTTAAAACAGATGTACAACTCATGGTGCTAGCAGACAAGTGCGTAGTGATGCATGGAAATGACACACACCTCTGTCTTGTATATGATAGCTTGTTATTTTCGTGCGGTTGCGAGCGGTGGAAGTGAAAGGTGTCCCTTGTCAGTAAACTCCTGTAGGCCGCCTCGGGTGCTGACCCGTCACTTGTCGCGTGCCGAGGGCTTCGTTTCTCAAGCTGCACTAGTCTCGACGAGCCGAAATTGTTGGTGCTCGAGGTTCGGCCGAGCCCTGTGGAACCCACTTACGCCTGCCCGCCGCTAATTATCGTGTGGGCCAGCGGGGACGGTTTGCGTTTGAACAAAGAGCGTTTGTACTTGATGAAATTGCATTCCAGTGCAGTGGAGCATCTGGCGATGCCGGGGCGGGTCGGGTCGGGCCGGGCGGGAGTGTGGAAGCAACAGGGGTGGTGGGGACGGCGCGCCCCGTCCGGCGGCGCTACGGTCGGGGCGGTGGAGGGGGCGGGAGGGGGGGAGGGGTCGCCACGCCGCCCCGCGCCGCGCCGGGACGCCGGGCGCCGCGACGCCAGTGCGTGCTGCGCGGCCGGCCGGCGTGGACGCGGTAACACGACCCTCAGAGAGAGGGAGACAGAGCTGTAGACAGAGAGTCGGCGTCGCGACGCGTGTTCCCTGCGCCGTGGACTGAGTGCGTGCATGTGCGAGGCGACCCGCCGGCCCCTGAGACGCGCCAAGGTAGGCCACGTGGCGCGCGCCGTTTGTTTACCCCAGCCGGCGCGGCAACAGTCAGCTCTCAAGGCTGGTTCGCACGAGGCTGGTAATTCAGTCTACTACCCAGCAATTTACTAACTAAACAACGACAGTTTTGTCGAGCAGTTTACCTAATAGTTTAAGCGAGTCGATCAATTTTGTTCTATTTTACCGAACAAGCAGCGCCCCCCTCCACGCGTCACTGCCAAATAAACAAGTCTGAACCTGTCATTTCGTCGTGTTCGTTAGTTGCCGCAAAATTGACGTTTCCCTGGAGCAAAGAAACAATTTTAAAATTTCTTTCTAAACATGTTTAACATTAATGCCTGTAGAATATTAAGTCCACGCACTATGAAAACAAAGGAAACAATCTGCACACATGGATTGGCAAAATACAATGAGCATACCTGGATTTGGTGAGAAGTAAATTAAACTGAAAATTAAACACATCCGCTTAGTGCACAATTTTGTTAATTATTTTATTACAATAGAATCTTGATTATACAATAAGATTTAATTTTTACTATTGTTATTAGCAGTACAGGCTAACGCGATAAAAATCTTTTTAGAATGATCTACTCGCAGATGTTAAAAAAGAAATTAAGCAATCCAAAAATTTAGGCGCAGGGACTGAAACAGTTAACATTCCTTCAGTAAAATGATTCAATTTACTGGATGCTTCCCTATGAAACATTGCTTCGATTCCTTTAATGTTTCATAGAATCCTTCAAAGACTTCTGTGATGAATTAAGAATTAGCTGATTTTCCGAGTGTAAATATACGTGTGAGTGTTCTGAAACTAGATCTGATGACAAAAGACACCAACATGTAATTTTTCAACTGCCGGAATTGCACTTCTTAAATAGGTATTTTCACTCTGAATTCAAACAATTTCTTAAACTATTCTTAGGAGTCTTCTAATGCGAATTCCTTCAGGAGATAATTTGTAGCTTCTAGTTCATCGCATCTATTAATCCATTATCGTACCAATTGCTTTTTTTAATCACATAAATTTCTTCAGCCAGCTCTCTTCAAATAGCCATTAATCTGAGCTTTACCAGCTCATTCACTTTATTGCGTTGCAGCCTGTTCATCTGGTAAAACACCACGAAACTTGTGTATCGTACTCGACCTTAGTGCGAATGAGTTTTAAGCAGTAGTGAGTATTTTATCTACTAAAATACTCACCAGACGAATAAATTACTAGTAATGCGAATCAGCCTTCAGCTCTACTCGTCTCGAAATCCTATCTGTAATTTTACTTTTCGTGATTCAATCAAAACTGATCCTCAATTACACTGGTAACGCATTGCGTTTCAGTAAAACCGTACTGTCACAGTTAGAAAACTGTGTACATACATTTTCCTGTTTAGAAGAAAACAGGGTTCCCAGAAAGAAAGGATAAACCTGCAACCTCAGATAGGTTATAATTATCACATTCGCTACGAATTCAAATCATTAAATACGCGAGTGACTGAGGAAGTTTAAGTGAATAGTTTCGGAAGATAGATTGTGTCGTGGGGAAGTACGTATTGTCATCGGTTAATCCCTTAGTAGTATGTATGACTAAAAATTTAAGGTTTTGCTGTTACTGACAAACAGCATTGCCCCGGTCACAAAATTCTTTAAAGTCTCTATCAATGTCCGGAAAATTATTCATCATTTTTTCATGTATAAGCTGAAGTCAATGATTACTATACCGTCAGTTTAATTATATGTACAGTTAGAGAACATAATGAATACCATATCGCTGGATGTTCAATACGATTGTGGAATTCACGCACGCACAGGTATATCTGGATACTACGCAAAACTTTTATATTACGAAATCACTATAGAACTTTCAGAAACCAAATGAATGAGATATTTAGATTATCGGGAACAGTTTGGAAATTCGTGTCAATATATTCCGATAACTTGTAATTACAAAGCTCTAAGAAGAATTACCTTTAAATATTAATTCCATTTTTTTTTTTTTTTTTTAAATGTGCAGGTCCCGATTGTATTGATTTTGTGAAGAGTTTGATTAAATTGTTACAACTCCGCTGTAATCCTTGCGATGGCCATATTATGTTTTCTTTTGTTTGTTTTCTGGAGCATTCAGTCATACTGAAAATGCAGTGACTTGTTTTATAGTTTAAAAAGACGGCAGCATATTTCTGAAAGATGTTTTTGTCAAAAATTCTTTGAAAGTCCATTTGTGCTTCGTGAACGTATGTTATAAAAGTTAAATGCATATATATACATATAAATATGCAGGGTCTCTAGGAACGAAAGGATTATCGTGTAACTGCAGGTGGGTCACATCATTTTCTACTATTTGTCAAAATTCTATTTTAGTAAAAGTCTACATTTTCGAGATTTTTTTTTTTTTTAAATACATGTGTCTTTATTTAGTTTATTTCATGTCATTTCTACAAATTAAGACTTTTTGAACACTGTTCTCTTATTTTTTTAAATTTAGCCAAGGATGTTTGAGTCATCTCACACAATGTGCTCTTTTTCCTTAAAACGTTAAAAAAATCTTTATTACTAATTTTTTTTTTCGAAAAAGTGTATACAAATTTATTAAAACAGCCGACTTTTAAAGTCTGTGGTGAAAAAAAAATAAAAAATAAGTGTACTAATCCGATCGTGCCAATTACATTAAAAATTGCTTGGTTGTTGCCAATTTTTGAATGGTTTAATTGTTTAACAATGCTTTTAAATTATGTTTTTGTTGTAGTTCTAAAGCACGAAGGTTGGTATTTTGGACTTATCGAATTTAAGTTACCATTCAAGTGTTTTTCCATTTATAAAAGAAGTATAAGATTATTAACCATTTAAGATTTTTATAAGAGTTTATAAAAAAAGAATATTGTTATAGTCGACTCAAATATCTTTGAGTAGATTTAAAAAAAAAAAAAAAAAAAACGGGCTTTAGAAAGTTAATTTGTAGAAATGGCATGGGATAAAGTCACATGTTTTGAAAAATCAATACCTTGAAAATGATGAGACTTTTAGTAAAATGAAATTTTGTCATGTAGTAGGAAATGATGTGACTCACCTGTGGTTTTCAGGATTATTCTTTCATTCATGGACTTTATTTAAAAACTTTATTTAGATGTGACTAGTAAATAGTATCATTATTTTCTGTCTGTACATATCAGCAGAACCGCGAACATTCTATTTATTTGGTATTTGAAACTGATATTTATTATTTGATTCATGGTTTGAAATGGGGGATGTTTTTACCTTGGAGTAACATGAAATCTTTTTTCTGCCTCTCGTGCATATTTTGGTTTAGATGGAGACTGATTTATTTTTTTGATACAGCCTACGCCGAGACACAAGTCAGTCTATTTGGAGTCAGGCTTTGCCTGTGTTTATAGGCGCTCATTGGCTGGTCGCATAACCTGATGTATTCAGTTGCGCATTCATGTTCATCCTTCCCTCATTTCCCAAGAAAGACAAAAGCGAATTGCCTCCAGCGCGCCCGCTTGAAATGTTTATACGGCTATATGCAGCGGTTCCATACACTGCTGAATTATCGCTTCACCCTGATTATGGTAAAACTAGATTTTTACATTGTTGCTTGTTAAATTTCGCCGAGTGATCAATCGACGTAAAATTGTTCCAACTGGGCTACAAGAAAAAAAGCCTTGCCTTCAGTAGTTTCTGACAAGGGACATCTTTGACCTCGAACGCTCGGAATCGCACGGTAACAAGCGATCACAAACCAAATAGTGATGTGTGTCATTTACATGCAAAACGTTGCATTCCGCATCAAGCAACATACTGATTTTTTAGGACTACAATGTGCCAAACCACAAGTGAATATTTATAGTTATTATTTCATCATTAAACTTCACTCTGTGATTTACAATCAATTTGATGCACCTATATATAAGCCTATGTTGCAATATGCTTGGCGAAAACCAGGTTATTGCATTGACATACCAACATCATCATTTGAAAATGGAATTAGTGTGGCTTTAGAAATTGGACTACATGAATGTGTGATTTGGAATGTGTTAACGTGTCTTAGTGAGGTGTGCACATTGTTCTCTTCCACTTTGTTTTAACCACTTCTTTGAAATCCCGCATCTGCACTTTGAGGACTAATATAAGTGTGTGGTACTGCTGTATACTGCTGTATATGCTTGTTTTGCGCTATATTAACGTACTTTAAGTAAAGAGTTTTTGGCACTGTTGACTTGAAATGTGATAATACACTGACGTCATTGAATTACTTATAATTTCCTTCATACGGTATTGATGTCTCGTTACTTTGTTTCTCTCTATTAAAATGTTCCTTGAGGTAGAATGCAACGTTTTGCATGGAAATTACATAGACCACTGTTTTGTTTATGATCGCTTGTTATTCTAAGCATGTTTTCGTGCGGTTCCAGGCGTTCGAGGTCAAAGGTGTCCTTTGTCAGTTACTGAATCTTGACAGTCGTTGCGATATATATATTTATATATATATATATAAAACGTGGCTCTAATGTACCTTTCACTAACCATAATCTCTATTTAATTTTCAATTGACGTAATGAAACAATGTAAAATAAGTACATGATGTGAACTAGACTTTCGCGTAAGCTTCAAACATTCGATAAAATGTTTTAAATGTCGGTGTAAGAATGTTTATTCGTCCTGTTTTGAAACGCTTGAGTAAACGAGATATTGTATTTAACTTGTTATAACATATACTGCCGAACGTCATATGATTTTTTTTGCTATCTCAATACGATTTGTAATACTGTCAACCACTCTCAAAGTATAGGACAACTAGACATCTCATTAACAGAGGTTTTATTCTTCTGACTAGAAAATGTGTTCCACATATCATTGTTTCATTTCGGATGCAAGGAGGCATCCATTATATGTTCCACTAAACGTGAAATTTGTAAGCATATGAAATAAAAGTGATTGTAATACAACTGTTTGACGTGAAAATCTGCCAACTGGAGTTTTTTTTTTTTTTATTGAAATTATGTGTACTAATGTACTTTCGTCAGAGTATTACCTTTAATGTTTTCACCTACTGAAAGCTTTCAGTCATGCGACTGTGTGACATTCTAACGATAACGTACAAGTGGGTGCAAAAATAAGACTCCAAGTTTTGTACACCCTTTGTGAAATTATGCAAGTTAGTATCACGCGTTCAGTCTGAACCCTTCAAATGGTTCGACGTATATCCAGAGCTGATATATATATATATATATATACAGATTTACAACAATGTTGTATTATACACAAAGTGGAGGTAATTCAATCTCACAAATAGCATTTAAAACCATGCAGTATACAAAGAAAAGTTCTAAGTAATAATAACACAGAAATAGCTGTTCAGAAACAAATGTTAACATGACATTTTAGTTTTTCCCGGCTTATTATTGAAATAAATAATTCTCGGGTTTTCAGCCGGTTAATTGATGTAAATAAATCAATTAACCGGCTGAAAACCCGAGAATTATTTATTTCAAATGTTAACATATTTTTTCAGTGATTGAAAACAAACTCAAAAGAAAAGCATCCTGCATTAAATCGTTGTCATATAAGTGAGTTCCTACCACAACTTCGTGTCTATTTATAGACCCTCATAATACTCAGACCGTTTTCACATTTTCAAATTTTTGTTTAATGCAAAAGGTCATATGACAAACCGAAATAACACATCTCAAAATTAAACAGATGTGTTAGGTATATAAATAATTACAGTTCTCTAATAACTATAAAACCGGTACCCTAACATTCAGATTCCCACGCGCACCAGAGTTCCCAACTGTAAATCGTCCTTAGGCGTTAATTAATTTCTTTGCAAGTGCGCGGTAGTTTGTTGCCAATAATGTCAATCTCTTTTTCCTTTAAGTGCTGGCACGTATTGTTTCACCGTCAACCAGTTTTTATTTTAAACCATTATTAAACATTGTCTTAAAAAAAAACTGAATTAATAAATAAGCAAACGAGGTTTCACTGATACTTTTTTTTAGTAGTATGTATTTATATGCAAATTTAAGGATTAAGCCTTTATTATGTCATCAGTGCTATAATTTTCCATTGCAAAACTGACTACCGAGCTCTGAGAAGCGTCCATTAATATTTACTTCATCCATTTACAGATTTGGTTGCCGGCAGAAAAGGAAGAGACAAGCTTAATATTTTTAATTTAATTCAAAGCACGCGATTTTTGATGGATTATAAAAAGGAAAAATCTTTTTAATAGCATCTGTGGTACTGTACGTACTAAGCTACTGTTTTCATTTACGTTGCACGTCTACGGTCAAGTTTGGTCGCGAATTTAAAAAAAAATCAATTACGCTGTTTATGTAATAATGACGGGCAGTGTAAATATTAGTAGGTACTCAGTTCCTTTGAGATCGAACTTGCCTGAACTATTTCTCTGGTAGGAATTACAACAGTACTTTGTGATTAAAAATAAGTATTAAATGGAATTAGTTGGGTGCATATTTCTACCTGAACAACGTTCTAACAGCAACTATTAGAGGTTCATAAATCGTCTGTAACTTACTACAGAGTACGTTAATACATGTTGAAGTGTCTACTTTGTTAATTCATAGTTCAGCGATATGATTCTGCTTGTTACTGCTGTAAAGAACTACAAAAAATAATTTTTGCATTAGTTTTCATCATAAAACATTTTCTCGCTCCGTAAAATGTCAAAAATATTTACGCTTTATAAGTCTGAATATGTACAGACGTTTGCAAATAGTGTTAAACAAAATTGATAACAACATGAAAATACACCGCTCTTCTTGTCGACCAATTTTGACGTTGTCGACTGATGTCCACTTGTGTCACTGATATGCCAAAGTTATGGAACATCATTGCCACTTGAATGAATCACGAAGACCCAAGTTTAAGCTTTTTACATGCAGTTCCTAGTCACCTGAAACAAATACATTGCTACCTGCAAACGCAGCTGCCAATCATTTTATTCTGTACTAGTGTTGGCCCGTGACCATTTTCTGCGTATCGTCACGGATCTAAAATAGGTCCAGTTTTTAGTGTCAAACATTGACAAGTTGACCTGATCTGACCAAATTCGAACTTGACTGTGTTTCTCCCTCAGGGTGAATAAAATCTCTTGAGCTGGAGGAACTCGGAAGAATTAATACACTTAAGTATTAAACACGCACGGGGACAATCGCGCAATCGTATAATTGTTTCAAAGGTCGTAGACTCGAGCTTGCTGAAATACAAACTTCACTTGTGTTTGACCCTTAAAGTTCACTCTGCAGAGTGTGATGAACTCCTGTTTGCTTCCAAAACATCTCGTTGATTTTCTATTGAAACCTGGAAAACATTAATAATGTAATTTTTGGTCGTAGCGTCTGAAACGGCCAGAGAACATAATATAGATTACAGATTATTAAACAGTTGAGCATCTCCGAAGAAATGAATTGACAGAATACTCGATTCGGTAACATATTTGGCCTAATGTTGACTTTAAATAACCAAATCACTCACGTACAGCGAATATGGACAAAGATAATTAACGAAAGTGGTAAGTAAATTACATAAAAAGCAAATAAATCGTAATGTATAAACTTTGGTCAAGCAACAACATTAGCGAAAGTTTTAATTAAACTGAAATTTAGCCTAGGCCGGAATAAGAACTGCCATTCGTGGTTATATCAGAGACCATGAGAAATGTTAGTTTTTTAAAGTTTTTTGTTGCTTTTATTAATAAAATGTTACTGTAAAGCAGTTCCCCAATTTTTCAGCTGTTTATAAATATTTTTTTAATACTATGAAATGCTACGAAAAGCAAATTAATGTAAGTTTTATAGCAATTAATTTGGTAACAGCTGCTTAGATATTAAATTGTGGACACAACCTCGAATTTCTTTTAATATCATCGCTGGACGCTGTTAATTTGCGAGCAAAGGCTGACACCCTACAACGTTCTCCAGCCAGTAGCTATCGAGATGTGTGAGTGAGCTTAGGGAATTATCTAGCAGATATGTATCACAGACTGTCATATTTACGTATCTGCTTTAGTCGTGGAGATATTAAGGATCCCTTCTCGGAGCTTCATCCGCAAGCATGTTACCTGCGCTTTCTGGGGTCCGTTTAGTTAATACGACTGACTTATTGAAACCTGGCTGAACTTAGAACACATCCATGTTGTTTGACGCTATTTACGCCAACATATATATGCTACGACAGTAACTGAACTCAGTTGTCAATCATGAGTCTACATTTTCACTGTCTTGAAAGCGAAGCCACAGCTAGAAAACTAATTTTGATATCTAGATTTCGTTAAAATAATTGTTTTGAACCGACTTCTACCATCTACAATTTCGTAGGTAAAAATTATGTAGTCTGCAAATATCGGTGGAACTGAAGAAATAAAGGCAACAGGAACATTGCCGATAAATACATCTAATTCAATTCCTTCCACATTACATTGCGTATTTGTAGAAAAACACATTTAATTATTCAGTTCAACAATTTGTCTGGTTTAGGTGTTTTCACTGATGAGCAACAGTTACCGAAGATTACTTTCATTGCGCCTACAGGAAAAATAAACCGTACCAGCTGAACAGTACAGCTACGCTGTCATCAGAGTGTCTTCGTGTGTTTGTGTACGTCAATTTTTATAGGAGCCCTACTAACAATACTGTTTCGTGTTTTGAAAAATTATTAAAAAAATATATAACAGAAGAAATGGAATAACCTTAATAAGGTAGATTTTTTAAATATTTCTGTACACGATGTTAAGTTATTAAGGTGAAATAAATTGTTCGATTAGTTTCAATTCATATTATGCAATTTGACGATTGCATCGCCACAGGGGTTGGCTCCCGTACTTTCCATATCAGCATCGTAAAGCTGCCAAGCAACACCAGAGGAATCTTGTCCTGTTGCTGGTAGACTAGAGCATTCTACATAGAACACAGGCCACCATCACGGCTCGTGCGGTTACCAAGCGGCCTTGCTGTTCATCCCTTCAGCATGTATATACTCGCTGCAGGGGGAACAAATTAATACGAGTCGCGCTGTATGGAGGCCGTAGTAGTAACCCTTGCTGGACAACCCTTACCGCCGTCTTGTGTGCAGTGTTGATAATGCAGAAGAGGCGACTAACTCAGAAATGACAGGGGAATACAGTGAAGGAAGACTCAAGACAAAATTGATAGCGAAGTTGAAATCAGCGTCAGTATGCGGTTATTATTCTCGAACCATAATCATCAATATACACAGTTAAAACATTGTGCGAATTAACATCTTTAAACACATTTCGCGCAGTACTTCACAACCTCAAGTGCATTCGCTGATGCTTGAAACAGATCATCTTTATTGCAGGATGATGGGCACTCATCACATTCGCACTTAATGCTGGTGGCATCAGTATATCCCTATATCACTAGATTTTCCTTGGACCTACCCAGTGTTAGCGCTGAAAGATGCGTTGACTTTAAGCAAAACTGCGTTTTCGTATTAAACTAGTCTTCTGTATTTTCATGCTATTTCGATAATTTCATGATATTCTGATTACTAAGACTATTACTCAATTAATAATATATGTCGTATCTGCTGTTGAATTCTGTACGAGTATCGAATAATCAAAAATAAAAACACTAAATTTGCTTTCCTCTATTCTATTTCGATATTTCAAACGTAACTTAAATTACTCATTAAAAGTTAGCATTATGGATGATACATGGGGAAAATTACCTGCCTCTACCAACAAGATATTTGTAAAACAAAAATAAAATATTGTAACTCAGTGCTTTCGCCCCGACGAGTGTAAAATATGAGCGAGCGAGATTTATAGCCCAAGTAAACACCACTGCTTGTCCGTCGTGGATTTTGATATTTCACATGTTTTGCGGAAAAGCGCGTCTGTATGCGTTATTTTATTTTATTTCTTCTCTTATGACTATTATTCGTGGAGATGATTGTAGGCGGGATGAAAACAAGAAAAAGAACATATTTCGGCTATGTCCCTTTTGAAGGAACGACCGCATTCCTCTGGAGTGATGTTGGAGAACCATAGAAAAACAAAATCCGTGTAGCTGGTCGGGGATTCGAGCCTGCGTATTCCAAAACACGAAGCCAGAGCGATACCACTCACGCGCCAATGTCGGTCCCCGTGGATTTTTCGGAAAAGGAAAATCAGCGGTTTCAAATCTTCCTATGGCGTTTAATCAGCTATAAACGAAACGCATTTCAATCTTTAATGAAAGAAATAGTTCATTTCTTATTTAAGGTCGCATGCGACAAAATACACATCAAAGCAAATTTTCCAAAAATTGTGAACAAGTAGAAAATAAATTTCTATTTAAGTTAGGGCACTAATGAACTAGTCGTCGACGCGCCATGTAGCCCTAGTAATAACTATTTACATTGATTACAAATTAAAACACAAAATGAATAAGACACTTTTTCTCTGGCCACTCGGCTTGTTATGAATGTAGCTAAATACTCTCAAATACGCCGTTATCATAAATCAAAGAGCGGAAATAAATATAGAAGCTAGCTTGCAGACACAACAAAGTTTTCTTTGTGTAGGTAGTAAAGATAAAATGAACCCCTCAAATTCAATTTATTTTTATTAGTCTATTATCATAATTCTACTTAAAATACGGATGTGTTATGAAGGTTCATATTTTTTTAAAGGGATTATCACACTGTAACAAAGAAAGGCTAGAGTCTTCTCTACTGTTCATTTTTATAACCTATAATGTTTTTATTTCTGTCATCAGTCACTCGATAATCGTAATCCAATCCTTTATATTACATTCCATCATTGGTATTGCACCTGCAAGTTCAATCATCTGTTTAATATATACAGTATTTGTCTTTATCTACAGTTCATTACTTCCCTATTTAACAATTGAACCATTCACAGTATCTTTATATATGAGCTATCATCTTGGCTCTTCTTTACGTACTCTACAAAATTCTTTTCTCATCCATTATTTCAAAAAATAAAATTGTAGTTTAAAAAACTAAAATCACGCTTTCGTAGTAATGTGAACTAAAAGGTTAAAAATAATATTTAAATATAAACATTTTGTTTAACAGTGATAGGACGTCCCACAATTCAGGATGAATTAATTTTTTTGCATAAGCTTAAAGAATAAAGTCACTGATTACAAAATTAACTTTAATGTAAAAAAGCATGGGGTGCTATTTCAGTTGTCTTATATTTTTTGTCGTTGGCTGTTTGTAAAGACAGAGTCATTGTCAAAAGTTATGTAGAGCGCACCCCACGCTTTTTTAACAGTAAAGTTAATTTTGTAATCAGTGACTTTATACTTCAAGCATATTCAAAAAAATTAATTTATCCTTAATAATGGACGTCCTATCACTGTTAAACAAAAATTTTACATTTAAATATATTTTTAACCTTTTAGTTCACATTACTACGAAAGCATGATTTTAGTTTTTTAAACTACAATTTTATTTTTAACTTTTTAGTTCAGATAGTTTAAAAAGTATGTTTCTTACTGTTGGCTTTTCTTCGCCAATCTCTCTTTTTCTTTGAGTTGTAATTTCATTATTAATTATTATTCCCACGAGTAAAATACAATTAAATGGTCAACTCAACAAGAGATTGTAAGACGTCTGTCCTTTGTTGAAGGAATATTAATTTCTAGTTATGGTATGATTCTGATCTGATCAGTTCAAGACATTTATTTAGCAAGAATTAATTATAGTTCGAGTACCCGGTCGCCAGACAGTGAAACCAAAACCGTCCCCAGAAGTAATTAGGAGAATAATTAATGAAAGTCATTAAGCAACATCAAGGAGAGCAATTATATTCATAGCAAGTTTATTACGAAAAACACGTCAAGCACATGCGAACGGTTTGGCCACCATCAAATTTCAAAGTATAGCTATCGACACTTCATATCCGAAAGATTCCAGAATTCTTGTGGTAAAAGGAAAATTACAGTTCGTATCTTCTTCCCGCTAAAACATATACCAACACAACTTAGCTTTCACTGTTCATTTATATACTGTTCAAACACTCAATTTTATAACCACAGTTTCTTATTTAAAACATAATACTTCTTCTTACACACAGTTCAATATAGGAAAACACATTATCCCGAACCTATATCGGCTAATGCCTACAATAAGTGAGCCGCGGTACGCGACCAGCTGTCTGCGACAATCCGCGCGTAACCATTACTAGCGGGCGACTGACTTTTGAAAATAATGTAGCTCTCCGCTCCAGAGATACTACTTTGAAGCGGCGGAAGGTAACTGTAATGTCACAAGATCCAATAGCACGGTAAACGAGAAAGGATACTTTTCTATAATAGTACGAAGTAATATTTCGAATACTTACTATTCAACATCACGTTAAGTGACTTCAGACAGAGAAACCTTTCTGGATAGGAGACAGCAGAAGACGATCGTCTACAGCAACCAAGGCTCGTAAATCACACCCGGGTAACTGGAGAACGATGGTGATGATGATGGCTATATTGGGTGGGAAATCTCCGAAGGGTGTGGTCGCCAAATGAAGATTTCTCGAATCGCACCTGTGCACTAATGTCGCGGCTGCATTCGCCTAACTCAGTAATCCCATCAAGTATAGGATACACTGACAACGTGGTGAGAGTGATATTATTGAATTTTTATCGGTTCTTAATAAGTGTGCAAAATTTAAAAAGATTCGGACGTCAGGAAGCAGGTAAACACTGAAATGAAAGATTCCATTACATGGCAACCATTTTTCTATTGTTACCGTCAGAGTAACGAGAATAGAAGGACGTTGCTAAGAGACTACTGTATTGCCAACGGTTCTTAAAACGTGTGCAAAATCTTTATGTTTTTACTGTCAACGTAATCAGAATATCAAGACATAGCTATGAAATTATTGTATTGTAATCAGTTATCAAACAATTCGGTCATCTGGAATTGGGTTAAAATTATATTGCAAAATTCCACGACATTCAACCATTTTTCTGTTGTTACTGTCAAAGTAATGAGCATAGCAGGATACAGCTATGAAATTATTGTATTGTCACCGGTTCTTAATATGTGTGCCAAATTCCAAACAGCTCGGACATCGGGAAGTGGGTCAAAATGTAGTTGTAAAATTCCGTTACATTCTTACATACATACATACAAGTCAAGCTAATATAAAGCGTGTAAAAAAAAATATATATATCAAAATAACATCGTTTTAAGGGTTATCTTAATTGTCAGCCTCCTTCTACAGTGCCATATTTCAAACAATTTAATTCTGCTTCTTCCTAATATTCATAATGTCCAAGTTTCATTTTCATAAGAATAGCTTTTGCTTAAGGCTTTAGCCTCGTCAACAGCGATGTTAGTAGAGGTGGGGAAGGACTGCAGACAAGGAGCGGGAAGCAATTCAGCCATGGCCTATTTCAGAAACCATACCGTCATTCGCCTGGAATGAAACAATACAAAAGCTAAATCTGAATGATGGGATCTTGCCGAATGCGATACCAGAGCGTTACCGCTCCCCGCAACACACTCGGTAATCTCTGATCTTCGAAAAATGAACAGTAAAGTTCAAATAAAATTAATCGTTTAATCGGGGGTCATTTTTTTTAAACAAAATATTTCTCTTGTTGTCGAAGGCATTTTTATGCTATTGTTCTTTTGAGATAATTCTTGTATTTAATAGGATTCTCTTGCCTATTATACTATATGAGACTCTGTTTTTATGTTAAAAAATGTTTCTGTCCTGCTCCAGGATATTTGTGTCAATTTGTTTTACATTTTGTCGTAAACACATCGCCGATTACTTTATTCAAACTGTTGAGTAATTTCATGGTACCGTTCCATTACCATCGGGATGGAAAATAATCAGCACACAAAATACTTTATTCTATATTAATTCAGTTACCATCACTGTAAATAAAAAAAAAACTTTTCTCTTTAGCGTAAGTTGTCATTTAATTTGTTACAAAATTTGTGGAAAAATGTTATTATGGGTGTTCATGGAAATTGCACGTAAGAACCACAATATTAAACTTAATATACATGCATCTGGTATTGTGTGGAATAACGGCAGATGGAACATAGATTTATATTCCGTCAGAACCTATGTTTTTCGTGCCACAAACATGAAACCAACGTCATTTGCAAACAATGCGGCAGCCGTAGTTGATAGTTTTGCTCCCGTATTTGCGTATCTGGCGATTGGGATAGCTGTACAATAACAGCAGTGATGTCAACTATTTAACCTGACTTAGTCTCCTCCCTTCAGTCCTTTAGTTAATAGTTGGATTCGAAACTTTGCAGTGCGATCGCTCAATGTTTGTAATATGACTACCAGAGTTCCCGGCGTTGATTTAACTGTTTTACATCCATTTTCATTCACACAATGAGAAACGTGTACCACGTTTCGTACTATTCGCGCTATCCATTTCCGGAATTAAAGCAAACCTACACTCATCCGCACCCTACCACGAAAGGAATGGCTTGAAGTACACTATTTTTATTTGTCCGAAAAGATTCATGTGTACCAAGCTTCATTGATTGCTAGTACTATATTAAACTGTGATTTAGGAGCATGGGGTGGTTTGGATACTTTGAGACGGAATGTCAGTTATGATTTTAGTCGGGATTATATTTCAACGTAATTACATCTGCTAATGTTACTGCTTGAAAATCGAAAAATTGACCGCATTAATACGTACCACATACATATAAATGTATCAAGAATCTATCTGTTTGTTCCATCATCGCGCATAAAATACAGATTTCGAATGGTTTTTCAGAATTTGAAAGCTCGGGGTCAAAGTTAAAATTCAACGAATATGTTAAGAAACTACGACACATTTATTTTAAAAATAATCTAGGATTACCTGAAAACTGCTTAATCGTTTTAGCCGAAATTTTCACAATGTCAGACATTGATGTGTCTCATTATGCTGACCTATCTGCCACTAGGATATAACATTTTTTATTATTATGTTACTTCATCTCCCACTAGAGCACAAAAAAATTAAAATATATTCGGTAGCTAGAATATCAAGTATTCAGAATTGTATATCAAGAATTCAGAACGAAGCGAGATACATATTTATAAATATATTCTTTACAAACTGCGGATCCAAAGACGATAGTTAGAGACATTATAGTTGTGCTGGTAGAGCTTTTTATCGAAGAAAATCTCTGTTGTTTTTTCGTTATTAGTTTCTCCCATTCATTACGGCCTCTGAGGCATTTAAAAACAATATCCCGAATTAAAGGAAGAATATTTAAAGTTTTATTTAATGTTATTTAGTGCAATTTAATAATGTTATTATTTTAAAATGATTTTATTGCTTTCACTAAACGCTACGGTGAGAGACATTCTAGGTCTGAGTTTATTGCGCAGTTTGCAACATCTAGTCGTTCCATCTTTGTATTTGTCACCGTTAACAGAATTTAATTTAATTTACCGACGTTATGTATGGTTGAAACATAATTTTTACCAAACAAACCAATTGAAATTGTAGGCTTTAAAACGGAGAAAACCCCAATGAAATCAGCTCAGTAGTTTCTGAGTTTTTCTAGTTTAAATTTACCCGGTTTTCGTTTTACACATATAGATAGATAGATACATATGCGAAGTCGCAAGTCTAAAAGTTTAGTCGTTTCTGCCGGAATTTAGACCAATTCCGACTCAGTCTAAAGCCATTTAAATCAGGATTTAAAATTTCGTAACAGCCATATTATCTTCTCTTAAGGAAGTGCTGTTCACCACTAGCTTAATTAAAAGTTCGTCAATAATTCTCAGATTATTAGTGTTGATGTAATTTACAATTCATATTAATACGCCAGTTAATGGGAGTTATCCACAATGTTGCATGAACTCTTGGTCTGTTCCCAGTTTTCAGTGATACTACTTGACATCCATTTCGGAGCACTAAGCAATTTTAAAACGTATTAACCTCACAAATCACTGTAACACAAGAAGTAGTTGCATAATAAAAGGATACTTCGTATATAAAGAGTGTCCAGGAATGAAAGGATAATCCTGCAACCGCAGATAGGTCCATCATGTCCTACTATACGACAAAATTTTATCTCGTAAAAGTTTCACCATTATTAATTTTTTAATAATTTTTCGAAACATGTGACTTTGTTCAGTTTGTTCCCCACCATTTCTACAAATTCATACTTTCTGAACCCGTGTTTTTTTTAAATTTACTCTAGGATGTTTTAGTCATGTAAAACAATGTTCTTTTTCTCTTAAAACGCAAGAACATCTTATGAAAAAAGTGTATACAAATTTATTCAAACGGCTGACTTTGAAATACCATAAAGCAATTAGTTTAAGAGCAGTATAAAATAATCATACCATTTAAAAAACTTAATTAGTTTTTTTAACGTTTTAAGAAAAATAAGAACATTTTTTACATGACTAAAACATCCTTGAAAAAACTTAAAAAAACACAGGGTTCAAAAAGTCTTAATTTGTAAAAATGGCTTGGAATAAACTCAACAAAAGACACATGTATCGAAAAATTATTTAAACAATCAATATCTGGAAAACGGTGAGACTTTTAATGAAATAAAATTTTGTCATGTGGTAGTACATGATGTGACCTGCCTGTGGCTGCAGGATTATTCATACATTCCTGAACACCCTGCACATAATCGCCATTTTAAATTTCCTCCATTAGCGTAGAAGGTTTGATGACATACGTATAAAGCCAATGGTGGAGATTAATTGCTTTTAGGAAATGAGGGATAAGATAAAATATTTCCCGAATCGAGAATAAAATCTACTGCCCTTGGTCATCTGAATAATAAACAGATAATTCCATCATCAGATACATGCAACACAACGTGAATGTACTGTACATATATATATATACGTGTGTGTGTGCTTTTGTGTGTGTGTATTTAGAGCACATATAATAGTAGAAACAAGGTATAAAGTATACATCAACCACTGCAAGGCTTTTAAAACAGAAAATTTCAACGTTATTAATTTAAAAATGTTGCATTAACAGTGTGTTCTCTACAGGTTAAGTGATGGTGTCTGTCCATAACTTGGTTTTATGTTGACTTGAATTGGAACCAGCACGTTGCATGTTTTGTCTACTTTCCAACTTTAGGGGCTTTGAAAACTATTGCAGTGAATTATGAGCAGCAAGTGCTTCTTTATCAAATCTTAAGCACTTTCTGTATCATTAAAACACTATGTACTTTGCGTACTTAACACATTTGAAATTACTTACGAATTATGGGAAAGGTTTGCCCAACAACAGGATTTCATTCTTCAAGTCTTCACCCTCTTTTTTTGTTTTTGTTTTTTGTTGTTGTCATCAGTCTTTCGACTGGTTTGATACAATCCTCCATCCCTTCCTAAATTGTGCTAACCTCTTCATGTCTACATATCCCTTACAACTCAAGTCCTCAACTATCTGCTTCATATATTCTAATCTCTGTCTTCCTCTACAGTTCTTCCCTTCGACTATTCCCTCCACTAAAAAATTAACCAATTTTGTATGTCTCAAAATATGAGATACCAGCCTGTCTCTTCGTTCTGTAATCTTCATTCACAAACCTTATTCCTCACCCATCATTTCCAAAACTCGTTCATTTCATACTTTGTCTGTCCACTTAATTTTCAGCATTTTTCTGTAGCACCAAATTTCCAATGCTTCAATTTTCATTCTTTCCGGTATTCATAAAGTCCATGTTTCGCTACCATGAATAGCTGCGCTCTATACATAGACTTTTAGAAAGTTCTTTCTAAGCCCTAGATCAATATTTGAAATAAAATTTTTTATCTTTTTCATGAAGGCTCTTTTTGCTAGTGCCATTCTGCTTTTAACATCATTCCTGCCGCTTTCAGCCATCGGTTGTAATTTTGCTTTCCAAGTAGCAGAATTCACTTACTTCTCCTACTGCATCCGATCCTATTTTTATATTTAATCTACTAGTATTGGTATTATTTCTGTTACATTTCATCACTTTGTTTTGACACATGCCAATTTTTCTTTTACTTCTATTATTGCTTCCTCCACATACAAATTGAATATTAACGGGGATAGACTACAACCTTTTCTCACACCTATTTTAACTGATGAATTTCTCTCACGATTCTCTACTTTTATTATAGCCACTTGATTCTTATATAGTTTATAAAGTATTCTCCTGTCTCGATATTTTAGATCTGACTTCTTTAAAATTCTGAACATCTTGTCCCATCTAACATTATCAAAAGCTTTTTCTAAATCAACAAATGCCATAAAAGTATCTTTGTTTTCCTTGATCCACCGTTCAACTATTAATCATAAAGCCAGAATAGCTTCCTTTATCCCGCGATTTTTTTAACCCCAAACTGATCTTTACCTACCATCTCTTCTTCTACCCTTTCCTTTCTACTTTATATTATTCTGGTCAGTAATTTTGTCGCAAGTGATGTTAGACTACTGGTGCGATAATATTCACATTTGTCGGCTTGTGCTTTCTACGGAAGTGTGAGGATGATATTTTTATTAAAATCAGTTGGAATTTCTCCTGTTTCATTTCTTATCCACAGTGAATTTTTGAGTCACAACCTGCGTCACCATTTATCTGCGTCTTTAATTTTATTCTTTTTCACTTGCAAATCTAAACTCCAACTATTTCCTCCACTTATCATTCCGTCATGTCTTAATATTCGTAAGCGCCGCTCATTCTTTCAATTTATATCTGACAGATCTTCTTTCAACAAATATTTCCATATCGAATTCTTTCCGTACGCCAACCTTTCATCTGCATTTGAGTTGCATCCTGCTTCAGTACCACCTCATTTCAATTTTTTAAAAATGAGAATCCTTCTGGTTTTTCTAAATCACGAAATACCCGTTCATAAATTGCTGTGTTCCTTACACACAAACATAAAAACTTTTTTTCCCCGTATCCTCTGGTTATGGCTAAAGGATTAAAAAAAAAAGATTTTTCTAATTATTTTTTTCCATCTGTTTTTTTTTTTACGGTCATTTCTTGTAATTTTACTTCCAAAGTAACATAATCCACTTATTTCTTCTAGTATGTTTTATACCGTTTTTCATTTGAGCTACTGCTCCTGCTATCATTTCTGCTACCTTTCATCACTTTCGTCCCGATTTGGTTTACATTAAATTCCAAATGTTTATCTCTCTATTCTATCCACACCATTCATTCAAAACCACTGTACTAAAGGAAAAAATTAAAATCTTTATTTACCTCTTTTTTTTATCATACCAAACTACTCAGATCCATGTTATAAACTTACGGCTCAGTACTGCGCGCAAACACATCCAAACAAAACCACTGGACCACTCATCAAATCACACAACACAATAAATATATCACCAACAGTAAATACCACGACTTGCAGAGCAGGTATATAGCCATAGCGACATCAACGACCGTAAATTTTTACAAAATCTGTAAACATGACATACGACAAACGATACGTAAAATGATATATGGGTCTAATCGATTGATAACGGATGCAGAATTGAAAAAGAAATTTAAGCTCAAACAACTGTAAGGCTAAACAGTTTTCTCGTATATATTCTTCTGTTAACTTCGGCGAAGCAACTGCCCCTGCTCTCATTTGCACTGTACCTTGTAATCAAATCAAAGTACCAAAGCTATTTGAATATAATAAATTAATGCAGTATTTGGCAGTGAAGTAACAGTCAACCTGAAATATGTGTTTTTGTTGGTTAGTATTTACTTTCCTTTTTTGTTTCCAATTGTATTGTAATTTTCTCTTGTAATTGTGGATCTCGTAATTATTCAAATTGTTTTATCGAGAAGTCTTCTTCTTCTTCTTCCTATCCAGTGTTAGGGCTGGTGGCCTGTTACGGTGTCAATCCATCTTCTTGATGGTCTTGCTACATCTCTCCCACCTGGGGGATGGTATTTGAGAATTTTTCTTGGGATCCAGTCGGTCTTCATTCTTAGTACACGGTCTGTCCAAGATGTCCTGTAGGTTTGCACAGTTTCGAGAACTGGTTTGACTTTAAGGATTTCGCCAGATCTCTTTTTTTCTCGTAATGTGTAGTTGTTCTCCTCACGAATCGTACCTCAGCCGCCGTTAGACTCCGCTCATCAGTTTTGTGTAGTGTCCAGGCCTCGCTGCCGTACAGTTGTGGTAGCTTTAGCCAGGGTGTTATATAGCCTGATTCTTTTGTGCCGTTGAACAAGAGATGGTCTGAAGGTGTTATATATCATTCCTGTAACTTTCGTCAAATTAGTGATTGTTTGTTGCTTATCAGTTTCTAGGGTGTAGCTGAGGTTTTAACCTAGGTATTTAAATTCTGCTACTTGTTCTACGCGCGTGTTGTCCATTAATATTTTGCTTCTTTTGTGGTTTTTTCCGAGGCATTTATTGATGGCTATCTCCCTGCTGTACTGCTTTGCTGTCTTATGAAGGTAATATACCGATCTCTGCAGGTCATCTTCTGCTTCAGCCAAAAGCACTTGGTCATCTGCAAACAGTAATGTGTCCAGGTTGGTCTGTCTGTCTATTTTAATTCTGCCATGGGGTTTTTATCGCCAGTCACTAATGATTTTGTTTATATATGGTATGTGCTGAATAAAATTGGTGATAGACAACACCCTTGTCTCACTCCTCGATTAATGGATTTCCATTCCGACAACTGTTGTCCGTTTCTGACTGCGATTACATTGTGGCATAAATGTTTCGAATTGCTTATAAGATATTTGGTTGGGTGTTACTTTCAAAGTTTTCTTCTGTCGATTGTATCAAAAGTTTTCTCGAAATCAATAAATGCCAGGTGTGTTTCGAGATTAAACTCTTTCCTTTTCTCAATTAGCATCTTGAGACTGTACTATCGCTCACATGCGGTGCAGATGAATACTTCATTTTGTTTAGTTCGAGGCGGCGTGACGAGCCAGTTAGTTTTGAACCGGCAGCCACTCACATCTGGCTCGTAAATTGCTTCCCCAATGAGTTCACTGCAGAGTCAATAATAGCCATCAGATCGGCAAAGACACGTAGCATAAATAAATTTTCATATGGGACCATGAATTATTCATCCGGCATTGATGAGTAATAATTTCCAGTATTAATTAAACATTTTACGAGATCTATAACCAAACAGTCGGCTGAAATGGAATATTTACTCCTGTGTAAATGACCGGTAATATTTTTCCAGCCGCTTATATTCCCAGTTTTGTAATTCTGTTTGTCATACAGTAGTTTGACATAGAAATCAAATTACACATTCTCCTATTTATATACGATCAATACAGAATTTGTTACACATGTGTTTACGATTCAATTGGGCC
The DNA here is from genome assembly GCA_031002005.1 of Vandiemenella viatica. Lineage (NCBI taxonomy): Eukaryota > Metazoa > Arthropoda > Insecta > Orthoptera > Morabidae > Vandiemenella > Vandiemenella viatica. The sequence continues at coordinate 17,213,271 of JARYHS010009186.1, read as the reverse complement.
ACAATTCATAAAATGAAATAAAGAGCGGGTTTTAAATGACATTGGCCCTCGGCTTGTCTGAAATACAGTTAGATTGTATACCAGTGTCAACGTGTTACGCGTCGTGAATTTCAACGATGAAAATCTAAGCTTTAGCTTTATATGAGGGAAACAATCCATTTTAAACGGCTAAACACGTCGACACTTAATACTAACGCAGTAGGTTTTAATCAAGCAAATTTTCTCTCGTAGTTGTGGACCTAGGATTTATTCAACTTTTTGAGATATGAGATACGTTGATGAGAAACCAGAGTTAACCTACTACACACAGATATCAACGCCATACAGAAAAACATACATTTTACAGTGGAAAAGAAAAAGAAGAAAAACTCAACTTCCTAGACCTCACCATATTCACTCACAACAATCCTCACCAATTAGATATATACAGGAATCCCACCACAACAGACATGATAATAGGCTCAAATTCCAATCATCCACAAACACACAAGGAAGCAGCATTTAAACACATGCTCAACAGACTAAACAGGACAACTACAGAACACATAGCCACCAAAAATGGATACAAAGAAACCAGAATACACCAAATAAACAAAACTATCAAAAAGTAGATACTAAGAACAACACAAAACACTATACCAACTCCACAATAAGCAAATACAAACAATAGCATATAACACAACACCCACACAAGCAAAAAATAGATAAATGGCACACATTGACATACATAAACAAGAACGCACACAAAATAGCAAACATTCTGAAAAAGCAAAGACTCGGGATAGCATTTATAAAAGACAACTCACTGCATAAAAGCATTAGAAACAACACACCAAATAACAAATTTCACAATTCACGTGTATGTAAATTAACTTGCAATGACTGCAATGCAGAATATATAGGCCAAACATGCAGGAACTTTGAAACAAGATATAAAGAACATTTAAGAGCACTAAAATACAATAATCACTCAACATTCGCAAAACACCTACTAGATCCTGGTAAGAGACACAACCATCTACCACAAAAAGACACAGCCAACAAAACAATACACCAAACACACCGAACTAAGCACCACCCACCGAAAAAACAGAATACAAGCGATAAACAAACCAGAGATATACATCACACAGTAAACAAATACCAGCCATCAGTGCCGTAAGTGTTCTTAAAGATGCAACAAGCACATGTGATGCAAACTGCAACTACAGAAACAGCTGATCTCAAAATACTGTGCAATTACAAGCAAATGTGAGTAATGAAAGTGTTAGTAAGCTTATATCAATGTTTACCATGATTTCCATGTGTAAATTGTAACATAGGATAAATTAATTAAACGTATAAGCACTCAACAGACAGAACCGCCAAAGATGCTTCAGAGAATCGAGTAAAACGCGTTGGGAAAATAAACAACAAATTCAATTGGACAAAAGACAGAATGAAAATCAAGAACAGTGTAGTATACAAAATATCATGCTGTATATCAACTATCCAGCACATAACATCGGTAAAACTGGCGGAAGTTTCCAAAGCCAATCCCAACAACGCATGAACGCTTTGAGAATAAACCACTTTGAAAAATCAGCCAATGCAGAACACATGTATGACACAAAACATGTTTTTCACGATATTAAAAATAATTTAACAGTACAACATATGCAGTCCAATGCCAAGAAAATTGATCTGATAGAATAGTTAGAAATATTCCGCCCCAAGATAAAAAGCGCAAAACACATGTTAAATGAACAAGCAGGCATTACTAGCCACTATTACTTAGTTTTAAAGATTTAAATATTTACCTTCAGCTTAATTTTAAATGCTAGAGACAAGAAAGATCACCAACAGAAATATATAATAATTTTCATCTTTGAGCAACTTGTAATATAAATCATTTTTAAACAGTTTTCTTTTTTAAATTGTTCCGTTCCCTTAAACGACATCGTGTCTAGTACAGTGCTCAATAATAAATATGTATATTAAATTGATTACTCAGCATCTCATCAGTACTGGTAAGTTTTCCACAATGTTTTCAAATGTACTCCTTTTCCATCACTATAAAACGTGTTCACGACACTTACTTGAAATAGTTTTTCGCCACGGGAATAAACTTTGCTGGGCACGAATGTCGCTTAAAGAAAAATGTAAAACCAATGTAAATGCAATAGACATCTGAAGATGGATCCACAGGGTCTGAAATGCATTGTGTAATGCAATAAAATTTGCATCCAAGTGACTGAAGGCTGTTTCTCATTCTACCTTTTGTCTGATCATTACAGTCACGTGGAATACAGTGAACTGTGGATAAAATTAAGTTAAATTGGGGTGACAATTATACCCAAAATAATTGATTTTAGAGTCTACTTTGTCGTTCTGTCTCTCACACCAAACATCAGCAGTTATTTTTGTTGTTGCTCTTTGTATTCCTTTTATTTATTTACGGGCTAGAGGTCTTTTCCTCTAATCAGAGTTGCAGACGGTCTTTCCAGCTTTATTCCCTTGGGGCACTATCTCCGCCTGCTTTAGCTGGTCTATTTTACCCAACTAATTACTACTCAAAGCCATTCCCCTACGTTATTAAGTTAATTAATTAGTCTGATGTTTTGATTCCTTGAACTATCAATTATAAATTTTTCTGTACTTGTTCTTAAATGATCTTCTCCGGTATAAAATGAAAGCTGGCAAACTACCCACTGTAAGGAATTAAAAAAGTCAGACAATTTGATTCTTCAATAAATAATTTCCCCTTGTGAAAATTATTTATACGATTTGATACAAAGTTTCGTGAACTGACTAAGAAATAAGTTGCGAAAAAAGTTTTTTAAACGGTTTAAAATTTTTGGTATGAGATCGTTCTATTTTCTAATTTAGTGAATAATATTTTTTGATGAATTCACTTGAAACAGATTCTAGGTACCGACACTAATGTGAAACGGACACAATAGAATTGATTTGAAAGAATTTGGTGTCATACGTTTTGTTGCTTTCCTTAGAGCGTATTGTGAGTCTAAGGTTATCTGCTGTACTAACTTTAATAAACTGTCTCTCATTTTATTCTCCATTTGTATGTAACTAGTCAGTCGTATGCATAAGTATTTTGTTTTCTGTGGATGTGACTATAAGTTCTGGTTTACATCTTAGTAGACAGTTTGTTTTCTCAACTGCTAATCAAAGTCCAATTTCATTACATAATCTTTTTAAACAATATATATATATATATATATATATACACATTTTCTTAATGCGCAACACGACATTTGGCTGTCCAAGATGCGCATAAATGCTGTTCTACAAAATCCGTGGACTTTTAGATATACGGCTTGTCTATTACATACTACATAACCCATGCAACAATTTTGTGAATACGCTGGATAGTAAGGTTGGTGATTTCTAAGAAGAACCGCCCCATTTTTACCAATTGTTTATAATAATAGATACGTAACAAAAGTCGACGCCAGAGAAGCAGTTTGTTAATATCTCTCATATGTGCTGCTGCTATCTAGCGGCTTGTCTCTAAACTGTCTCATACGCGCGACTATCACAGTTATTACTTTTGTCCTTCAAGGTTCAAATTTCGTTCTTAATTTATAATGTTGCCTGAGTGGAGGCCCTAATCTTTTAAATGATACCTCATTTATCGATTTCAGTTAGGTATCAATGGAGGTAAATATCTCTGGAAAAAATTTATTAAAACAATAATAATAATAGTATTGCCCTTTATGACTGGAATTCCATAAAATCCCTTTCTTAAGATATGATGTTACCCGAGTAGAGACATTAATATTTACATTGATACCTCATTTTTTGATATCGTTTAGATATTAAGGCAGGTAAATGGTTCATGATGAAAAAAAGTTATGGAAATAATGCTTTTGCCCTTTAAGGGTCGCATTCCGAAAATTCTTTTCTTAAAATATATTGTGATTACAGTAGATATCTTACTCTTTAAAATGATACTTCATTTACCTATATCAGTTTGATATCAAGGGAGATAAATCTCTCGAGAAACAAAAATGTGTTGTAGAAATACTGATACTTTCGTTCTTTAAGGCTCGATTTCCGAAATATGTGATATCAAGCGGAGATACTTAAAAATGATACTTCCTCTAAAAAATTTGCATAGGATTACATGGAGATAAGTGGTTCGTGGTAAAAAAAAAAGCCTTTTTGAAAAATTGACTTTTTTCCCTTTAAGGGTCGAATTTCTAAGAATTACGTTCTCAAAATATGATGTGACCAAATTGGATACCTTATTCTTTAAAATGATACCGCATTTATCGATTTCAGATTTCAGTTAGGTATGAAGGGAGATAAAAAAAACACCTTATAGACATAATAAGCATGACGTGGCACCGTTTGCATCGTATTTCAAAACCTAGTTGTTCTTCCCGCTACTACATTAACTGTTAATATCTGAGGTGTTCAGTTTAAAAGATTGATACCTGTATAGCTTTATAGCGTTTTTGCACCAACTCCCGTCTTCTTAATTTAAATGCGCATTAAGAGAGAAAATTTCTGACTATATTAACAAAACGTTTACTTCAGATAGGCTGCATGTCGTACGTACAAAATATTGAGCCAGTAAGAACTGTATATAATATTTTGACTATCAATAAAATCATCCAGTATTTGCTATGTCATCTTCTACAACTTCAGTAAATAATTGACGTTGTTCTATTACAGAAATTTTATTCTTACTTCTTACACATGTTTTACTATAACTGCACAACAAACGCGAAGCGGAGTAATTGCAGAGTAGTTACTGATGTCTCTGTAATTGTTCTTCTGAACTGTCTTAAAATAAATACTGTGTAAAGATAACATAGCAGTGTAAAAGTTAACTTGTACGCACAAAGTAGGTATTAAGTTGAAAAAATTGTAATTACTTGTCTTTATTGTTGATATTCTCCCATATGTGAAGGGAGTCACTGAGAGGATGAGTAAAGTCCTGGCCAAGATCAATGTTCAGCAGTAAGAACAAGGTTCGAAGCATTTCAAGATCGGTGAAAGATCGCAGAGCTCCTTTACAATCGAGTGGTGTGTATAAGATTGTGGTCAGGTGTACATCGGTGAGACATGCCAAGCAGTCACCGTTAGGGTGAAAGAACATCTTCGTCACGCGAGACTACAGCAAAACACGAAATCGGCAGTGGCGGAACATCATTTAGAAGGAGGACATAGAATTCAATGGGAGAAAACTACGATCGTTCCAAAGCCAAAGAGAACTTAAAGTAAGGGAATCTGTAGAAATTTACAAAAATCCCAACAATTTCAACAAAGACGATGGCTATGGTTTGACCAAATGTGGAAGTTATACTAGCAAAATAACGCATTTTAACAACTGCTAGATCGTTCCACAATGTTCAAACCTCTTTGAAACAGTAAATATTCTTTGGTGGAGAAATAAAATCATCTCTGCCGCCGAAAAGTAAACAGTGAATCAAGTGATCAAGTTAATCGATAAACCAGGAGGATATATATATAGAGAGAGAAGCCCTGCCGAAGGCCCCACGCTGGTGCCGAAACGTATGCAGTATTAACAAAAAAAGTAGCGCAATCCCCGAAAAAAAAAGATAAGTACAATTTTTTGAATAATGACGCCTGCGAAAAGTGTGAAAATTTATATTGGTACTGAGTTGTTGAAATGTTTGCCATTCAGATGAAAAATGCTAATCCCCCATGGATGTTTGCAAATAATTACATTTCGTTAAATGATTTATACATTTCCTTATTTTACTTGTACACTGGAGTACTTGATCAGTCCGTATATGTCTTCTAAGTGTTAGCTAAAGAACTGGTTTTCAGCATCCCGAAACCTTTTCACTATCGTAAGTGATAGTTACAGTCTAAGAGGGGTACACAAATAACCGGAATTATTTTTTAAAAGCTGTATATTTTCAAATCTTTTACAAAACAACCTTACCCCTTCAAAATACTCTCCATTACAACTAATACATTTGCCCTACCGGTGCTTCCACTGTTCGAAACATTTTCTGTAGTCATCTTTAGAAATGGCTGACATCTCCTCCCTCGCTTCTTTTCTTGACCTCAACATTATTGTCAAATCGGTGTCATTTCATGGCCCTTTTCATGCGTGGAAATAAAAAAAAAAAAAAAGTCGCACGGAGGCAGGTCAGGCGAGTAAGGTACGTGGGGCAGAACCATCTCATTTTTATCCAAAAACTGCCTAACAGACACAGCTGTGTGCGCAGGTGCATTGTCGTGGTGGAAGAACCAATCTCCTGTCTGACACCGGGTGTTTTTTTATGAACACTGTTGCGTAATCTTAAAACATCCAAATAAAAGGTTTGATTGACGGTCTGATGTGGTGGAACAAACTCTAAATGTACTACGCCCTTGGCATCAAAAAAGCAAATGAGCATTGTTTTGATTTTCGATGACGATATTTTTTTGGACGGGGTGACAATGACGTCTTCCATTGGCATGAGTGTTGCTTTGTTTCTAAGTCGTAACCGTAGCACCACGACTCATCACCAGTAATTATCTTTGACAGATAATCTGGATCCATTTCAAACAGTTGTTTTAAATCACGACATGTTTCAACTCTCTTGGTTGTCGGTCAGAGTCCAAAGGAACAAACTTGGTAACAACCCTCTTCAAATCTAAGGTTAAAATTCACTGATCCGAGCTCCAAGATAACCCACTAATCTCTGACAGTTGATCTATTGTCTGCCGATGGTATCTATTTTTTTTTTTTTTTTTTTTTAATTTTCTTATATTCGGGCAGGTGATGGACGTCCATAACGAGGTTTGTCATTAATCGTCATGTCACCAATTTTAAACCCAGCGAACCCTCATACACTTGAGGTTTGCCTATAGCGTCATCTTTGTAAGCTGTTTTCAATAATAAAACAGTTTCAGCAGCATTTTAACTGAGTAGAAAAGAAAATTCCATAGCTGCACGTTGTTCACTTAAACATGCCATCATCAAAAACGAAACAATAACAAAACAGCGTTAGCAAAAACAGTCACTGCAGATTAACAGAACAAGCAAAGTCGACAACACAGGCGGCTCTGAACTGACAATGAGTTGCGCTAAAAACGCCTAGCGGCAGAAACGCGCACTACACAAGCTTCCTCCACGGCAATGCTATTCCTGTTATTTATGGGTACCCCCTCGTATTGTTTTCAATCAATTTTTTTTTAGTCTTTTGTCGTTATTACTCAGAATCCTATTTACTTTACTGTTTTCAATTTGTTGCATTGTTATTACCAAAATATTCAAGTTATTATTGCACCTATGAACCAACTGTTCCTAGTTTTGTTTTTCCAAACGTAGGAGAATAATTGCTTCGCTAGCCTGGTTTCCGATGACCTAGATATGTGGCAGAAAATGTCTGCTATCCTCTATCGCATAGAGTGTATTATTGATTCACAATCCCAGTGTAACACTTCATTCGACATCAATCTCTACTATGGCCTTGTTTCATGTATTTTGTTAATAATCGTCCGGATGATTGTTCTGTCTCTCTTGTATAGTGATTCATCTGGTGTCCAACATGAATAATGTTTAGTTGCCACTGTTTACCAACTGGGGAGTATTATCTAAAATTTGGAATTTATCGAGAAAGATATTTTCTACTATGTTGGCCAGGTGAATCGTTGTTTCTTTTTATTAATTTGTTCTATTTCCTGTAGATGTTTTCTCCAGGTTGTAATCGCCCCCAGATATATGATTTTAATTATAATCTGAATTTGTGTGTTGTTATCCATAATTTAACCTAGAACGTTGACATCATTTCCATGCTTTAGAACAAACTTTTTAGTGAATTTTTGGCTTCGATTTTTCTTCCACACTATTTCCAAGTAATGCTATATTACACTTGTACCCCTGCTTGCAGTCCCTCAAGCTTTGATGTAACCTTCCATCTCTTTAAAATAATAAATATTATTTAATTACTACGCCAACGCACCAGTTGTTAGATTTTATTTACCATCAGGCGAGTTTTGTCTCTCGTGGAGGTATTTCCAGTGTAAAGTTTTTCCTGTAATAGGTTATCAGTTATTGAATTTTCTACATGTTGTTTTTGTTTACATGTAGTAGAACTAAGTGAGTGAAATATAAATCGGAATACCTAATACGTGAAACTCTTACAGACAGTTTCAAAAGTAAAATTTATGGGCGAAATCTCAAAACAAATCCAGATAAATACGGGTGTGCGGCGAGGTGATGGTTCGTCACCCATTTTGATCAACTGTTGTTTCTTAGAGAAAATTGTAAGAATTTGAAATAATAAGCTGAAGGAACACAAAATTTCACCAATAATTTTGGGAAGAAAAACGAAAGGTGTTGAAATTTATTGCCTTGTATTTGCTGATGATTTCGCTATTCTTTCAGAGAACATCACAAATGCGAAAACACAAATCAATCTCTTGGAAGCAATAGCCAAACATGTTTGAGATTTTTGGTAGAAAATAACTAAATATATTACAAACATTAAAAACGCTCCTAGATTTTAACGACAGATATTGAACGAATAGAGAAAGTAAAGAAACGGAAATATCTGGGTAAAATATTTCAAGAAAATGGATTAGATAAATCCACTATAGAAGAAAGGATACAAAGGATGGAAAGAGCGTATGGTATCACTAAAAAAATTTATAACAAAAAGAGCTTGTAATTTTTTTTTAAATTAGGCATAACAACTCGGTCGTGAAACCAGAATGCATAGAGTTGAACTTTAGAATGGATAAACTGGAATCATTAGAAAGAAGAATCATGACAAAAAGCTTGGGTCCAGTTAAAACAACAGAAATATGGAAATAAAGAAGTAATAAGGAAATATACAGAACATAGAAAGTACAATAGAATCAATAAGGGCATTTTGGACATATCTACAGAAGGATGATAACAGACCAACCAAACAGATATTCAGTCACATTTGAGTAAATTATCGACAACCACCTGGTTTCAAGAGGTTAAAAAAGATTTGGAAACAAATATGATAAGAGAAGAGGAAATTATGGAAAGTTCTTTCTAAACAAGGTATTAAGTTTGGAAGCATTCAAAAACCGAAGAGGAAAGAAATCTGCCTCGAAGTGGTTTGAGGAGAGAAGGACGAAAGTGAAATGATGAAGGAATAGTGGATTGAAAGGAAGAAAAAACAACAAAGGATGAAGAATTGAAAATGGAACATGATCCCAGAAGGCCTTATCGGAAAAAAGAAGAACTAATCTTACATAAATGAAACATAATGTTACTTTCATTTACATTTCTGTTTTGAGGAGTGGTTGTTAGTCAACTATATTCTCAACCAGAATGCTGCTTACAATATTGTGTGTAATTACACTGCTTGGACGGTGCTAAAACCTTGCTACTTCTATGAAAGAGAAATTTAGACGCGCAGTTTTGTTTTGACTTTCACCATTAAATAATATTTTTAAACCTTTACCTGCTACCTGTCCAATGTGTGTTACCCGGTTCAGCTTGTTATCAAATGTGATGCCAAGATATTTACATTTCAAGCCTTCAACAAGAAATTCTTTTCCCACCTTATAATCATAATCAACCTTTAGTTTTTTATTTGTGTATCCAATAAACTGACTCTTCCTTGCATTTATCTTCATCCCATTGTAACAGCCCTCATACCTGAATTTTGAATAGTATTGTACTGTATGAAGTATTTGTAGTGAGATAAAGTTTGCTTGAATATGATCTGGTATGTTTGTTTTGTAATTTCTTGTAAATCAGTGTATATAGACTTTGTTTTATGAATGAAAATTATTTAAAGTCCATTTAATATGTTTAAGAACTGAATGGGGCAAGAGAATTTCTTAAATGTTTGTAATTCCATGTATTAATGCAAGTTATGATGTATACACAACAATTTTCTACAGTTTGAGATGATTTCTGCAAATAATTTTATATTTAAGTATCTCTAATTACCAATTCTGATCATTTTGTAATGTTGTTAAGTAATTTTGTATTAATTCCGATTGTTTTTAATATGTTCGATTGTTTGAGTGATTGTTAATGTTCGAGAAATATCGGGCGGATGCCTTTGAAGAATTCTCGTAATTTCGATAGAGACTATACAAACAGATCGGCTGGACAGATTCATTCATTCAGTTTTACAGAGAGATTCATCCAGTTAGTTTTTCAAGTTGAGTTCACAGAGATTTTATTTGCGACGGCTCAGAAGTGCATCTCTGTATTGTATCTATACTTGTGAATATCGCTGACTTCGTTTTGAGCAAATAAACAAATCTTAAACATAACCTTCTGGTGGACTTTTCAATTAATCAATATATATAAATTAAACCACCGAAGAACCTAATACCATGTTTACCAAACCAACAAAATATCATGTACAGTTCTCCCTGCAGCTGTTCATGGTCCTCTGCCGTTTTGATCCTTTTATATTCCATTATGCCATCTGAAAAAAAAAAATCTAATTTATGATGAAAAAACATCCAACAATCATTAATTAGAATAATGAACAGCAGTGGTACCAAAGCACTCTCTTGTGGCACTCTCATCTTTAGTTTCACTTCGTTTGACACTGCTTTTCCTACCCTACTATTTGTTTTCTGCCATTTTTAAAAATTTCAGAAAGTGTGAAACCAATTCCGTAATGTTAGCGCCCTACCACTTCCGACTGAAATTTCTGTTTTAATAAATTAGCTAAAACGTATTGTATTTTGTGAGAGGTAACCAAGAGAGAAAACAATCAGGTTGCTTAGTGGCCAGCAGGATGGTTCACTGATTCTACTCCAGCTGCGGGCATGGCCTGTTTTAACTTGACATTCTGTACGTATGTAACATCTGAATTGAGAAAGATTACAAACGTCCAAGAACAGAGGCAATTTTAAATTAATTTCAACTGTCGTTGCAGGCTGACTGGTTGGAAAGAAAGCATGACCAGTATAAGAACCTGTGTACTACATAAATCTCGGACTTCCAGTCACGTAAGTTGACACACTAGGAGCAAGTTTCGAAGGCGTCTATCTCAGCTCTCATTTTCAACCAAATGTCGGTGATTAACTGTTTGCTTACGCGCTACCGCGGAAACGGTGGAAGACAAACGCCAACACAGTGCGATGACGTCATCCACTCTTCTGCGGCAGCGTGTAAACAAACAGTTAATCATTGGCATTTGGTTGAAAATGAGGGCTGAGATAGACGCCTTCGAAACTACCCACAAGTTGACAATTTTGCGCGGCTAGAACGACGAGAATTTATTTATATACAACGCCATGAAAACTTCGACCTTACATACGTGCTACACAATATGGTCGCCATGTAGGATAGTGTGTCTCCGTGTGAGTAATTGGGAGATAATGACAGACCACAAAACTCGGTAAAAAACAGGTTTCCACTTAATATTATACTGGATATGTTAAATTCTGTAAAATCAGAAGTTTAATGGTACTGTTGGAGTAAAGTTCTGCGACTTTGTGTGGCAACTATCTCGTACGGTCGTGTGTGCTTTGGCTATGGCGACGCAAACAGAAACGATAACGGTGCCGGCCGTGTCCAAACAGGAAAATTAATAGAGAGGAAGGGAGTAAATAAACTGATAGTTTGTCAAGTGGCAGGGTGTTTGCACTTCGCCGAACGAGGCCGCTTTCACAACACAGTGTTTGAAGTGGCCACGCATTCCGCCTCTGTCGCCACTGGACGTGCGTACAGTGAGTTTGACTCCGAACGGCGAAATACTCACACGAACAAAGCTTAGCGTGGTTTGGTCCTGGGGCCTTCACTTTTCTAGGCTAATTCCGTAACCAAAATGGAGCGGTGGAGGCCAGTACTGTTGACTTAACAATATGAAGAGGGCATTCCATGCTAAACCAATATCACTTCGGATTACTGTCAGATGTTACATTGTTTGCCGACATAATTTTATATAAAAGGATTTAAAAAAAATAGAAGACTGTTGACAGCTGCAGGGTGATCTAGGTAGGATAACTAGCTGGGTGAGTCAACATGGGATGAATGCAACGAAGAGTTAGCATATTAGAAACACAGATAAAAAGCTAAAGGTTTATTATGATTATCAAGTGGGGAAGGAGCTACTTATTGATGATTCGAAATGTAAATACCTCGGCGTAACGTTTGATCGAAGACTTAACTGGGGCAGGACACCTTGGACGCAGTAGGGAAAGCGATCAAATCCATCATCTGTTGGAATTTGTGATGAGGGGATATACGAGAGAAGTAAAGGAATTTGGTTACGAAACTTTGATCAGACCACTGCTGGAGTATGGTGTTGTAGTATGGGACCCACAATTTGGGTATCCAACACAGGAGTTGGAGGGGGTGCAGAGAAGGGCTGCCGATTTATCTTTGAAAATTACCGCAAAACACAATCGGTAACTAATATCAGTTGGATTTATTGGAGGTTAGAAGGAGGGTGAAGAGAGTCATGGGTGTGTACGAGGAGTATATTGGTGATGAAGCGTGGAAAGATATTGGTGGAAAAATTAAGAAAGTTACATGGAACGATAAAGATGACCATGAACACAAGCTGGCACTTGATTTCAGGCATAAGGGTGTAGCAATATTTTCTTTCCTAGGAAAGGATGTAAGGAATAGGAATAAATTGCCAAGGGAATTGATGGATAATTTACCAAAAGCACTGAAAGAATTTAAAGTAAAAATTAGTTGAGGGCAAAAGTAGGGTGAAAGAAGAAAGACAGGTGTGTGTGGAGATTGCCACCGGGGCGTGCACTCGATCGCAATTTTATCAATTATTATTATCAGCAACGTTTGTTAATTATTCAAGGAAGTGTTTTTGCAGCTCATTTGCGTAAGACACACATGCGTGAAATTTCTCTTCCTTTGCGGGTCTAGCGCTACTGCCAACGTTTCAACATCCAACCTGTGGTCTTCCTCAGGGATATGTCGGTCTGATGTACTACTATTCTGTTTCAGTCTTAAGGTGACCACTCGGTATGTTTCGCAAATACAACCGTCCACAATCGCAGGGAATCTTGTAAACTCCACTTGCTTGTAATGGTTCTCTACGTCCATTCGCTAATCTTAAAATATTTATTACTTTGTTCTTACTACTGAAGACATGTTGAATACTGGCATTCGTCAGAACTTCAGAACTTTTCCTATCTCTCAGTGACTCATTTTATGGAAGGTACAAAGGCATTCCTCTTACGTTCTGTTCCCCCCCCCCCCCCCCCCCCCGTTGGACAGCATTATTCTTCCTCTTCTGACTGCTTCGCTTGTGGGCTATCATCCGCCAATCATATCCTTTCTTCCATAGGTCCCCGTGAAGGTGTTTCCCTTCTTCCTGTATTTCGTCATTATCTGCTACCATCTCCGCTCTACAAATTAGGCCGGTCGTTCACTGGAACCGCCGAGCAACGCCCGATTGGACGGCCGACCAGTTCGTCCGATTAACCTCGTCCACTGCAGCCGAATAACGTCCCACACATATTGCTGATCCTTCATTGCTGCTTCAACACCAAGCGAACTAGATGTTTTTATAAAATGTATAGTGACTTACATTTCGTAAAATGCCCTCGCGAAATGTTGCAGTAGTCAGGGCCGTATATAGGATGTGTAGACACTTGGGCTGAACCTGTGATGCGTGCCCAGCCCCCCCGCAAATATTTTGAAATTGAATCTTCCATTTCATAGTTATTTTCTAACCAACATCCTAAAATAAACTTTTGAAATTCATTATTTAATTGTAGAAAAATTTACTATGTCTTATCTAGAAGAATATAGGATTGTTGAGATAAAATGGAAACAAGTGAAAAGCATTAGGATATTCAATACAATTTATTAACATGGCTCTGAACAATTATAGAAGAAAACGAATGTATAGTTAAGAGTTATGTCCATGTTGCCAAATTTATAAAAGTCAGTATTTCAATTTTAAAAATAAATGAACATACAAGAAAAAAACACAAAATAACAACATACAAAATGAAGAATTATAAGAAACAAGCAAATTTTGTTTTTGTGATGTGGGCTCATAGACTGCAATCCACATAGCCTAGGCCTAAATGTGGTCCCGACAAGGGTGATATCTCATAATCGCATTGAGGATATTTCAAATAATTTAGTGTGCCAATTTTTATCTGCGTAGATACGCTTGCAATAATTGTCCTTTCAGTAGATATTTTTATTAAAATATAGTGATTATGTACCACCACAGTGAATGATAGAGTTTGAAAAAATACAAATAAAAGATAACATCAAGACTTGTTTATTAGGAGCACAAGATGCGTTTGCCATTCGGTCGAATACGTCCGACTAAACCCATTTAATTGGTATCGGTCCGTCACTCTGCCGGATTCGACTGTATTCGTCCGAGTTGGTCGTGTCCATTGAACGTGTGGACTAGTCGGGAAGCTGTTTCCAGTGACCTTCCTCCATGTGTATCCTGTACAACCTTCGAAATGTCCTCTACCTGACTGGTATTTTATGTTGCGGTTATTGTTTCATTTTATTATTTGTTTTCTTTTCATTTCAGCTATCTACGGACTACGATTATGCAACTTAATTTCCTCTTCTGAGTTTCCATCCTTCGTCGCCAGTAGTCTTTCATTCTGTGCCTCACCCTTACTTTTTCTTCCTCTGAAAATGCCCTCCTTTTTCTGAATGGTTTTTCTTCAGTCACATCTCCGCAATTTTTCCTCTGAATAATTCCCTGTCTCCACGTCTTTTTAGATCCTGATGGACCTATTTTACCAATGGATCATGAGCCTTCCTGTTCTCTAGAAAGTTGAGTGTGTTATTTGCCATTCTTTCTGGTTCCATTCTCTTGATGTGTCCATAGGAGGCTAATATCCTTTTTTGAATTATGATTGATACCATTTCAAACCGGTCGTATAATAATTGATTCGATTTGAAACGAAAATTAAATTCGCTTCCTGTCCCTTTTTTTTGTCCCAAGATTTTCCTTAGAAACATTGTTTCTTTCTTTTCTATTTCAGTTAATCACTTTCTGACTAGTGCTTCTGCTGCGTGTAAACATTCCGGATTCACTACTGTACCATAGTTCCTGCACTTCACCTGATGGGAGAGTAATATGGATTTGTATGTCTTTTGATAAATCCTGAAAGCTGTTTCCATCTTTCTCGCCTATCATCAACTGCAGCCTTTTCATTAACTCTAGGAGTCAATTTTAATCTATTCCTCTGCATACATAATTTCTGTCGCATTTCATCTCACATTCCTATCATCTTTCTGTTGCACTGACAATTGTCTTATTTTTTAATCTTTTTTAGTTCGTTTTGGATGTGAATTTTTAAATTGAGTCGTTGAAGATACTACGAGGCTCATGTGCTTGAGGCGAGGGTCGTCTATCAGGACGGGTGGGAGAGGTGGTAATCCTTCAGATACTGTGCACACGACTGGATTATATTCTTAACATTCCGCAGAGCGTTGTCGTGAATCTTGATGGCGATTTACCCAATACATAGACTTAACCGCACCCTGGCGTCTTACGGAAGAGTATACCTGTTATGCTGGAACCCATGTTATGCTCTTCGCCTTTCTTCTGCTTCAAATGCAGAACATAAAACAACACATAGCACCTCTCGTATTTCACTCACAGAACAACAGTTCAATATACCAATTAAAACAACCTACATTTCCGTTTATTGAGGGACTATCCAACAATTTACAATCATTTTTCCTACCACTGAGATCCATCTCAGAATTCTTTGCATCTTGATATTGCATCTAATCTGCATGCAGAGCCAAAACTCTAGCCTCTCCGCTACCGAGAATGGCGAATATATTAGTTCTTTCGGCTTCCAGTGTTCTTGTGATGGCTGAATAATTGATTGCAGAGATATCAATTCTGACTTCGCTCACAAATTAATGTATAACTAGACTCAAAGCCGGTCAAAAATGCCGGGTTTACCGGAGTGTTCTGACAATTAATTTCTTTGCAGTTGCTTACCAAATAGAATTGTTATAAAATAAAGCTCAATGTAATTTCTCGCCCCTTGTGCTGTACCAAAAAGTTACAGTTGTCAACTTGGTACATGTTGCATTTTAGCCTAATCTCAATATTCGCTAATATTGCCGCTAGAAAATCAAAACTTCAATCACACGCCGATTAATACTTTTCTGTATCGCTTGTTATTGTTATGATTCATCGCGATATAAATTTGACCCAAAATATTTCACACCTTCCTTTTTGTTATCTGCGAAGTAATGACTCCAGTAAAAACGAAAGATAGGAATGTTCTGGTGATTCGTTTCTCTGCGGTTGCCTAAATAAACAGTATTGTTGTTATGTAATGCTCATAACCTTATTGTAATTTGAACATATTTCGGTTGTAGTTTTCACAGCGATACAGATGAGACCTCTATTGAATTAATGATGTCAGAATTATGGAACCAACGAAATTGTAAACAAATTAAGAATCGCAAAGTCTTGTGCTATAGCTTGTAACATTGGTTTTATTCCTGAACCAGGTCTCATTCAGCACGATAATTATGGAATTACTTCCATCCGTATAAAAATAACTTCAGGAAGTGGGAGCTTATAGTAGGAGCTTAAATTATTTATAAAACTAAATTCAAGGTGAATTATTCTATAAAAGAAAATGTCAGTCGTCATTCTGGTCCCGATTGCATTACCACATAACCACAACTTCTACTAATATTGCTGTTCAAAATTCGTAGATTCTGTCACCCACGTAGGAATACATTCACTGCATTGCGATCTAAATTTGACTCACTTGGAAGTATTTACATATGTCACTGATATAGTAACATCAGTAATAAAAGCAAATAATATTTAATATATTAATATATTAATTTAAACGCAGTACATAGTTTTATTTCATTTAAGTGTTTCGGCAAATCATTTCTTCCAGTATGTTATAACTGTGACTTAAAATATCTGCATTGAATAAAAATATGTTGTAAGGCTGCCAAAAATGACGTTTTGAACGCAGTATTTTAGCAATTCGTTTCTTATCTCACTAATTCCAATTTTCATCAAATAACGCTCATACTCTTGAAAATGATATAATGTAGATATTTCTTAGCTTACTGCAACAACGGTATCATTCTACACAGAGTATAAGAAAAATCTACATCGAAATAATTTTAATTTAAAAAATAAGCTATGTGTAATTAATATATCGATTTTGATTAAATACATACTTTTCTTTTAGTATGCTGGCAGCTCATTTGCTCGGGGATGCTTAACAAAATTGAATTGTTATTCAATAACGTGCATGATCTGGAATATCTCTGGTCGTTGTTGGTTGCGCAGCGGAGGCGGGAAGCGTGATGTCAGTGTGTGACGTCATTGCGTGACCTCACCGCGTAACAGAACATCGTGACCAAGACAAGCGTTTTATAAGAAATAATTGGTACCAAAGCATTTAGTAATATTTTTCTATAAAATGACATTTTTGTGAAATATCTGTAGAATTTGTAACTATTGATACAAGTGCCCTTCCAACCGATGGCTATACATCTTCAACAACTGCTGTCATGTACGTATCTACCTCGTTGTTTGTTCAACACCTGCCCTAGTATGTCCTTGAAACTCAAAACTAGTAAAGCATTAATCAAATGTATGTCCAGATACAATTCACAAAACGTTCCTCTGGATAGTTTTGTAGCATTCGCTGTTGCTACGTGGACGTATATACCCATATAACACGTTGTTCAAAACATGTCGATGGAGCCGAGTGGGGAACCTTGGTTTCACTAATCTTCCTCGCGTTTTTCTTTCGTTTCCTCCATGACTTACGACCGTATGCCATAAATATCTGTAGTAATCTCAGAAAATACTTTACTTGAACTTTTTCAGAGTTTTTTAGTTGAATCTAATGATTTTGTAAACATTCCTTCAGCTTAGTTCCTGTTGAAAAGTTCTTCATTAGGATGACAGCTCTCTCTGGCTGTACTTTCGAGATGCTTAAATTTATTATTCATGTTCAATTGTTTTGATTCGAATCAAATAGATCCTACAGGCTTTCCATTTCTCTTCATAACCATAATCTCATTTTCATATTGACTGGTAAACTTTTCTTTATCAATGTTCGGACATTGATATTGTGATAAAAAAAAACAGAAGATTGAATTTTCACTTTAGTAGCTATAACCTGCTCTATAGTATACAAATGCAGAAGTCTTTTAAAGAATCAGCCTAACTTTGAAGGTTCTGATAAGTAAGCACAGCTGTTTCTCGTAAGTTACAGTATCAAGCCATTACAAACAAATACTTTTATAAAACTTAAATTTACTGACGCGTACAACACAAGACAGTGTACGATTGCCATTTACTCCATTTTTTAATTTTAACATGACTCCACAAACGGAAAGCCATCCGGATACTTTAGTTACTTCTTTCCAATGTATGTAGAACAAGGCTAACAGAAATTCCCACTTCTCTGGCCGCATAAAAAGAAGGAAAGGCGCCCTGGAGAGAGAAACGGGTGCTGCTTCACTCTGCATTGCTCAAGGATTCTTTAATCTTCTAACGTCTTTTTCTTTCCTCTTTGTAGCGATGCGAGTTTCTTTGCTTCGTGCTTCAGCACAAGTGCTCTCATCCGCACTGTTTTCTGTAAATCCTTCGCCCAGAACGATTCCCCAGCCAGACTCCAAGCCAACTGCTTATCTACATGCTAACGAATTTTATCAGAATCTTTCTGTATATCCACATACAGTATGATGCAGGCATAAAGCAAAGATGTTCGTAACGCCTGTATTTACACCAGTAACATAATCACAAAAGCTGCACAACCATTTTTTCTTGTTTGTGTAAAAATTGTTTTGACTAATTTTTGTTCGGGCAGTAAAGGAATGGAAGTTACTATGTAAGCCACTTGCAAACAAATGTCAACCTCTCCTTCACATGGTGCACCCCGTTTGCACGGAAGAGGCTCTGGCGACTGAAAAATTCCCAGTATTAAGAAGTCACCCACTACTTGCCAACGGCCTCCGAAAGCACCCTCTTGCCCTGTGGGTTGAAAGCGGCCTACTAAGGCGGATGAATCAGAAATGATTAACGGCTTGGGGATACAAAAGACAACGATAAGCCACTGCATAGGGTATGCCGAGGACATGTAACCATCTCAAATTACATATAGAATCAACTGGTTATTGGCCATTCTTAGGCAGTTGTTCTTTAAAGATTTGCAAAAGAAAATAACGTCGTCTCTTAAAATTTGTTATTTTATTCCTATACGTTCAGACACGTTTCGCTCTTGTGGAATGGCGCATCGTCAGTGACTGTAAATGTAGATACATGGCCTGTTCAAAAATTTGCATTACTTGTATTAATATTAACAAAATTAAACTCTATTTATGATTTTTGATACCAACAGTCAAATATTGTAAAACAAAACCTCGTGCTTCCGTTCTGCATTGCTCCTCCAATTGTGTCAACGTCACCATTTCAATGTTTTTAAATTGTCCAACTTTCTTAACCTCTCTTGATTTACACACAGCTAGAAGCCATGATGTTTATTTAAAAGTACACTGGTGTGCCAAATTAATGTTTTAGCTAATGTTATAATTTCTGGTGTTTATTAAAATAAGTCTCTGTTGATGCAATGGTGTCAGTTATTGTGATTTAATGTTGTTTGCGTGTTGCATTGGTTGTTCCTTAGTTAAATTTGTGAATTCGTTTAGCACTGTTTGAAACAATGAGATGCCTTTGTGACTGTGGTAACTTTGCCGAACTGTTTGGCGTTTTTGGTGATTGTTAATTTTCAGTATTTTCGTGTCTGTCTGTATTGTGGTCTAATAAGTGTTTGGCAAATGTTGTGCAATTTGTGCATGTAATGTCTCTGATATGTTCTTTATATCTCGTAATGAAGTTCCTGGTTGCCTGTACCATGAATTTTGCTTGGCTTTGTTGGCAAGTGATTTTATATATTCCTGATTGCTGGTACTCGTTTATTTCATTACTGATATTTAGGTACTTCTGTATTGCGTTGATTGTATGAAATGCAATTTGTATACCTTGTTTTCTGAATGTGTTGCCTATTCTGTGAGTATGTTTGTTGATGTAGCTCATCGTGTACCATTGTTTTTTAGTTCGATTCAAGATGCTAGTATGTGTCATGTTGGGTGTGTTATGTTTTTGTTATTTTTAATTTTGTTCTTAATTTTGGTGTTTAGCTGTTCAAACTTTTATTCTGTGTCCCCATTGTTCTTTGTTATTTGTGTGATGTTGATGTAATCTTTTTATAATCATTCATGGCTGGTGGTTTGATATTTAATCTGTTTGTGGTTCTGAGAGTGGTTAGATGTTTTGTGTATTATAAGTGTCTGTGTGGGTAGGTTTTCTGTTTATGCTGAATGAGTGGAATGGCTCATTCCTACTTCCTAGTTATTTTTATATCAAGAAGGTTCAGTTGGTTATTTCTTTCCATTTCTATAGTATTGATATGGATGTTATAAATTTCACTGTGGAACTGGGTGATATTATTTTCTCGTTCATCGATCAAACATAATAATATACATGTTTGTACCAGTAGATTATGTTTCAGTTAGTGTTTGTAAATATATGGTGTTTTATGTGGTCTCTGAAGATTTTTGCCATGATAACTGAGACTTCGTTTTGGATGTGATTCCTTTTGTTGAAGTGCAAACAGTTTTGTGATGGGAGAATATATAATATCTCTGTAATCTGCTTGGTATATCTGTTGGGAACGGTGTGGTATGTAGAGATATTGTTTTGTATGATATCGATATTTTCACTGACTGGGATGACAGACAACATGTTTACTACATCAAATGATAGTATTTTTGCTGTGTGGTGGATCTGTATGGTTATAATATGGCATTATCTATAATTTTCGCTGAGAAATTCGTGTGTGAATCTGCTTAATTTGTATTATGGTACATTTCTGAAGTTTATTACTGGCTGTATGGGTATGTTTGTTTTGTGTATTTTTGGTTAACTTCTGACACTGGGAGCTTTCGGATTTTTGGAGGGAAATAGTTGTTTTTGCCAATCAGCGAGGAAGTGTGTTACTTTTTTGAGGCTCTTTTTATGTTGTTCTTGAAATTGGTAGAATCTGATTTTAATTTTTTTTTGTTGGGTATTTGTGAAGAACTATTCTGTATTTTCAATATATTCTGCTATTTTAGTTAGTACAACAGTATTACTCTTGTCTGCTTTTGTTGCTACTACATCATTTCTCTGTAGTTTGGTTTTCAATTTCATTATTATGTTGCTTCTGTCTGTGTTGTGTGTGTCTGTGTGTTTAGGGTCAATTTGCCTCATTTCTTTTGTTATAAGTTCCCTAGTCAGGTCAATGCTTATTGATGTGATCTGTGTTATTCCTTCTTGGGATGTTATGTATTCTGATTCTGTGGTGATATATTCAATAAAATTTTATTGTTGTGTTTGTGTTGTGTTTTAGCCCTTTCGGCTACTACTGTGTTTCTTGTTCACTTAATTGAGATTAAAGAATTTTGGATAAAAATTGTTAATGGTTGTAGGTATTTTTATCCGATTTATCTCTAGGGTGTACTTTTTTGTTTTTTAGTATATAAATTTTGTGATTGCGGTGCAACTAAAACTGGTGTGTCGTTTTCAACTCTTTCAATTGTACTCCTACGAAAATCTGGGTTTTTCAGCTGTGGGGCGAGATGTATGTATGGTGTACAGTGCTCTGTGTTGTTTGGCTTTTTCATTGTATAATTATTTATTTCTCGTGTCCAGGACATACCATTACAAGTTGAAACAAAACAAATAAAATGAATTAATTAATATCAAGCTAATGGACTATAGAACACAACTAAATGGAATGTCACCAGAATTCCGCAATCCTGATGGCCTTCTCATCTGCCCTAATAAGGTCGTCGATAGTGCAGGTTAGATTCCTGCATACCAGAAGATGTTGTGGGTCCTGCAGCTCACCACATTCATATAGTTCGTTTTCAGTAGTGTAACCACATTTTGTGATATTATATCTGCATCGGGAAACTTCAGTTCTTAATCTATTTAATGCCTTCCATATAGCAGCCCCGCAGCCGGTGCCTCTTTGATGTTCCTCCAGTGCCCTTCAGGCAACGAATTTCGACAATGGTTCAACACGGCGTGCTACAGGTGAAGATGTTATGGCTGTAGTTGACTGTATGAAGCTCTTTCAAGACTTTAGGCTTGTGGGTTGAGGAACGTGTCCAAACAAAGGGTGTTTGGAGACTGTTTCCTGTTTCCTCTTCACCATCTGTGCAGCTGTTTTCCATCGAATGTCATTATTTGATATATTTTGCTAATAGGAGTTTGTTTCAGGCAACCTGTTACAATGCGGCCAGTATCATTCAGTGCAATATCAACCTGCCTAGCATGTGCAGAGTTTTTCCAAATTGGTGCTGAGTATTCTGCTGCAGAAAAACTGAATGGCAGGGCAGATGTATGAAACACATTTGGCTGTGCTCCCCAGGAAGTAGTTGTAAGTTTTCGGATGATGTTGTTCCGGTCGGATACTTTGAGTTTCAGATCTTCACAATGGACTTTGAATGTAAGAGCTTTACTACCAGATGTTTTGGAGTATCGCAGTGTAATTATCATCATAATACTTGTATAGTAATTGTATAGTGATCTTATTTGATTCCTTAACTAATGTTTTCCTGCTGTTGATTTTTCTTTCTATGCTGATTTAGAGCCAATCCATTCAATACATACAGAAAACCTACCCACACAGACACAATATTACACAAAACATCTAACCATCCTCATAACCACAAACAGTCAACCCTCTGGCACATGTTAAACAGATTAAATACCATACCAGCAGCCAAAAATGATTATGAAATAGAATGCATCATCACCATACAGATAGTAAAGAACAATAGGGTCACATAGTAAATGACTGAACAGCCAAACACCAAAATCGAGAGCAAAATTAAAAACAAAAACTGGGCCACACCTAACATGACAGACACATACCAACAACCTGAATTGAACTAAAAAAAAACAATGGTAAACGATGAGCTACATCAACAAACACATTCACAGAATATGCAACTCATTTAGAAAACAAGGTATACAAATTTCATTTCACACAAATATCACAATACAGAAGTACCTAAACATCAGCAATGAAATGAACCAGTACCAGCAATCAGGAATATATAAACTCACTTGCCAACAAATCCAAGCTAAATACATAGGATAGACAACCAGGAACTTCATTACATGATATAAAAAAACATATCAGAACCACGCACAAATAATTCAACATTTGCTGAATATTTATTAGACCATAACCATGAACCCACCACAATACAGACAGACATAAAATATTCAAAATTAACAATCACAAAAAACGCCTAATTACTGTTCAGGAAAGTTACCACATTCACAGAGCCATCGAATTGTTCCAAACAGTTCCCAATGAATTCACTAATTTAACTAATGAAACACTGTTCAAAGCATTAAGGAATACACATGACATATCAATATTAAAACACACACACACAACATTAAATCACAATATCTGACAGTATTGAACCTACAAAATGAATCTATCAGTTCGGCTAGTTAATGACTGTAGTTGTTATAAAACATTAACACTTTAAAAATAAAATTACTGAATCCAAATAATTGCACGGCGATAATTTTATATCCAAAAGTCTTCGAAAACATGTGTTTGGGCTATCACTCATATACTGTTGTTTAGATAGAGAACTCTTATCCCCAAATTTCTTTGCCAGGTCAGGAGAGATTATATGTGAATTTTAGTTCAATCATTGTTCTGAAATATAAACTTCTTTTTACCATTTTAGACAGCAATCTGCGAGGACCCATGGACCAGCACAATCTTCCCCATTTGAGCTTCCTGAATTTTTTTTGTCGCGTTCTTAAGGGCCATGATTGAGTGTCCCGCTGCCTTGGTAGATTTATCACAAGGTATAAGGTTTTTGATTTCTGAGATCACTTTATTCACGCTTTACGGGGGAAAATGGATGAGGGTGTCTATGTCATTCTTATGTTAAACCCCGTTGAAGTTGCGTCTCATTTGTTGTAGTCACTTTGAATAAGCTGGGTTAGTAGTTGCAGTATGTGCCCGAGCTGCTGATCTCGGTGGATCCCTGTAGTTTTTCTGTGGTTTGTATATCTGGTGTCGTTGTTTGGTGGTTGCTGTACCAACTTTTTGCTCCATCTGTTTTCTGGTGGACGGGTATGGTAGGTCAAGGGTTTCTCCTGTGGGCGGCAGGTTTCAGCTTCTTCCTCACAGGCAGCTTCCGTAGCGTGCAGCATGGTCAGCGCTGCATTTCACGCACGTTACGAAAAGATGTCTGTCGCGACCTAATGAGAGCTCTTCTGTCAACCCACGCCACCTCTGGAGGCGTGATTGGACACCGCCAATCATGTCTTCGTTCTCCTGATGCGACGAATATGCGAATAATATAATAAACAAATTGTACACTTCAAATAATCAATTTTCTTATTGGATAGTCAAATACATGCTTTTCTTACAAACCACACCTCTTCAATCAGTTTCCTTTTTGTTGGATAGGAGCTTCCCATCCCTGTCGCCTTTTCATAGAATTTCGTCTCATCGCTTTTTTTAACATATACTCTGTTATTTGCGTGTGAGATGGCTAATCCGGCGCGTATCTATGTAAGAAGCATGTATCAGTTCGTTTCGGACACTTGAATCTTGTTCCTATTGATAGGTATCTCGTTTAAAATGAAATAATTAGTATAAGAAGAACCACTTTCAAGTTTGTTTTCTTTTCAAAGGCATCGGACTTCATACTCACATACTATGTACAAATGTTAGCAACTGCTCCAGCGACTATAACTTGCAACACCTTCAAAACTAAAACTCAACTAACTAACTCGTCTCTGCCAATCGCTTATATAGGCGTCACAGAAAATTCTAGAATAATTCAAAGACTTCCGACCAGGTGTTTATCGAATTCTAAAAATAATTAAACATTTAAGATCACATTAAAACAATCAGAATTAATACAATCATTATGAAATACACAGAAACGAAAATTAAAGATATCAGCATAAACAAGTCGAAACCGTCAGAAATTGTCCTCTAAATATCGTAACTCATATCAATACTTAGAATTACAAACTTGTAATCAATATTTCATGTATAGTACTGATTTTTAACGTATCAAATAGCATTTACATAATTTATCCCAACAAGACACTATTCATATACACAAAATCAAACTTAATTACCTGAAAAATATAAAAAAGCATATTTAATCATCTCCCAACTTGCTATATATAATTCTTTAAATAAAATTTCACTCAAGGCTGGGTCTGAGGGCTGTTACACTATTTTTCCGTAAATCTACGTAACTCTCCAAATATCACGAAACGAGAAATGGTTACGAGCATTTTACAGACAGAAATATGCCGTTTCAAGGAAGGGTTTTACTGATGTTTCACAGGCTGACAGGTGACAACCTCCCGGCTGAGTTTTTCTCTGCAGAATAATAAACTGGACGGAGTCCCTTTTCCCGTATCCAGTGTTTCTGACCCACGGGAAACGTTGGCGTCTCAGGCAAAAATAAGAACTGTTTCTTTACAGCTCAGCCTTTACACATATTACTTATAACATAAAACAATGCCGGAAGATCAAGATATTACAACACAGTGTTCCTGTCAGGAGCAACCAAAATTTCAAATTATGTTATCTGTAGAATAATCATTTCGTATTACCCCCTCCCCACATATTTCTCGTTTCAGCCGTCTATGGAGTACGATTACGCAACTTCATTTAATCTTCTGAGTTTCCTTTCTTAATCACCAATACTCTTTCATTTTCTGGCTTACTCTTGCTTTTTCTTCCTCTGAAAATGCCCTCCTTTTCCTGATTGGTTTTCCTTCAGTCAGATCCTTTACCTCCACAATTTCTCCTCTGAATAATTCCCTGTCTTGTATGTCTTCCAAGCTGATCCCACATCTTTTCAGATCCTGATGGACCTCCTTCACCCAAGGAACTTGAGTCTTCCTGTTCTCTTGAAAGTAGAGTATTTTCTTTGCCATTCTTTCTGGTTCCATTCTCTTCATATGTACATAGAAAACTAATCTCCTTTTCTTAATTGTGTTTGATACCTTTACTAACTTGTGTAATTCTTGGTTCGATCTCAAACGGAAATTAAATTCCCTTCCTTTCACTTTTTATGGTACCAAGGTTTTCCTTAGAAACATTATTTCTTTCTTTTCTGCTATGGTCAATCCCTTTCTGGCTAGTGCTTCTGCTACGTACAAACATTCTGGCTTCACTACATACTATAGTTCTTGGTTTTTTCCCTGACGGGAGAGTAGTTTCGATTTGTATGTCTTTTGACAAATCATGAAAGCCGTTTCCATTTTTCTTGCCCAATCTTCAACTGCAGCCTTTTGGGAGTCAAAATTTCAACAATTTAAGTTCAGTGTTCTTTAAAAATCTGTCGTGTTTTTATTATAGTTAATTATATTAATTAATAAAAAAACGTATATTTTCCCTATCAGATAAAGAAAAATTAATAGTTAGTTTGAATAAAAGAAATGAATGTTGCCTTAATGGGTGAATAATACTATAACAATCTGTCAATCTTTTGAAATTCATTCGAAGAAAGCTAAAAATACAAAAAATAAAAATAAAAAAAAGGCAGTGCACAATATGGAAATCAGGGAGTCGTAATTCTCACAGGTGGATTAAAAGATTAATTTTTGAGTATTTACTAACCATTTTCCGTCGTGTAGTCATATAAAAATGAGTACACCATTCTTTTTATTTTTATTTTTTTAAGTCAGTGTTACTTTTGTTTCTCAGTATTAATGCATTAAAAAAAACTTTTAATTTCTTAGTATCGTTCACAACAACTCGGTTCAAGATTCATCACAAAATTATTCCATTATGGAAGCGCTTTACTAGAACCGCTGTGGATTAATCGTTCTTTTCACAATAAGAGTAGTAACAACTTGCGATTGCATATTGGAAGTGTAAATAAATTATCACCCATTCAAGCATGTCTCGTCAAAACGTAACTATTATGTG
Organism: Vandiemenella viatica; assembly: GCA_031002005.1. Taxonomy (NCBI): domain Eukaryota; kingdom Metazoa; phylum Arthropoda; class Insecta; order Orthoptera; family Morabidae; genus Vandiemenella; species Vandiemenella viatica. Next base: position 17,186,340 of record JARYHS010009186.1, on the reverse strand, counting down.
GTTACAACAATTACAACAATTGTTTATTAGATAACACCAAGAAAATAAATTGAATATATAAAAAATTCTTAGATCGAAGTTCTCGCCATCACACACTGTTTTAGACGCTAACATATTTTGCCTTCTACTTGGAAAAGTGAATATTCCTAACGAATTTGGAAATTTTATGAACAGTTAATGTTATTAAAAATCTTAGGAACAGTATTGATTATTGATTTAGATACTGTTTAACGCCACCAACAATTCGCGGCGGATAATTAGTAGATGTATCGAGTCCGCTCCACTGTACTGGCTTCCCGTTTTGAGTAACATCGAACCTTCTACGGCGCAATCGCCTAGCTGCCAAATATAATAAGATATGTCATAACTTGGATCTTCCCATCCACAAAGACATGAAAACCCAATTACAGAGACTTAAATCAAGAAGTCCAAGCACAAAAACTGCAAAACAGATTATATCCAACAATTTTAACGTGAGAGAAGCATGGCGATTGGAGTGGATAGCCTCGACCCCACCAGAATGGCACTCCCTGTTTGACAGTCAACAAGCGCTAAAGCAGTGATGTCAAAGATACGGCCCGCGATCGCAATGTGACACAGAAAGAAGAATCGTGGTTTTTAGAGCTTAAATAATTATAATGTTACAATAATTCAGTACATTTTTTTATTTGAATCTGGCCCACCCACGCATTCTAAATTTAATATACGGCCCTCTGCAAAAGTGAGTTTGACACCTATGCACTAAAGGGACTCGACCTTTGTCTCAAGACCTGTGCTGCTGTCAACACAGTCAGGTCTGGCCACGGCAGATCTGCTTCATCCCTTCACACGTGGGGAATGAGAGATACAACGAATAGCGACTGAGGTGAGGAAGAACAAACCATCCGTCACGTGACCTTTGATCGCCCACATCACCGACAGACTTCATAGAAATTGATTATTGATTTAGTTGCTGTTTAACGCCACCAACATAAATCAATTCGCTGCGCGTAATTAGTGGATGTATCGAGTCCACTCCTCTGTTTACAATAACTGCATTATATCAATTATAAATTTTAACTATAATTTCATGTTACATTTTATTACTGTGAAACAGTTGTAAATAATGTATTATTTATTATGTGCTATGGCCATAAGATAAATAAATAGATCAATTCGCTGCAGATAACCGAAATTTTATTTTGCACGTAAGGCAGTCAGGACTGGAATAAATTTGGAAGGGAATACAAAGTATTTCACCACAAGCTGCAGAAGAAATTAAATTTCGTAAAAAGTGGTGGTAATTGATATTAAATAATTAAAAATTAAAAGTTTAGAAATGGAGAAAATAGTTGAGTATGGAAATTAACACTTGGGAATGTTTTGTATCGCAATGGAAACGTTGATAATAAAAATGACAAAGTAAGTCTTTCAATATCGCTGTAAACCTGACAGTGTTATCGAGCCAGAGGCAGTGTGAACCGGCCGTAGTGAAGCGTCGGACCTGAAATTGGAGCCGATGCTAAGTCAAACAAATTTTAAGTGTCGGAGAGGGCTGGCTGAGTCTGCCGTGAGAAATTTTAAGCAGCAACAACAGCGCGCGGATCCCGGCGTTAAGTGCTCTGGCGGGGGACGAGGAGGCGGCCTCCGTAACCGTACTGAAGAATCAACCCTCACCTATCTTGACACTTGTTTTACTTGGTTAGCTGAAACACTGGACTGTGACATTCACCTGATGCAGTCTGTCGCTGATTGTCTGAAACTACCTGGTGAGGTGTATTTAAATACAATAGGTGACCATGGAATAGGAGCTTGGCATCGCGCAGTGCAGAGTATAATAATAATATTTAGTTAAAATTGCGATGGAACGCAAGCTCAGGTGGCAATTTCCCTATACACTCATCTTAACCCTTTCCCGCACCCACCTACATTTGCCCTCTACATATTCAACATTAAATTTCTTCAACGTTTTAGGTAAATTATTAATCAATTGTCTTGGTTACTTATTCCAATCGCTGACACCGTCACCTTAAAAAGAGAATCTTCCTACAACCTACATCTTGTGGTCATGGTCATCTTTTCCCTTTTAATGCAAATTCTTTTAATTCTTACACCAAATATTTCCATTCCTCATCACCAATATGCCCCTCGTACACTCCCATGTACCTGTTTACCCTCCTTACGGCAGAAGCACAGTATGGTGGCTATGGTGGCACCACTAAAAGACTCCTGTCAACTCAACAGTCTAGGAACATAGCCACACTCCCTCACAGCGTAGCGACTAATCAGGATCCTCAGCTAGCAGTCCGCTTTTCCTTCAGGATCAAGGCCATCCCTTCTCTATTCTTTCAGCTCCCTTTTGATTATCCGAAACAGATCAGAATATAAATTCTAATCGGCTATTTATTTTCGAGCATTTACTGAATTCGTGGAATATTCTCCAACAAGCAATGAAATGTATAAAATTGAATCATTTCATTAACGTTATATATATATATATTTAAAGTGAGCATTCCTATGTTTGTAACTGCGAGCCAGCAGGTAGAGACCTAAAACAAGAGGCCGTGGGGGGTCATTGTCCCGCGTCCACTAAGTGTTTGACCCCACAGTGGATCCTTCTGCGTATCGCCTGGACGCAGCTATTGTATGAGAACGTGGGTCGGCATATTTAGCCAAGTAACACTTTTGTGAAGTGAATCGAGCCACCGAAAGTTTTGTTTGGATGTGTCAGACAGCGTTTAAGGAGGGTTTTTTTCCGGAGGGAGACAGTCAGGCCGACTGTGGCCTACGCGCGACCTACAGCCTGGTGTACCACGCGAGTACGAGTGAGGTACTTGCGTACAGGTACAGCGAGGGGCTCAGCGGAGGTCTCAGCTGGCACGACACCCAGTGCTGTCACTGCAAAGGTGAGTGAAGTTACCATCATGCATAGGCTGGATGTACCACGCGAGTACGAGTGAGGTACAGTACGTGCGTACAGGTACAGCGAGGGGCTCAGCGGAGGTCTCAGCTGGCACGACACCCAGTGCTGTCACTGCAAAGGTGAGTGTCAGTGAAGTCACCATCATGCATAGGCTGGATGTACCACGCAAGTACGAGTGAGGTACAGTACGTGCGTACAGGTACAGCGAGGGGCTCAGCGGAGGTCTCAGCTGGCACGACACCCAGTGCTGTCACTGCAAAGGTGAGTGTCAGTGAAGTCACCATCATGCATAGGCTGGATGTACCACGCGAGTACGAGTGAGGTACAGTACGTGCGTACAGGTACAGCGAGGGGCTCAGCGGAGGTCTCAGCTGGCACGACACCCAGTGCTGTCACTGCAAAGGTGAGTGAAGTTACCATCATGCATAGGCTGGATGTACCACGCGAGTACGAGTGAGGTACAGTACGTGCGTACAGGTACAGCGAGGGGCTCAGCGGAGGTCTCAGCTGGCACGACACCCAGTGCTGTCACTGCAAAGGTGAGTGTCAGTGAAGTCACCATCATGCATAGGCTGGATGTACCACGCGAGTACGAGTGAGGTACAGTACGTGCGTACAGGTACAGCGAGGGGCTCAGCGGAGGTCTCAGCATGGCACGACACCCAGTGCTGTCACTGCAAAGGTGAGTGAAGTTACCATCATGCATAGGCTGGATGTACCACGCGAGTACGAGTGAGGTACAGTACGTGCGTACAGGTACAGCGAGGGGCTCAGCGGAGGTCTCAGCTGGCACGACACCCAGTGCTGTCACTGCAAAGGTGAGTGTCAGTGAAGTCACCATCATGCATAGGCTGGATGTACCACGCGAGTACGAGTGAGGTACAGTACGTGCGTACAGGTACAGCGAGGGGCTCAGCGGAGGTCTCAGCTGGCACGACACCCAGTGCTGTCACTGCAAAGGTGAGTGAAGTTACCATCATGCATAGGCTGGATGTACCACGCGAGTACGAGTGAGGTACAGTACGTGCGTACAGGTACAGCGAGGGGCTCAGCGGAGGTCTCAGCTGGCACGACACCCAGTGCTGTCACTGCAAAGGTGAGTGTCAGTGAAGTCACCATCATGCATAGGCTGGATGTACCACGCGAGTACGAGTGAGGTACAGTACGTGCGTACAGGTACAGCGAGGGGCTCAGCGGAGGTCTCAGCTGGCACGACACCCAGTGCTGTCACTGCAAAGGTGAGTGAAGTTACCATCATGCATAGGCTGGATGTACCACGCGAGTACGAGTGAGGTACAGTACGTGCGTACAGGTACAGCGAGGGGCTCAGCGGAGGGTCTCAGCTGGCACGACACCCAGTGCTGTCACTGCAAAGGTGAGTGAAGTTACCATCATGCATAGGCTGGATGTACCACGCGAGTACGAGTGAGGTACAGTACGTGCGTACAGGTACAGCGAGGGGCTCAGCGGAGGTCTCAGCTGGCACGACACCCAGTGCTGTCACTGCAAAGGTGAGTGTCAGTGAAGTCACCATCATGCATAGGCTGGATGGTACCACGCGAGTACGAGTGAGGTACAGTACGTGCGTACAGGTACAGCGAGGGGCTCAGCGGAGGTCTCAGCTGGCACGACACCCAGTGCTGTCACTGCAAAGGTGAGTGTCAGTGAAGTCACCATCATGCATAGGCTGGATGTACCACGCGAGTACGAGTGAGGTACAGTACGTGCGTACAGGTACAGCGAGGGGCTCAGCGGAGGTCTCAGCTGGCACGACACCCAGTGCTGTCACTGCAAAGGTGAGTGAAGTTACCATCATGCATAGGCTGGATGTACCACGCGAGTACGAGTGAGGTACAGTACGTGCGTACAGGTACAGCGAGGGGCTCAGCGGAGGTCTCAGCTGGCACGGACACCAGTGCTGTCACTGCAAAGGTGAGTGTCAGTGAAGTCACCATCATGCATAGGCTGGATGTACCACGCGAGTACGAGTGAGGTACAGTACGTGCGTACAGGTACAGCGAGGGGGCTCAGCGGAGGTCTCAGCTGGCACGACACCCAGTGCTGTCACTGCAAAGGTGAGTGTCAGTGAAGTCACCATCATGCATAGGCTGGATGTACCACGCGAGTACGAGTGAGGTACAGTACGTGCGTACAGGTACAGCGAGGGGCTCAGCGGGAGGTCTCAGCTGGCACGACACCCAGTGCTGTCACTGCAAAGGTGAGTGAAGTTACCATCATGCATAGGCTGGATGTACCACGCGAGTACGAGTGAGGTACAGTACGTGCGTACAGGTACAGCGAGGGGCTCAGCGGAGGTCTCAGCTGGCACGACACCCAGTGCTGTCACTGCAAAGGTGAGTGAAGTTACCATCATGCATAGGCTGGATGTACCACGCGAGTACGAGTGAGGTACAGTACGTGCGTACAGGTACAGCGAGGGGCTCAGCGGAGGTCTCAGCTGGCACGACACCCAGTGCTGTCACTGCAAAGGTGAGTGTCAGTGAAGTCACCATCATGCATAGGCTGGATGTACCACGCGAGTACGAGTGAGGTACAGTACGTGCGTACAGGTACAGCGAGGGGCTCAGCGGAGGTCTCAGCTGGCACGACACCCAGTGCTGTCACTGCAAAGGTGAGTGAAGTTACCATCATGCATAGGCTGGATGTACCACGCGAGTACGAGTGAGGTACAGTACGTGCGTACAGGTACAGCGAGGGGCTCAGCGGAGGTCTCAGCTGGCACGACACCCAGTGCTGTCACTGCAAAGGTGAGTGTCAGTGAAGTCACCATCATGCATAGGCTGGATGTACCACGCGAGTACGAGTGAGGTACAGTACGTGCGTACAGGTACAGCGAGGGGCTCAGCGGAGGTCTCAGCTGGCACGACACCCAGTGCTGTCACTGCAAAGGTGAGTGTCAGTGAAGTCACCATCATGCATAGGCTGGATGTACCACGCGAGTACGAGTGAGGTACAGTACGTGCGTACAGGTACAGCGAGGGGCTCAGCGGAGGTCTCAGCTGGCACGACACCCAGTGCTGTCACTGCAAAGGTGAGTGAAGTTACCATCATGCATAGGCTGGATGTACCACGCGAGTACGAGTGAGGTACAGTACGTGCGTACAGGTACAGCGAGGGGCTCAGCGGAGGTCTCAGCTGGCACGACACCCAGTGCTGTCACTGCAAAGGTGAGTGTCAGTGAAGTCACCATCATGCATAAGCTGGATGGTGAACGGACGAGCCTGCGCTGCTAAGTGACCAGAGAGAAAATCAGGGCAAATATCCTAAAGAAACTAAAAGATGGATTTCACTTCGATTTCGAGTGATCCGAGCACGCTCTGTCAGGTCGCCCTGTAAAGATAAACAGATTCTCGGTGATCGAATATTTGATGCCAGCTGGACAATTATATAGCGCCCTATTTAATTAAAATTTACACATCTTAAATATTGGAATTTCCAATCAAAAGTATAGTGATTTCTTTTTCAAATTATTTCTTAAATCTCTCATGTTGTTTTTAAATAAATGATGAATTCTGAAATCCCAAACTTGCTTTCTGGAAATGCAAAGAACTTCCAGTCAGGTGACTCATTACAAATTATAAATAATTCAATTACATCAAAATTAAAAATCAATCTCCTCCAAGCACGAATGATTCTTTTGTCGTCTTTTTATGGCTTATTTCATTACTGGTAAACTGTCGTGCCGCTCCGTTAATTTCTCAGAGAGTTTTCTTGAGTTGTCGGGGCTTCCTCGTACCGTAATTTTGGTTACCTCACACGCAGTCGTTTTAAGATTACGCTGCCATTTTATCGTTCAGAATGATTCTGAGACCCGTTCGCGCACTTAGCCAGTGAATCCCTGCCTTCCCTCTTGTTGTGAACGCATTCGGTTCTATCGTGACACAATGACAACACGCTGTCTATTGTATCCACCACACCACACACAGACCAAACGTTCTTCTCACATCTTCGTCCCTTTGTAGCTACCAATGCTGTGCTTTGGATTACTATTGAAATATTGCATTTGTTATAAATATGCATTTTCTATACCTTCGTCGCACCTTGTTACTGATATTAACATTTTGTAATGAGTCAATTTCCACCGACATGGGTAAACCGCAACGATTGGCTCCTTACATTCTATGCTGTGTGCACATACAGTACGTGCTAGATGGAGTCGATGGTAAGTACTGTAGATGAGTTCCAGTAATCACCTGCTTATAGCCGTGGTATTACTTATAAGGGTCGGAAATAGCCATTAATTGATATTTCACACAAAAATGTAATTGACACTATCCATGGAAAAGGTATGGACTCGCTTTTGTGTGGAGTGGAGTAGTGTGTGAGTGCTGGTGTTGCAGGAAATTAAACAATCCTCTACACCATCTGGCCATGTCTTCTTTAGATCATGCACAGAATAATATGACTAAATTTCTGAATGGATAGAAAGGGTTACAAATAAAATTTCTAATTCAGACACTTGTTTGTAATTTAATTCAACCTGTTATACATATCCCTTGATTAATGCATTGCTATTTGCTAAATTAATAAATGCCAAGCATTTCAGTCACACAGTACGTGGAAAAACAAGGACTATAATAGCTCGAGGTAATCTGACTTGCGGCGGTAAAGATTTTTGCATCGACCACAGCCTCAGAAAAAACTGATGGGAGTATAACTGATAAAAAAGGAGTACCATTAAATATTAACGAGTGAAAAGAGCAGTAGAATGTTGGTATGATGCTGAAATGTATTCAAACGAAAAAATATTTATTTTCATCTCTTTTTTTTTTTACATAAAGTTGTACAAGCTTGAGTTTGTAGCAACGAGAAGAACGTAAAGCTCTATGTTATACCAAAGGTTGCGAAAGGTATTCATTGTAGTGAATTGCGAGAGGGACATAAAGAACGTGAAATAAAGTGAGAAAAATGCAAAGGCTTCATGTTAAAATCAAGAAATTTTTGGCATTTCTAACAGTCCGTACATAGTAATAGCGAGCATACTTTCTTCATGATCCGAAATTAAAAGAATGCGATACATAGAATCTGAAAGCAGACAGGGTGCGAAATGCCAAGTATTTGAGTTGTTCATTTTGCTGTTCATTTTCATGTTGTTCTTGTGATGTAGTAAATAGAAAGTCTATGCTTCAACGGTTGGTAGACCTGTCGGCGTCGCTGTCTGGAAGTGAAGGTGACTAGCGGCTGTGGGAGAGTAAGACATTGACGTGTGGGCCAATGAAGCGGTACCGGGCAGCCATGCTGGCATCTCAGTATTCATTCAATAGTGGAGAGGTATTTGTAAATTGTGTCTTTCTTGTTAACAGCGATAAGATTGTGGAGCTTTTCCTGTCTATATGTACATTTAGTTTATGTAAACCAGTGTGACGTATCTAAATATAAGTTTCATAATTGCATTGAACTACAACATTTTTAGTAGTCCCTAGAACTGCTTTCTGGAATTTTAAGCTCTTTGAACAAGCCAAATAGATTCCACTTGTCCCCAAACGTCACCGTTTTAGTACTTTGCATGGAGGGTTATTCAAAATGCGCCAATGGTGGCAAAGGACGTATGGCGCCACTGTCGATAGGTGACATCACCATCCAGCGCATGTCACGAGAAACTTCATCTGCGCATGCGCCGGCCACAGATATTTTATTCCGCCACGCCATGATTGTTTATCTCTTTCTATCAGATACCCCAAGGCATCTGAGTTCCCAATGACGTCTGGCTCAACGTGTTTCGACATGCTCGGTGAAAGGAATTTATTTGCCTGTCCATTAAGTGCTCGCTTTGTTTAAATACACAAATACTTTCCAGTGTCTCAACACGAGGGAGTCTGGCAGACATTAGCAATCGACAACGAAAGTCTAAGGCAGGGCGTACAACACAGCGCTCGTGCCGTAGCGATCAGCTATTTCTGACAGGAATTTTGTATAAAGACTCTCTTTGGCTTGTCCAAAGAGCTTAAAATTCGAGAAAACAGGTCTATGGACGGCTGTTATTGATTCCCTTTTCTACCCAAAAGCACTCGAATAGCAGGTTGATGACGAAAATAGAAGAACGCAGGTCAGTATACGTGGCGTGTGCGATGGATGACCACAGATAATATTGCACAGTGTGAGCGTCCTAACGGTAGCAACGAAACACTAAGTGGAACATGGCTTATTTCACCCCCATCAGAAACCAACACTTTTTTTGCGTTCATTCATACAGACTCAAATTTGAATATCATTTTAATTCTGTAATTCTTTAACAGTGTCCCAAACTCTTTATTTCTCAGATCAAAAGGCTTTACTACAGTTACAGTCTTTCATATTTATATATTGTGAATCGAGGTCATTAGTTGGAAATACAACTCATCCACAACAGCGCTACCCGCTACGCCCCGGCTTCCGAGACATGTGGAGATTCGGAGACGTGCACAAGCAGGAGAAAAGGTGAAATGAATGACCTGACGAGATGAATAAATCAAACAAGAATTATGCATTCAGTGTAGTGCAGAAGAGACAATCCTGCAAAAACAGTCTTTTAAAAATAGGCCAAGTATCGTGCTCTTGTAGTGACATACGGTTATCAGATCTCCTTCTAAGCTACACTACACTTTGTGAAACAGAATGGTTTATTTAGGTGTCATAGATCGTTTACTTAGATTTTAAAAAAATGTGTCGACCTTAGGCATTATGCGCGCCATGTTTTAGTTAACCTATATAAATACCTTAAACCTGTTGCTTAATCAAACTTACTAATACATCAAAGCCAAGATTTCCTTCGCTGTTTTTCGAATTTGACAAGTATATTTTAAGCCTTCAATTTCAGTAAAAATTACGTCTTGTATAATGGCCAATTCACCGTTGTATTTTTTTTTTTTCATCATATTCTAAATAAATGCTCTATGACACAGAGAGAAAGTGAATATACACTTTAAAGTGTAGACTTGGCTCAGAAGAAGATCTCATAACATTTAATCACTACACGAGTCCGAGACTTGGCATATTTTTTTCAAGAATTATTTTTGTGAGATCTCATTTGTTTATGTACGTTTATCGCTTATTCTGAATCGCAACATAAATGTAATGATTCCATTTGAAAATTGGTGAATAAGAACATCTAAGAATTGAAGATATCAATATACGTTACCA
>JARYHS010009186.1:17158301-17175298 GCA_031002005.1 Vandiemenella viatica | reverse complement strand
GAGCAGCTGGTAAGGCCGGCGAGAGGAAAGCGCTGGTCCCGTCCGCTCCTCTCGTTGCAGATTAAATCTGAATGCGTTCCCGTGTTCTTAGCGGGCCGTATAATTTTATGTCGGCGGCGGCGGAAACGCAGAGAGCGCGCGGGTCGGCCGCCTTTTATGCGGGCCGGATGAGCTCTCCCCGCTATTAGAAGGGCCTACTCTCTCGCCCCCTAACCCCGACGACCTGCGAACATCCTACTGCAACCGGCGAATCAATACTGTGAAAATTACGGCAAGGATCAGTAGGAATAATACACTGAACCGAGTGGGCCATCTAAAAACGGAGATTCCTGCGGATAACAGCTTCTTAATTCAAGGCACGTTAGGTATTTGGCTTTCTTGAAATAATTAGTCGAAGAGACAACTTCCAATCTGTTTATTTTTCTTCAAAGACATCAGACTTCATACAAAGATACCACATACGAACGTAAATAAATGCTCCAGCGATTCTAAATTGCAACACCTCCAAACTAAATTCTTCAGATCTAAAACTCAACTAGTCTCTGCCGGTCGCTAATATGGGCGTTACAGAAATTCCCCTGTGATTCAAAGACATCCGACAGACGATTCTAGAATTCTAACAATACTTAAACAATTAAAATCACATTAAAACAGTCAGAATTAATACAAAATCATTTAAAAAATTATTAATTACGTAGAAATGAAAATCAAAGATATTTACACACAAAATTATCTACATAAACCACTCCAAACCGTCGCAAATTGTGCTCCAAACATGGTAGCTCACCTCAATACTTAGAATAACAAACATTTAATCAATGTTTCATGCATGGTTCTGTCCTTGAACATGTTAAATTGTATTTACATAGTTTCTTTCCCATAAAACAATATTTATTTACACAAATTCACAATTAATTTCAAGAAAAATATTCAAACCGATATTTAATGAACTCCCAGCTTGCTACACATAATTCTTAAAATACAATTTCGTTATCGGCCAGGGTCTGAGGACCGTTATAAGCTTCTACAAAATTTTCTATGTATTAAACAATCTCTAGATGAAATTAAACTAGAGCAAAATTTCTACACGATAATAAAACGCCTTCGTAATTTTGTATTATAGATCCTAACCAGCAGTTGAAAATTAGTCAAAATTTGCAACTTATTCAGAATCAAAATTACGTTGACCAAGCTTAAGTCGTCGTTCAAACGTTCTTCCTGTCTTTGATTGGACTTGATACACCCAATCATATCTGCCGTGATATATGAAAAGTGGTTTCACAGTATAGTTCTAAGCGATATCCAACTTGAGGTGTCACCGTGATGTACCAGAGAATTCCGGCTGGATGTGGATCACCGCAAGCTTGTGACGTACCATCAGGAGCAGAGCATGGACCGTGTGCGTGTTCATATGGTGACGTCATCACCCGCGCTTCCTACTGCCAGACGCTAGGGAGCGTCCAACCTTGGTTTTACAACTGGAACAGTAGCAGACGATTAATCACTACGATATCGAGAGCCCGATTTAACCACGGTAATTTCCCCAGCCACCTACACCGAATAGGGTTGAGAGATTCCCCATATTGCGACTGCTAAGACCAGGCAATAGGAGACATCAATCACATAATATTTTCATGCAATAAATACCAACAACTCCAGGACCAAATGATGAAAGATCTTGCCAAGAACGTAACCCTCCTACTTTCCAGTAACAACAAAGTAGTACTTAGCATCCTCGCCAGATACTTAAAAGATGGAGCGGTAGAATTCTAACCAACCTTGGAAGTTAAAACAGGAAATGACTATACTGCAAACCTAAAGCCCAAACCACAGCACAACCCCATTTCCGGGCAAGCACAACAACTATCTTGGCAAAATTAACAGTAGCCTCACCCATCCACCGATTGAGGCCAACACCAGATAGATCAACCCTCTACAGATGATTTGTCATAGAAATACGGCGATTTAGACTAATCAATAGAAAATAATAGATATACAGAACCGACGATTACGAAGAATAGTTGATGTATTGTCTAGCAACGCTTTTTAGATACGGTCCTCAAGATGGCACTTGAAATTTGAAAATTGTAAGTAGCATCACTTACATGATATCCTCACTATGTTCTAATTTAGTGACCATTATTTATTATTCATTCAACAAGATTGTATAGATAAGGAAATGTGTAAATAGATAAGTTACGCAAACGGATGTAAGAAGCTTTGTAAAAATGTAGAATGGCTGTATGGTCTCAAATGCCAATAAAAACAAAACAAAAACAAAAAAACAAAAAAAAACTATTTAGCTCAGTCTACGAGGGAGGAGGGATGGGGGAGAGGGGAGGTTCCGAGCCAGGACACGGTGCTTTCCACTCATATTATTTGTCACAGTCAAAATAAGGTACAGAACACCCAAGAGCCTGTAAATATTTATTACTGTCATTTAAGTATCTCCGTATATAATTTACGACAAGAGAAAACACTACAGTCACTACTGGAATCAATAGGGAATGAAAGCTACTTCCATGCGGGGGTACGATGGGGAGGGGGAGGGTTGAGGCTACAGCCACGTCATGCTACATGGGGGATAATGGGGGGGGGTAAGGGTTAGGGGGATTCCACAGGAGGCCAAAATGGAGCTACGTAGTTTGTGGTCGCTCCCCTACGGGTTGGTCAGACCGCTGCGGACTAGCGGAACCAATAACAAAAGGAGAAAGCTGCGCGCAGTGGCCAAACTCCAGAGAGTCGTAAAGACAATGTTCTATTAGCAGGGAAAGAGCTAAAAAAAAAAAAAAAAAAAAAAAATAAAACAAACAAAAAAAAGACCTCAAGCCATGTGAACCGTGGCCAGAGTAGGGGCGCAACTAATACGTGAGTTTGCTAAAACTGTAATGAACTGTATGTAAACTGTGCGTTTCATGGGCCGAGCGAATCATCGGACGAGAATTCTCCACCTAATTTTGAGATTCTCGAAATCAGCCAAACATTCGAAAAGTACCGTTGGTATCCACCTGAGCTTCAAATATGAATAATTACGTCGAAAACGATAATACTAATTAAATTGTAGTAGATAATCCACGCAAAAATTTCGCGAACATACGTTGGGGGTTTGTAGAACAACTTCATTTGTTTCAATTATTTATTTGTATAGGTACGTAACTAAAGTCAACGTCAGTTAAGAAGTTTATTAATATCTCTGTGATATGAGCTGCTGCTATCTAGCGGCTCGGCTCTGAACTGTCTCACACGCGGGACACTCACAGTTATTACTCTTGCCATTTAAAGGTCAAATTCTGAAAAATTTCGTTCTTAAGATATGATGTGAAGAAAGCAGAGAACTTAATCATTAAAACGATGGATCATTTATCTATTTCGATTAAACATAATGAGAGATAAATGGCCGTAACACAAAAATGCGTTGTAGAAATATTTATTCTTTTGCCCTTTAAGTGTCGAATTCCTAAAAATGCCTGTCTTAAAATATGATGTCGCCAAAGCGGAGACCTTCATCTTTAAAATGATACTTCATTTAATGATTTCAGTTAGGTATCCATGGAGATAACTGGCTGGAGACACAAAAAAACAGCATTTTAGGAATATTGATATCTTCGCCCTTTAAAGGGTCGACTTTGTAAAAATTACTTTCTTAAAATGTGGTATGGTCAAAGCGGAGACCTTAGCCTTTAAAATGATACCTCATTTATCCATTTCGTTTAGGTACGAAGGGAGATTGTGGGTTGCGGAAAAAAAAAAACTTTATAGAAATAATATATATGATTGATCACTACTGTGTGATCAAGAATTTGATTCAAGATTAAAACTGTGAAGAATTTAATCCTTAAAATTTAATGTCAAGCGAACAGTTTTATACAATTATGAGTGGTCTCATTCCAAAAACATTCTGCAGATCAACATTTCTGCCTGTGGATGTAGTATATTATAGCTTTTTATAACTTTGTGTTAGGTAAAAATTTACGTAAACATTTAATTACAGGTAAGGAACTGCTAAATTCGTTAAGGAGACTTTGTTTATGGTATGCAGCATGTTTTAATTGTGAGATAATTTTCGTAATGGACTGGATAATCATAGTGTGGAGAAGAGCCCTCACAAAAATATTGGGTGCACTTTTTGTTTTGTTTTAATTTAATTTTCTTTAATCATGTTTGTTATTACTTTTTGAACTGTGTGTTACGTATGAAGTTCTCAAATTATGAGCTTTATGATTAAGTTGGATAATAGTAATTGGCTCTGATTTTGTAGCTTTTATGCAGTGGTGAATGCTGTAGTGGTGTCTGGTAGGTCTAAGTTAATTCTGCTGTTTACGCTATTTCGATAAGTTGACTTGCTTCTCCGCACTACCTTCACCGGTTATGAAATTAGTTAATACGCTATTTTTTATAATTAATTTTAAATGTCTACATTATGAAATTCTATAATGCTTCAAGGGAATAGGGAGAGATCTACCGTTGTCTTTAACAATTGAAACTGTCATTTGCTGACGTTTATAAGTAACTCGTAAGACAGAGGCACATTTATCATTAAAAATTCAATACAGCAGAGCCGCCTCTCACAATGATCCAACAAATGAATATATCTAACAGAACACGATACGTAGAAAATAAATAAACACACTGAAAATTTTACAGCTGACTATAACTATTCCGACAGTTAAAATACGCACCCTGTGGGTGGCAACATCAGCCTCCACACACTGGACTCACAGGAACAGCCCACCCCTAACCGCGGCCATCTCCGACCTCACCGAATATCAGTCACAAGTGCTCTATCTCACAAGATTACCATGCTGTGAGTTAAACTATGAGACCCTTATGATCGGGCTCGAGATCGTAGAAAATCTGAGTTATTCAGAGAATGCCTTAAGTAACAATAATCTTCTAAGTGATTATCTAAGCAGCATGGGTTGAGTCGTACATATTTACATAGATGGGTCCAAGACTGGCAACATGGTTGGGAGTGCCTTTTTTGACAGCACTAACGGAGTGGAATGGTTGTTTAAGCTACGAGCGGAAACTTCCTCCTTTACATCTGAACTGCTTGCGATGCTTGAAGCATTGGAATACGCGCTAGAGATGCGCATTCTGATTACTGTAATTCTTACAGATTCCCAATCGCCACTTTAAAAGTTGGGCGATGGAGTCAAAGATAGATGGAGGACTCCACTTCTATACAACATATTAGAGTTGTTGACCAACATAAATAAACAAGGAATGAAGACCTCCTTTATCTGGATTAAGGCACATGTCGGGCTTCCTGGCAACGAAAGAGTGGATTCTCTTGCAAAATTAGCTGCACAAACAAAAAACCAAGCGGAACTTCTGATAGGAAGTGACTTAATCTCATTATTCCGCCGTAAAACAACTGAGACAAGGAATGATATGTGGCAATCCAGTGAACAACACAAGGGAAGAGACTACAGGCGCATACAACCGCAAATATCAACAACACAATGGTTTAAAAAAAATGCAACGAGAAAAGCTGAGAGTGTAATATCGAGATTAAAATTCACACGGCAGATTCAGAAGCCACTTGTGGAAAATAAATTTAGAAAACTCACCATTTTGTGCGACGGGGAGTCCGACGCAGATACAAAGCACCTGTTCTTCAGATGCAATAATTACAAAGAAGAAACAGACACATTATGGAAAGATCTAAAACATTGGGAGATAAGTTATCGACTTAATGCAGGCCACCTCCAAGCTCTATAAAATATATCAATATACCAGAGGATGGTGCACATCATAACAAGGAACAATATAGAAATATAAGCGGGTAGATCCAACTCTACTACTCAATCTTTCAAACAATTATTGTTTACAGAGCACCAGAAGCTTACTGTTTTATTGTTAAAAAGTTTTAATGAACAGTGTCTTGTATGTATGTGTAATGCGTATTTGTAAATATGGGAGCATGTATATATACATATATGTAAAGATATAGCACTAAATATAATGTATCTTGACTGTATGGCTAACACGCCAAGTGTCAATAATAAAAATAAAAAAAATAAAAAAAATAATCTGTTACAAACAGTTAAAAATCTTGTGAAAGTGATATTATGTTAAAATGAATTAAACAAACTTGAATTATAAGGGCACCAGAACACTAAAGCCACGTTCTCACATTCCAAATCATTTTCGCATTCACGCAGTCCAGTATCAAAAGCCACACTAATTACATTTTCAAATGACAATTTGGTATGTCAGTGTTAGAAGCTGGCTTTCGCCAAGAATAATGCAACATAGGCTTTGAGGTAGGTGCAGCAAATTGATTATAAATCACAACGTTTCATGATCAAATAACAATCATGTATCCTCACTTGTGGTTTGCCATATTGTAGTCTTACAAAATCAATAATCCTGATGTAGATCTTATATTTCCGAAAGAAGTAAACATCAACGGGTTGGCAATATTTTGTTATTTCAGTGGTAATATCTTCAGCATAACATCTGTAAAAGTTGCATCTAGAAGGATACAAATTTTATGACCTGACCAGGAATCATACGACAATAGGCTCTCTTAATTTGTTACATGTTCACCGAGGACTAAAGTTAGATAATTTTTTATGTGTTCTTTAGTCTTTTTTCCACTTTTCTTACCTCCATGATTGCTTCATGGACAGGTGACTTCAAGTTTTTTTTTGAAATATTTGGGTCGAAAGTGTTTTGCGTCCCCTGAAAACAGATGTACAACAAATGGCGGTAGCAGACAAACGCGGAGTTCTGCATGGAAATGACACACACCACTGTTTTTTTATATGGTTCTTGTTATTCTAAACATGTTTCCGTGCAGTTCTGAACGAGGTCAAAGGTGTCCATTGTAAGCACTAATCCCGCATTGCAGGGTCTGTTTTATTGGCCCTTTACTTCCATATGTGCCGATCTTGAGTATCTTCTGGTAAGGCACTTATTAGTCACATGTCCTCCCGCAAGGTGTCTCGCCAGTGCTTCCTAGTCGTGGTCTTCGGCCCTCCAGTCTTATGTCGAGTGCTGTTTTCGCCACTGAGGTGTCGACCATCGCAGACGACCCTCTCGCATGTCCTCAGGGACTGGAGCCACACCAAATGCCTCCCCCCCCCCTTTTAACGTTCTCATTCCTGACGTGGTCCAATCTAGTGAGTCCCTGTGGCCAGCAAATCATTTCCATGACATACAGCTGTTGTTAATGTACTTTCGTGACTGGTCAACATTCGCTTCCATACAGTGGCACTGGTCGAACGATTGTTCGAAAAGGACTCCTCTGACCAGACGCCGCTTCATCCAGGCTGCGTTGACTGTTTAGGACCTCTGGGAGTGTCTGACCATCCGAATAGAGTGCTGTTCCCAGGTATTTGAATTCAGATGACTTATGGAGTTCAACGCTGTCGATATTAACAGACCCATCACTCCACCCTCCACGTATTCGGCCTTCGGTACATTAAGTCACATGCCGTTTTTGTCAAGGGAAGTTTTCTATCGTTGGATTTGTTGTTCCAATTCTTGTCGAGACTCGCAGGCGACCATGATATCATCAGCACAGAGCAATGTACAGGGGTGTGTAGTGAGCAGCTCTGCAGCAATGGTGTCAAGATAGAGGATAAACAGGAGTGGGGACAAAGCTAATCCTTGATGAACAATCAACAATGAACTCTGATGGGAAAAGAGTCAGAGTTCCCTATAGCACAAACGTAGCTGGTGACATTACGATATAGCAGCTGGATCCATTTAACAAATACCTCTGGTACCCCATGCTGTCTCAGGAAGTACCAGATTAGATCTCGAGGTATCATATGGAACGCCTTTACAAGATTTAAACAAGCTATGTGTCGTGGTTTTCTCCTTTCAAGGCGACTTTCCATCAAACGACGTGTGGCATGAATGGTGTCAATCACTCCTGTGCATTTCATGAAGCCACACTGATTAGGGGCAATCTTAACTGTGCTTCGAAGGCGTGTATTCACAATGCGCTCTAAAATCTTCATTGTGTGGCACTAATGGGTCGATAGTTGAAGCAGTATAGCACATCACACTTTCCTTTCCAAAGCGGTATTGTAACACTAGTGAACCAAGTACAAGGTCAGCCAGAAACTGAGTTCACTGTGATCCTAGCCTCTTCCATACCTGGTCCATTTTCGTTTCTATTCTCCGAGGGCTGAGAAAGTGCGATCCTCAATTCTCGTTCATCGTCCGTCTCCTGTGTCCTGTGTCAAGACAGGCCTCTCTCCGTCGTTTTCGGCGACAAAGAAACGAAATTCACAGAATTTTAGATCATGAAAATATTTTACATCATTGATTGGTTCACTAAGAAACCCCATTCCTAAGTAGCAATTTGAATGGCTGGAGTTATTTCTCGCATTTCCGGAAACAATCGCTACACATAGTGATTTTTCGGTGACCTGACGTTTGATAATTACCTGTACCGGCTGAGAGGCAATACCCGAGCCAAGGATGTCGTGTTGTTATTCCCAGGACCCTTTAATCCCCGTGACTCGTGATACACCCTAGTGAATACAATGCCGCTCTGCCAAACAGACGCTTGCCTATTGTTATCCTGTGAAGGGCCCATCTATTGTGTGGAGTCTCCAGGTACAGAATTCAGTTAAGAGGTCGCTGAACAGTTCCTCGCTCATCCGACTTGCTACTTAGTGTCTCGGAACTACGCACACTCCTGACATTATTATCCGTTGCTGTCGTTGGTATTTTAGGCGTTTGACATGTCGGCGAATTCGCTACTACCGGAGTATACGAACGGCAGGAAAGAAATTCCGTAGAGGAAGACGTCACATCTTGGATAGGGTGTGGCTGGCAAGCAGCTTCAAGGAGCAAGGAAGGGCCACATTTCCTGGTATAAAATCTAAGTTCTGTTCATAGAAAGTGAGAAGCAACATTAGTCATTTCATTCTACGAGTTGGAAGGGAATATATCACTTTTTCTAAATAGCTGAAAGTATGTTTCCTTCGGGGAGTATTACCAAAAGGGAAGAAGCGTCATTGGAGGTACCTGCTACACAATCGCTCCCGCGCCCAGACCTTCCATCTCCGCTACCCATCAACACTGTCTCCCACTGACAAGGAACACCTTTGACCTCGAACGCTCGGAACTGCATGAAAAAATGCTTAGAATAACAAGCGACTGTAAACTAAACAGAGGTGTGTGTCATTTCCATGCAAAACATTGTATTCTACATCAAGTAACATTTTAATAGAGAGAATAGTAATATATCAATACCATATAAAGGAAATTATACGTAATTCAATAAGGTCAGTGTATCATTACATTTTTAATTAACAGTGCCAAAAACTCTCTGCTTTAAGTACTTAATGTAGCGCAAAACACACATATAGAGCAGTACCACACACCTGATAGTGCTTACATTAGGCCTCGTAGTGCAGATGCAGGCGAACATGTAACAAATAAAAAGAGCGTATTGCTGTGTGATTTACAATCAATTTGCTGCTATCTATAAGCCTATGTTGCAATATGCTTGCCGAAAGCCAGGTTATCACATTGACATACCAAAAACATCATTTGAAAATGTAATTAGTGTGGCTTTTGATATTGCACTGCGTGAATGCGAAAGTGATTTGGAATGTGATAACGTGGCTTTAGTGAAGTGAGCACATTGTTCTCTTCCACTTCGTTTTAACTAGGTACAACAACTTACAACAGTCACCTAGATCAGCAGACATGAATCCAGTCTGCGACATGAAAGTTCACAACGTCATGCACTGGTAATGGTAAAACAGTGTGTGTTTTTTTTTTTAATATTTATCATGCTACATCGAAAGTAGCCTAAGATCTTAGAATACAAAATTAGGCCCTATTAGACATATTAATGCAACTTACATATAACTTATAATAAATTTTTAACAAACAAAAATTAAACAGGGGAAAGACTTGGTAGCAGGATTGCTCTGTGGATAGTTATATATAGGGAGCATGGCTGAATATTGCTTCACGGGACTTTTGACGACTTGTCGAGCACCTCGCGAACTAAAGGGGGTCTCACGCGATACTGGTTGGTATCCCGTAATTTTTGGTAGTGTATTTATTTTTCTGTTTATTGGTTGTTGAAAGGCGGAATTTCCAAGCAGTGGCCAATCGACCTGTTTATTACTCGGCGCTTCTGATTGTGTTCACTTGTCGCTAGAAGTTGATTAGTACACGTCAAGCCACGAGTCACAGAAAAACTTCTGTCCTCTGTGTTGAAAACAGTAATGACAAAAAGGGAAATGTGTTTGAAATATAAGCTCTGGTACAGCTCTAGTTGTCACAGTCGTAATACCAGATCTGAAGATGGCGGCACAGCTAGCCGCCGAAATCTTGTCTTTCTATAACACTACCCAGCGGAGAACTCGTGATGATTGGAGTTCAGCAACACGCCGGAAAAGTCTTAGTTCTAACATCGATAAGAAATCAGCGAATGGCGAAGAACGTATGTCATTAAACTACATTATGTAAAGGGGGCCTGTTCCCCATTCAAAAAGTTTTAACGTTTACTTCGTAAAATTTAAAAACGAAAATCTTTAAACGAAACAATTAAGGTGATGGATAAATCCTAAACATAACGATAATGATCATTAATATACTTTGTATTATTAGACAAAGTTTCACAGCTATTCTAACCTAACATCATGTTTTCTCGTACGTAAATATCAAATGTAATCTAGAATAGACAAAGTTACAAATCTGGATTATAAATTGCACTGATCTATCTATTAATAGATGACGTTTTGTTTTTTTCTTGTACAATCTGTTAATAGAAAACTGGTGTATGATATTTTCTTTCAATAATAAACGCTTAACAGAAAATTGTCAACGTGAAATCTAAATCAGAACTTGTCCAGAGACACTCAGAGCAGTGTTTCTCAGCCGATGATGTGCGATGTTGATACAGGTAGACCCCAATCAGAACGTTAGGAACTGAGATACGGTACCCGTAATGAATAAGCCTATAAGCGAATGTAAGCCATACAAGCACAGCTTTTAAAAAAACCATGAATATTTAAAAGACCTGGCAAAAAATCACATTTCCAGGGTACAATTACAAGACACCGTTGTTTCTAGAAAAGCCTATTTATTAAATTCGGCTCAAGTCAACATCAAAGAGTGCGCCGTTCGCTTAAGGAGTCTGTTAAGGGCCGTTTTCTGATGTTCTGGTGGCAGGAGAGAGGAGACGAGGTATGAGGTAGGGTTCGAACACAACAGTGATGAAGTAAACAGTAATAAAAGTTGGCGGCTCTCGTTTCTTTATTATTAATTTTATGCAAATACGAGGGGGTAACCAAAAAAAACTATTTTTTAAAGCTATATATCTTCAAATCTATTACAAAACACCCTTATCCCCTTCAAAATACTCGCCATTACAACTAATACATTTGTCCCACCGGTGCTTCCAGTGTTCGAAACATTTTCTGTAGTCATCTTTAGTAATGGCTGACAGCTCCTCCCTCAGTTGTTTATTGACCTCTTCAATGTTGTCAAATCGGTGTCCTTTCATGCTCCTTTCCACGCGTGGAAGTAAAAGAGGTCGCATGGAATCTGGTCAGTCGAGTAAGCCGCGTGGGGCAGCGGAACCATGCCATTTTTGGACAAAAACTGCTTAGCGGAGACAGCTGGGTGTGCAGGTGCATTGTCGTGGTGGAAGAACCAGTTTCCTGAAAGGTTTGATTGACGATCTGATGTGGGGGAACAAACTCTGAATGAACTACGCCCTTGGCATCAAAAAATCAAATGAACACTGTTTTGATGTTTGATTTGACGACATATTTTTAGACGTCAGACGATTTGTACAACAGTTTAATTTTGTCTCTTTCTCTACAAATAATTAAATTTGTATTTACAGTGTGTATTTAATAATATTCTGTTTGGAATAAATATAAATAATTTTAATAACATTTTTTCGCTATAATATCTCTAATTTCTGAGCTGACGGCTTGCGTGTGTACAAAAGAGGATTACACGCCAGTAGCAGCTCGAATATCGCGACCATATTACAGGATAATGGATGGATCCGGATCTTCAGGATTAGCGACACGCGGCTAGGAAGTACAAATCCAATTTTTTTCAGGGATTGCAGTTCCACAGCCAACAACACAAGAAAAAGAAATAATTTTTAGTTTGGACAAATAATTGATCAGTAATTGGCAGAACTGAAACTAGAACGATAAACTGAGTAAACATTTTATTTGGAACAGCAATAAGGACTGTTTTAACTGTAAAAGACCACAAATTTGGTAAAAGAAATTGAATTTGTAATCCAAAATCATAACGAAATTTAAATTGGAACATAAATTGTCAAATTTTCGAAAGTGTAATGAAGTAATAAACTAGTAAATTCATGTTCTGTTGCAAACTACAGTAGCATGGTTAACATAAATTAAGGAATCTGCGGAACTGTTAGTTAAGTCCAAATGAAAGAAAGTTATTCAACATCAAAAGGGAGAGAAATTATTCTCATTTAGTTAAGTGTATAACATATTGAATGTGAGCATATGCCTGTTTTGTTTTATTTTAGCGCTGTACCAAGTGGAATTTTATGTAATGCATTTCTGTATGCATTACAGAAACAAAACATTTATTGTAAGTAAACTTTTTTTTTATCGGCGGCGTTGTACTGTTGTTGTGTTGCTGCTAACGTTGAGAAAGCAGTTGTTATTTCATTGCCATCTGTTTGATCTCGCATAATAAAATTATTTGTGGAGGTTCTGGCATTTATTTGATATTTTATCATGGATAATAATTGCCAAGCGTTGTTAACGGGTTAAGGGTGAACTACGAAGGTAGTTTAGGGGAAGATCAGATTAATATGTCGGTTTGGCAAACTGATAGTGTAAACTGTCAATGTTAATGAAGTAAACAGGGACGAAGACAGTAGTAATGATTGCCATGGTCAAAATGAATTTATCAGTAGTCTGAATTCAAATACCAACGGCGTTGCGGAATATTTGCAGATAGTAGCTTTAGTCTGTAGCCTTCTTCCATTTTGATTGGTGCAATAATTTTCGTGATGATTTTTCGTTCTTCTTTCTGGATGTTGTCGATGTCCATCTTAGAATTTAGTGAGAGTGTTTCAGTGGCGTAGAGAGCGTTGGGTTTAATAACTGTATTGTAATGCCTAATTTTTGATTGGATTACTATGTTCTTTTTGTTGTAGACCTTGCAGGTCTCTCCCAAGGCCTTTTTCATCTTGTTCAGTCTTTTTTGTTGTGTCTTCTTTTCGAGTCCTGTTGGACTGATAATTTGGCCTAAGTATTTATACTCAGTGACTGTTGATTTTACCATATTTTCTCTCCAATGTTTTTATGTTCAGTTTGTGTGAAAAAAAAATAAAAAATAAATCTTTTTATCAAAGGAGATTTTTAGTCCTATTTTTTTCTGCTAATTCTTTGAGGGATTCTATTTGTTTGATGGCTTGTTGTCGCTTTCAGACAGAATAGCCAGACCGAGCGTGGTGGTGTAACGGTTAGCGTTCTCACCTCGGGAGGACGCCGGTTCGAATCCCCGTCCGGGCATCCAGATTTGGGTTTTTCATGGTTTCCCAAATCACTCCAGGAAAACGCCGGGATGCTTCCTTTAAAAATGGCCATAGCCGAATTACTTCCCATTCCTTGCCCGCCATCCTTTCCCGTCTCTAAAGACCTCGCTGTTAGAGAGACGTTAAGCAGTTAACAAAAAAAAAAAAAAAAAAAAAAAAAAAAAAAAGAGAGGGAGGGAATAGACAGATCATTTTCGAAGGCCAAACATGAGATTTTTAGTTGGTTTCTGCTTAGTTTTACTGGGTGTTCGCTTTCTCTCATTCTTTAATGACTTTTCCTGTCTAACTCTAGTTTTTTGTCTCAAATTCTCTAGAGAGTTATAGAGAAAAACTGTATTTTCTTTCATTTTATTTTATGTATGTTAATTGGTTGTGTAGTGTAACGTTCAGGCTGCGGTAACATTATTATGCATTTGGTTATATGTCAGTAAGTTCGATAAGAATTAACTTTAAACTGCCAGTTTTATTACTGTGTGAATTTCACAACATGCATTTGTATTTATTGTTATTATGGTACAGTAAAAATGTGCCATATGTTATTAATGTACACATTGCTAAAACATAATGCTCACATAAGTTAGTGGTCAGCAGCATTATGTTTTGATGACTTACTGCTCGGCGTGTGGGAAAAGGTTGACAAACGCCACTTTGGAGTATTACATTTAAATTGAAACTACGACTAACAGTGTGTTTACTAAGTTATAACGGGCTTTAATAAACCAGCAAAATATTTTCTTATGATTTTGGAATTTGAAGCGTAGGTATAATATGAAACAAAATTCACAATTAAAGAGTTTCTGAAAGAAATAACTACCTTTACAGAAAGGACATAAATGTTGGCAAGTGACAGACATTAATGTCAAAATTTAGTGAAGGAAAATAAATAAGAACCATTCATTTTTATTCAACTCCTGAACGGTAAACAGTAGGACTGGAATTGCTGCGTACCATAGACAGGTAAACAAAGAGCTGCTTTTAATTTTTCTTTGTGTTAATTGAAGTCTGCATGAAAAACATCACTGTGTGCTTCTTGCCATAAGAAGTTATTGACTTAGTTTTAGAATGAACATGCTTCATTAACATACTTTGAAAAAAGATTCGGCTCTTACAATTGTATCAGCTATATTGTTGCAAAAATGTGGTAATACGAGAACCAAGTAATTGTAATTTATAACGTTTTGTGTCTATAATATCCCAAAAGATAAATTTTGCGTGGCTATGTATGGATGGTATCTTTTTTGTAATACTTAAAAATGCTTCCACAGCCACTGAATGATATAAATTCTCACACATTGTTCATGAGAACAGGAAATAACTTGTTCCATTGATGCTTACCAAAGAGGCTGTTGAAAGTAATAAGTTAGTATGATGAGAGGGCGAACGAAGTCTTTTGAGACGAGGGAATGGCTGTTTATGTCGGCACACGGCTACGGAGTGCAATTTAGGAATAATTAACAGTTTAATCGTCTTCAGAATTGCAATCGACCTGTAGGTAACTCGGTTGAAGATAACAGGGTTAATAGGCAATAGATATAATGTTTCCATCCCATTAAATACAGATGAAAAGATATACTTGGAAGACTATTTTGTGAAGCATACCTCAAGTACCTTACCGCAAGACCTCGGATTTTAGGCAAAAACCTACTTTGTTCCTGATTGGAATTCATGAAAATAACATCATTTATGTATGATTTATGGACTTTTAAGACCGTTATTTGTGATTTTATAACGCCTAAAAATGCCTAAATAGTCGTTAGGAAATATTTTTGCTAATTTTACGTATTTTTCTTTCGAGTATCAACAAAAGGGTTTTAACTTAAAAAACACAAATAGGTGTTAATTTCCAACAATTGAAGAGAACGTGTATGGTGTCATTGTCACTAGCGTCCTTGTTTACTATTAGTCGCACAGAAGCTGCATTCAGCCATGTGTTCTCATAGAGAACCAGTGTGAACAAGGTATCGATTAGGCAGTGGATTAACTAGTTCCCCAAACTGTCAACTGATTGCTCCACAAGGCCTATATAATGCGTAATGTGCAACAAACAGGTGGGTAAACAGTAACAACAGTTTGAATGGTTTTCACTGTTATATTAATAATAACATTATAATTGTAGTACATGTAGCTTTTTACGTTTTTTTTTTATTGAAGAAAGAGTGTGAGACAAGGTTGTAGTCTATCGCCGTTAATATTCAACTTGTATGTAGAGGAAGAAATAAAGGAAGTAAAAAAAAAAAATCGTGTGGCATAAGTGTTAAAGGAGAAAAAATCAGCATGCTGTGATTTGCTGATGACATTGTCTCGTTAGCAGAATAGGCAGAGGATATTAAGCACTCACTGAATGGCACGAACAATTTACTGAAGAAGATTTTGGACTAACCATAAAGCAAGACAAAAGTGATCAAATGTAGCAGGAATGATACCTGCACCAGTAGTTTAAATATGAAAATAGGATCGGATGCAATAGGAGAAGTAAGTGAATTCTGCTACTTGGGAAGCAAAATTACAACCGATGGCAGAAGCAGGAATGATAACAGCAGAATAGCACTAGCAAAAATAGCCTTCATAAGAAAAAGAGAAATCTTTTAGTTTCAAATATTGATCTAGGATTTAGAGGAAATTTTTAAAACTCTATGCGTGGAGCACAGCTTTTCATGGTAGCGAAGCACGGCATTTAGGAATACCAATAATAAAGGAAATTTAGGCATTTGAAATATCGTGCTACAGAAGAATCCTGATAATTAAATGGACAGACAGAGTACGAAATGAAGGAGTTTTGGAAATGATGGGTGAGGAAAGAAGTTTGTGGAAGAAGCTTACAGAAAGAAGATACAGACTGGTAGGTCATATTCTGAGACATGCTGGATTGGTTAATTTGTTAGTTGAAGTAACAGACGAAGGTAAGAACTAACTGTAGAAGAAGACAAAACCGAGCGTGGTGGTGTAACCGTAAGCGTTCTGGCCTCGCATTCGGGAGGACGGCGGTTCGAATCCCCGTCCGGGCATCCAGATTTGGATTTTCCATGGTTTCCTAAATCAGTCCAGGCAAATGCAGGGATGCTTCCTTAAAAAGGCCATGGCCGAATTCCTTCCCATTCCTTGTCCCCCAACCTTTCCCGTCTCTAAAGACCTCGCTGTTAGAGAGACGTTAAGCAGATATAAAAAAGAAGACATAGATTAGAATATATGAAGCAGATAATTGAGGACGTGGTTTGTAAGGGGTATGTAGAGATGAAGAGGTTAGCATAAGATAGGAAGGGATGGAGGATTGCTTCAAACCAGTCGAAAACAGAAATTTAAATATTAAAGCATGCCTAATGTCAGGTAGCTCTGTTATTGTGCCTACGTGCGCTAACTAGTTCGGTAACAGAGCTCTACATTTGAGATGCGAGTGGAAAAATTTTCTGTTGTATGTAAGTGAATCAAGGAATGCAATAAATTACCGAAAACGATGGTGAACAACCAG